>OX596287.1:30217952-30548204 GCA_951394225.1 Harpalus rufipes
ATGTATGTATGCATGTATGTATGTATGTATGTATGTATGTATGTATGCATGTATGTATACGTATGTATATGTATATATAAATTACCATTTACCTATATTACCATCGATGTTCAGCGACGTTGACACGGCAAAGCACTGGATTTTTTTATTTTTTGCAAAAAAGTTACAAAACTATTACATAATACAAACTAAGTATAAATATATTACAATACATCCTATGAATTAAATATATCTGTAGTTGGTCTGGAAGATATATTTAACAGCTTCCATCTTTACACTTTGATTAATTCGCGGGAGGTGCTGTTGTTTTGGTGTATGTATGTATATATGTATGCATGCTTGTGTGTGTGTGTGTACATGTATGTATATAAACGTATATGTATGTATACCTATGTATGTAAATATATATATATATATATATATATATATATATATATATATATAGGGTGTCCCTTAACTTGGTGCACAAACTTTAAGGGCATATAATACTGATCAAAATGAGTAAAAAAAGCTCAGTCAAAATGTGTCCGATCTTTAATAGTTTCCCAGATATAACGCAGTGAAAAATTAGTTTTTACGAGATTTACCTTTGCTATCTCGAAAACTATAAGAATTACGATTTTGATTAATTGAGACTTTTTGTTTACCTTTGAGAGGTAATCTTAGATGGCCTTTTGTTATTTTATAAAAATCAAAAGTGAAATGTTGTGGCGATCTTGGTCAATATAAGAAATTGAGAAAAATGTTTCATATAAAATTTTATTGTTTTTTATAGTCTTTTTACTGACATAGACAAAATTTTATTCGATCGCTATCTTTGTCAGTTTTTCTTAGATTTTTCGCTTTTCTCGGAAACAGTTGAAGATCATTCCTATGTTGATGAAGCGTTTTTATTCATTTTGGTCAGTACTATATGCCCTTAAAGTTTTTGCTCGAAGTTAAGGGACACCCTGTATATATATATGTACATATGTGTGTGTATGTATGTAGGTGTGTTTTATGTATGTGTATATATGTATGCGTAACTGTCATTTGTCATTTGCGGGAGGTCATCTTTACACTTCGATTAGTTGGCGGGTGAAAGTTTGAAATTGAAATTTGTTACTTGACCATAGGTGCGCCAAGATTAGTTTAGAAACTTTGACTGAATAATTTCTGCCAGAGATGATTTAGCGTTGGTTTTCTATCTTTCATTGATTGTGTACGATAATATGTTTGACTTGTAATGAAATTTAGTACATTCAACTATGTTTAAGAGTATATTTCCCATTTCTAATGTTATGAATGGTGTTACGTGAGCAACAGTAAACGTTTAAAAAAATAAAAAGTACTTGCAGTTATTGTGTTAATTCAATATATCCTTTGCACTGCACTTCACCACACATTCCCAGGCACTATCACAGTAAATTTATTTTCACTAAGCACTTGTATTACGTTACACTTGCACTGAACACTCACGAGCACTTTTAACACTTGTACTAGAACCGTTTTGTTCATCGGAGAACAATCGTACAATGTGAATACATCGAAGGCGTAATCGTAACTGAAGCCGTACACGTTTGTACCAGCTAATAAATTATTATTAAATGTTATATCATTTGTTGGAATGATGTAATCGTAATGGACAACGGACGATAGAATAACTGTATCCCTATTCTTCGTGATGAACCTCCCGCGCATTTATTTGAAATGAGTATTTATCAATTTTGCGACCACTTATAATAACAGCCCACCCCTTATTTAGGGTTGCGCTGTTACTATAGGGAATCGCTAATTTCATAAACTATTATAGTTATTTCTAAAAATATTTGAGATGATTATTTATGCATTTAGATTTGCAATTTTCATCCATTTTCCAACCAGTTGAAGTCTGGGGGTTGGGGGATTAATTACAAATCTAATGCTCCCGGGCTAAGTGAATTTTCAAGGATAGTGCCAGGACTCCAAGTGGGAAATTCCCGACGGACCCAGGGCGGTGACCTTGACCCACGTGATTGACTTGACCTTCACCCTAATTCTCGTGGGGATGTCACATGTGACCTTGACCTTGGAGTGACCTTGACTCCAATTTTCGTCGGAAGGTCATTTCCAACTTTGACCTTGAGGTTGACCTTGACACATTTTCGCGGGAAAGTCAATTCTTCATTTGACCTTGAGGTTGACCCATTCTTCTATATAGGGTATGTTTGTATGTATGTTTTATCGCCATTTGTAATTAGCGAGAGGTATTGTTGGTGAAAAATCACATTTTGCTGTCCTCATTTTTCCTTGCCGTGAGGTACCATTCTTTCATATAGGGTATGTGTGTTAATTTTATCGCCATTTGTAATTGGCGAGAGGTATTGTTGGTAAAAAATCCCAGTTATGCATGTTGATGAAGCGTTTTTATTCATTTTGGTCAGTACTATATGCCCTTAAAGTTTTTGCTCGAAGTTAAGGGACACCCTGTATATATATATGTACATATGTGTGTGTATGTATGTAGGTGTGTTTTATGTATGTGTATATATGTATGCGTAACTGTCATTTGTCATTTGCGGGAGGTCATCTTTACACTTCGATTAGTTGGCGGGTGAAAGTTTGAAATTGAAATTTGTTACTTGACCATAGGTGCGCCAAGATTAGTTTAGAAACTTTGACTGAATAATTTCTGCCAGAGATGATTTAGCGTTGGTTTTCTATCTTTCATTGATTGTGTACGATAATATGTTTGACTTGTAATGAAATTTAGTACATTCAACTATGTTTAAGAGTATATTTCCCATTTCTAATGTTATGAATGGTGTTACGTGAGCAACAGTAAACGTTTAAAAAAATAAAAAGTACTTGCAGTTATTGTGTTAATTCAATATATCCTTTGCACTGCACTTCACCACACATTCCCAGGCACTATCACAGTAAATTTATTTTCACTAAGCACTTGTATTACGTTACACTTGCACTGAACACTCACGAGCACTTTTAACACTTGTACTAGAACCGTTTTGTTCATCGGAGAACAATCGTACAATGTGAATACATCGAAGGCGTAATCGTAACTGAAGCCGTACACGTTTGTACCAGCTAATAAATTATTATTAAATGTTATATCATTTGTTGGAATGATGTAATCGTAATGGACAACGGACGATAGAATAACTGTATCCCTATTCTTCGTGATGAACCTCCCGCGCATTTATTTGAAATGAGTATTTATCAATTTTGCGACCACTTATAATAACAGCCCACCCCTTATTTAGGGTTGCGCTGTTACTATAGGGAATCGCTAATTTCATAAACTATTATAGTTATTTCTAAAAATATTTGAGATGATTATTTATGCATTTAGATTTGCAATTTTCATCCATTTTCCAACCAGTTGAAGTCTGGGGGTTGGGGGATTAATTACAAATCTAATGCTCCCGGGCTAAGTGAATTTTCAAGGATAGTGCCAGGACTCCAAGTGGGAAATTCCCGACGGACCCAGGGCGGTGACCTTGACCCACGTGATTGACTTGACCTTCACCCTAATTCTCGTGGGGATGTCACATGTGACCTTGACCTTGGAGTGACCTTGACTCCAATTTTCGTCGGAAGGTCATTTCCAACTTTGACCTTGAGGTTGACCTTGACACATTTTCGCGGGAAAGTCAATTCTTCATTTGACCTTGAGGTTGACCCATTCTTCTATATAGGGTATGTTTGTATGTATGTTTTATCGCCATTTGTAATTAGCGAGAGGTATTGTTGGTGAAAAATCACATTTTGCTGTCCTCATTTTTCCTTGCCGTGAGGTACCATTCTTTCATATAGGGTATGTGTGTTAATTTTATCGCCATTTGTAATTGGCGAGAGGTATTGTTGGTAAAAAATCCCAGTTATGCTGTCCTCATTTTTCCTTGCAGTGTGGTACCATTCTTCTATATAGGGTATGTATGTATGTTAATTTTTTCGCCATTTGTAATTGGCGAGAGGTATTGTTGATGTATATTTATGTATATGTAAATCTATGTATACGTATATGTATGTATATATATATATATGTATATATATATATATATATATATATATATATATATATATATATATATACATACATACAAGTATGTATATGTATGTATATATAATTTACCATTTACCCATATTACCATCGATCGATGTTCAGCGACGTTGGCACGGCTAAAACACTGGATTTTTTTACAACCATATGTTACAATACTATTACAAAATACAAACTAAATATAAATATATTACAATACATTTTATCGACTAAATATATCTGTAGTTGGTCTGGAAGAAACAGCTGTAGCATCTCCATGATGTTGAATGTATGCTTAACTGCCATTTGTCAAGCGGGAGGTTTTGTTGGTGAACAAGTCTACTGGCATTTTTACACTTTGATTTGTTGGCGGGAGGTACTGTTTCTTTAGTGTGTGTATGTATGTATGTAAGTGTTCTGTATATATATATGCTCAACCGCCATTTGTAATTAGCGGGATGTTTTGGTGGTGAACAAAATCTACTGTCATCTTTGATTAGTTGGCAGGAGGTACTATTGCTTTAGTGTGTGTATGTATGTATGTATATATGCATGTGTGTGTATATATATTTGTGTGTGTGTGTGTGTGTGTGTGTTTTATCGCCATTTGTAATGAGCGAGAAGTATTGTTGATAAATATGTATACCGCCACCTTTACACTTCGTTTAGTTGAAGGATCGTATTGTAAAATAAATTGAAGTGTACCCTAGCAAGCTTGAGATTGGTTGTTTTATTTATTTAAAAGTATACCTTTCCTTCATGTACGTTATACGGGAGGCATTGATTTGTAAATGGCGGGCATGCATATTGATTTTTGTGTGATAGAGAAATATATTGTACGACAGAGACAACATGACAGAATAACGACAGGATTGTATACTTACTCGGAAAAATTTATTTTTCTAAGAGAAATATATAGCTATTACTTTCTAATGAATTCTTATTTTTACTGTACTTTTTATTGGAAAACTTGGTGTCATGTCCATAGCCGTTGTATATCTATGTGACCATAGAGTAATAAAGAAAGGACTGTACACTCGATCACAAATTTTGTTTTTTTTTGTAAGAAAGAGAGAAATAACTAACTATTTCTTTCTAATGTAGTCTTTTTACTTCACTTTTTGTTGGGAAATATGGTGTATAGTCCGTAGCCGTAACATATCTAGGCGTGATCCCAATATAAATAATATAAGGATGTCATGCTATTAATAGGTAATATAAGTGAATATTTAAATATTATTATTTTAGTAAATATAATAAATATTTTATTTTATATAAAAAATTTAAAATTATTATTAGTTTTAAAGTATGTATGGGTATTTAATTTTTGAAGGGTTTCTTTATAGAATATATGAGACAGATTGAGCAACGGTACCTCCCGTCAATTAATTTTCATTGATATAATGTCTACTACAGTTTGCACTTGAATAATTTAAGGACTTACAGTTTTTGTGTTAATCCAACATATATCCTTTGCACTGCACTTCACCACACATTCACAGACACTAGCAAAGTAAATTTATTTACACTAAGCACTTATATTACGTTACACTCCGTGTAATACTTAGGTAATTCAAATACCCTTTGCTCCGCACTTGCATTGAACACTCGTGAACACTTTTAACACTTGTAGAATGATTATTTTTTCACTAAAACCGTTTTGTTCATCGGAAAACAATCGTACAATGTGAATATGTCGAGGGCGTAATCGTAACTGAAGCCGTATACGTTTGTACCAGCTAATAAATTATTATTGAATGTTGTTATATCATTTGTTCGAATGATGTAATCATAATAGACAACTGACAATAGAATAACAGTATCCCTATTCTTCGTGAAGAACCTCCCGCGCATTAATTTGAAATGAGTATTTATCAATATTGCGACCCCTTATAATAACAGCCCACCCCTTATTTAGGGTTGCGCTGTTACTAATGCTACCTGAAAATTAGGGGAAATATAAAGACATACATATATAAAAGAGTTCCCAATAATTAAGTACAAAAAAAAACAGAGGTGGAACATAGAAAGCCGCCCAATTTGCTGCCGCTACTGCTCAGGCGCCGGTGGTGGAGGCGGGGATCTTTTTATGCCGTTATATACAGCCGCCCTTATGCATTTGTACATAATGTGATTTATATTTTAAATATAACAATAAGAATTTGTTTATTTTTATGTATTTCAAACAATAAATAAGTTATATGTAAAATATTGTTTTGCGTTTTTTTTAGAGATTTGATCCCATTTTCTGGACAATTTAAACCACTTTTAAGATGTATATATATTTCAAACTTCCTAAACTTATTTTTATAATAATTACGTCAATATTTTTTCTTTTAATATTCTTCAAGACCACTCGCGGTATCTTCGATTTTTCTACAAGACATTCCATATCTATAACAGACTCAAACAAACAGAATTACAATCAAATATTGACTATTTATGTATTAATTTTTAAACTAAAAGAATCTAATTCGATTTTTATTTGGGCGTCCCACATATCTCACAGGCATTTACAAATCATTTAAAATATGATTTCATTCAACAATACATAAAATAAACATATTAAAATTTAATCAATCTGTTTGTGTTAGAATTTCAATTTATCAAACACAAATCATTAGCTATTCGGGGTCCAAAGTACTTTGGGAAAACTAGGCAAGAATTGGACAACCAAGTTTAATAAATTACTCTAGATAAGATGCCACAGCCACACAGAGATCTCACTTAGTTGACAAGGCGTTTTAAAGTTACAAACAAGACAAGAAATACTTAATAAAATGTCAATAAAGTTATTTTTAAAGTGTGTAAGAAAATCTTTAACAAACTAAAACTGTTACAGCCAATTTAAGGAAAAGGTAAATGAGTTTAATGAGCCACCAAAGCAGGACCTGAGACACACGAGTCACGCGGGCAAAGGCTCTCTAGACAGCGTCTAGGATGCGAGACAGGCGTACTTGAAACCCCACAGTGACAAGTGGTACTGCCCCAAGCTACCCCACAGTGATGAAATAACGTCCCACTCATAATTAATGCAGACAAGGGCTGAAAGTAACATTTTATCAGCGTTTCAAGCGAACTTGAGGCCTGTAAAAACCAGAGCGGGTTATTGGATGATCGAATGCGATTGAAATGCAAAGGAAAATGTATTTAATGAGCCACCAAAGCAGGACTTGAGACACACGAGTCACGCGGGCAAAGGCTCTCTAGACAGTGTCTAGGATGCGAGACAGGCGTACCTGAAACCCCACAGTGACAAGTGGTACTACCCCAAGATACCCCACAGTGATGAAATAACATCCCACTCATAATTAATGCAGACAAGGGCTGAAAGTAATATTTTATCAGCGTTTCAAGCGAACTTGAGGCCTGTAAAAACCAGAGCGGGTTATTGGATGATCGAATGCGATTGAGATGAATTAGGAATAAAGATATTGTAAAGGTTATTGCTGTACCAGTTTAGAAAAAAAAATATCAAGAGTTGTGAGCGATAATTATAACAAAATATGATGTAACACAATTGTAAAAAATTGGTATGTTTACATAATATACTAATGAATTATTAATTTTATGAAACAATGTTTACGTTATATTCTCATTTTCAAAATTCATCATTGGACGTCCTACACATACAGATAAACAGACAGACAGACACACGACACCATTTTGAATTGCCTGACTACTACCCAAACTGCGTAATTTGGTGTAAGACATCAGCGCCAAAAAGTTCGAACTAAATTACCGACCGAGTTCACAATGAAATTACATATTTTAAATATCAACAATTAATAATTTTATTTAACTATCTATGCCCTAAATGTGTGTAAAAACATATAAAATACTTTATTGATCATTTAATTATTAATTTTTATCAAACTGCCATACCGACGCAGTCATTTATGTTATATGTAGTTCGAGCACTTTGGCGCTGATGTCAGAGCTAAACTTACGCAGGTTGTACAGTAATTTTAACCTCACTAATATTTTCATTAAAAATTAATAATTTTGATTAAGTTTTAAGTATAAATAAATAATTTTTAGTTAATTTCAGATGTTTTCTGTAAGTTTCAGCAGTTTTTATTATGAAATAAAAATTTTGATGTTATGACAGAATCGCGGGAACGGAATTTCCATCTTCGAAATATTTAAATACAACTTTTTTCAGACGGATTTAAGGGCTGTAAATAACGTAATTTATATTGTAAACATTGTAGAATAAGAATTTATTTTGTATTTTTATGTATTTCAATTAAATTATATTTAAAATAAAATGAACATTTTTTGTCAATATTTTTGATCCCATTTTCTGGACAATTCAAACCACTTTTAAGATGTATATATAATATTAAAAACTTCCTAAACTCATTTTTATAACAATGTTGTCAATATTTTTCCCGTATTTATAAAAAACTAACAAATGAACATGAAAATTTTTCTCTAAAGATTGTTCAACTTTAGCAATTAATATGTCAAAAACCAATGGAGACATCGCTTTGATATTACCAGCATTTTCATGTAAATACTATTAATCGTATAGAAACTATATATAAATAACCGAAAAATGGTTTTACCTTTCTCATCTTCCCGCGATTTTATTTTGAGCAACAGGATCTTCCGTCATTGGATTTTTATTGAAATGATAAAAAAATTAATAAAAATTACTTACAGTTTTTGTGTTAATCCAATATATCCTTTGCACTGCACTTTTCCACACGTTCACACACACAATCACAGTAAATTTATTTTCACTAAGCACTTGTATTACGTTACACTCGGTGTTATACTTAGGTAATTCAAATACCCTTTGCTCCGCACTTGCATTGAACACTCGTGAACACTTAACACTTGTACAGTGAATATATTTTCACTAAAACCGTTTTGTTCATCGGAGAACAATCGTACGTTGTGAATACTTCGAAGGCGCGATCGTAACTGAAGCCGTACACGTTTGTACCAGCTAACAAATTATTATTAAACGTTATATCATTTGTTGGAATGATGTAATCGTAATGGACAACGGACGATAGAATAACCGTATCCCTATTCTTCGTGATGAACCTCCCGCGCATTTATTTGAAATGAGTATTTATCAATTTTGCGACCCCTTATAATAACAGCCCATCCTTATTTAGGGTTGCGCTGTTACTATAGGGAATAGCAAATTTCATAAACTATTATAGTTATTTCTAAAAATATTTCAGATGATTATTTATGCATTTAGATTTGCAATTTTCATCCATTTTCCAACCAGTTGAAGACTGGGGGTTGGGGGATTAATAACAAATCTAATGCTCCCGGACTTAGTGAATTTCCAGGGTTAGTGCCAGGACTCCAAGTGGGAAATTCCCAAAGTACCCAGGGCGGTGACCTTGCCCCATGACCCCCGTGATTTTGACCTGACCTTGACCTTAATTCTCGTAGGGAGGTCATATGTGACCTTGACCTTAGAGTGACCTTGACACTAATTTTCGTCGGATGTTCATTTCCAACTTTGACCTTGAGGTTGACCTTGACCCATTTTTGCGGGAAAGGCAATTCTTCATTTGACCTTGAGGTTGACCTATTCTTCTATATAGGGTATGTTTGTATGTATGTTTTATCGCCATTTGTAATTAGCAAGAGGTATTGTTGTTGAAAAATCACAGTTTTGCTGTCCTCATTTTCCCTTGCCATGAGGTACCATTCTTTCATATAGGGTATGTGTGTTAATTTTATCGTCATTTGTAATTGGCGAGAGGTATTGTTGGTGAAAAATCACAGTTATGCTGTCCTCATTTTCCCTTGCCGTGAGGTACCATTCTTCTATATAGGGTATGCATGTATGTTAATTGTATCACCATTTGTAATTGGCGAGAGGTATTATCGGTGAAAAATCACAGTTACGCCGTTTTCATTTTCCCTTGCCGTGAGGTACCATTCTTCTACATAGGCTATGTATGTATGTTAAATTTATCGCCAATTGTAATTGGCGAGATTGTTGGTGAAAGATCACAGTTATGCTGTCCTCATTTTCCCTTGCCGTGAGTTAACATTCTTCTATATAGGGTATGTTTGTATCTTAATTTTATCGCCATTTGTAATTGGCGAGAGATATTATTGGTGAAAATTAACAGTTATACTATCCTCATTTTCCCTTGCTCTGAGGTACTATTCTTCTATATCGGGTATGTTTGAATGTTAATTTTATCGCCATTTGCAATTGGCGAGAGGTATTATTGGTGAAAAATCACAGTTATACTGTCGTCATTTTCCCTTGCCGTGAGGTACCATTCATCTATATAGGGTATTTACGTATGTTAAATTTAGCGCCATTTGTTATTGGCGAGAGGTATTCCATATTGATTTTTGGGTGACAGACACTTATATTGTAGGACAGAGACAACATGACAGAATAACAACGAGAGGATTGCACACTTACTCGGAAAAATTAATTTTTCTAAGAGAGAGACAGAAATATATAACTATTTCTATCTAATGAACTCTTCTTTTTACTTTATTTTTTGTTGGTAAAGATGGTGTAAAGTCCGTAGCCGTTACATATCTAGGTGAGACCAAGATGTAAATAACATAGGGATATTAGTGTAAGGCTATTGTTAATAAATAAAGGTAGTATAAATAAATTATAATATTTAAATATTATTATTACTTTAATAATAACATTTTATTTTATATATCGCCATTTGTAATTACCGAAAAGTATTGTTGGTGAAACATCACAGTAATGCTGTCCTTATTTTCCCTTGCCGTGAGGTACCATTCTTGTATATAGGGTATTTATGTATGTTAATTTTATCGCCATTTGTAATTGGCGAGAGGTATTGTTGGTGAAAAATGACAGTTAAACTGTCCTCATTTTCCTTGCCGTGAGGTACAATTCTCCTATATAAGGTATGTTTGTTTGTTAATTTTATCGCCATTTGTAATTGGCGAGAGGTATTGTTGATGAAAAATCACAGTTATGTTGTCCTCATTTTTCCTTGCCATGAGGTACCATTCTTCTATATAGGGTATGTATGTATGTAAATTTTATCGCCATTTGTATTTGGGAGAGGTTTTGTTGGTGAAAAATCACAGTTATGCTGTCCTCATTTTCCCTTGCCGTGAGGTACCATTCTTCTATATAGGGTATGCATGTATGTTAATCTTATCGCCATTTGTAATTAGCGAGAGGTATTGTTGGTGAAAAATCACAGTTATGTTGTCCTCATTTTTCCTTGCCGTGAGGTACCATTCTTCTATATAGGATATGTATGTATGTTAATTTTATCGCCATTTGTAATTGGCAAGAGGTATTGTTGGTGAAAAATGACAGTTATACTGTCCTCATTTTCCTTGCCGTGAGGTACCATTCTCCTATATAGGGTATGTTTGTATGTTAATTTTATCACCATTTGTAGTTGGCGAGAGATATTGTTGGTGAAAAATCACAGTTATGCTGTCCTCATTATTCCTTGCCGTGAGGTACCATTCTTCTATTTAAGGTATGTATGTATGTTAATTTTATCACCATTTGTAATTGGCGAGAGGTTTTGTTAATGAAACATCAGTTATGCTGTCCTCATTTTCCTTGCCGTGAGGTACCATTCTTCTATGTAAGGTATATTTGTATGTATTTTTTATCGCCATTTGTATTTGGCGAGAGGTATTGTTGGTGAAAAATCAAAGTTATGCTGTCCTCATTTTCCCTTGCCGTGAGGCACCATTCTTCTATATAGGGTATGTATGTATATTAATTTTATCGCCATTTGTATTTGGCGAGAGGTATTGTTGGTGAAAAATCACAGTTATGCTGTCCTCATTATCCCTTGCCGTGAGGTACCATTCTTCTATATAGGGTATGCATGTATGTTATTCTTATCGCCATTTGTAATTAGCGAGAGGTATTGTTGGTGAAAAATCACAGTAATGCTGTCCTCATTTTCCCTTGCCGTGAGGTACCATTCTTGTATATAGGGTATTTATGTATGTAATTTTATCGCCATTTGTAATTGGCGAGAGGTATTGTTGGTGAAAAATGACAGTTATACTGTCCTCATTTTCCTTGCCGTGAGATACCATTCTCCTATATAGGGTATGTTTGTATGTTAATTTTATCGCCATTTGTAATTGGCGAGAGGTATTGTTGATGAAAAATCACAGTTATGTTGTCCTCATTTTTCCTTGCCGTGAGTTAACATTTTTCTATATAGGGTATGTTTGTATGTTAATTTTATCGCCATTTGTAATTGGCGAGAGGTATTGTTGGTGAAAAATCACAGTTATACTGTCGTCATTTTCCCTTGCCGTGAGGTACCATTCATCTATATAGGGTATTTACGTATGTTAAATTTATCGCCATTTGTAATTGGCGAGAGGTATTCCATATTGATTTTTGTTTGACAGATAATTATATTGTAGGACAGAGACAACATGACAGAATAACAACGAAAGGATTGTACACTTATTCGGAAAAATTAATTTTTCTAAGAGAAAGACAGAAATATATAACTATTTCTTTCTAATGAACTCTTCTTTTTACTTTATTTTTTGTTGGTAAAGATGGTGTAAAGTCCGTAGCCGTTACATATCTAGGTGAGACCAAGATGTAAATAACAGGGATATTAGTGTAAGGCTATTGTTAATAAATAAAGGCAGCATAAATAAATTATAATATTTAAATATTATTATTACTTTAATAATAACATTTTATTTTATATATGGCCATTTGTAATTACCGAAAAGTATTGCTGGTGAAAAATCACAGTAATGCTGTCCTCATTTTCCCTTGCCGTGAGGTAATATTCTTGTATATAGGGTATTTATGTATGTTAATTTTATCGCCATTTGTAATTGGCGAGAGGTATTGTTGATGAAAAATCACAGTTATACTGTCCTCATTTTCCTTGCCGTGAGGTACCATTCTCCTATATAAGGTATGTATGTATGTTAATTTTATCGCCATTTGTAATTGGCGAGAGGTATTGTTGATGAAAAATCACAGTAATGCTGTCCTCATTTTCCCTTGCCGTGAGGTACCATTCTTGTATATAGGATATTTATGTATGTTAATTTTATCGCCATTTGTAATTGGCGAGAGGTATTGTTGGTGAAAAATGACAGTTATACTGTCCTCATTTTCCTTGCCGTGAGGTACCATTCTCCTATATAGGGTATGTTTGTATGTTAATTTTATAACCATTTGTAGTTGGCGAGAGGGATTGTTGGTGAAAAATCACAGTTATGCTGTCCTCATTATTCCTTGCCGTGAGGTACCATTCTTCTATTTAAGGTATGTATGTATGTTAATTTTATCACCATTTGTAATTGGTGAGAGGTTTTGTTAATGAAATATCAGTTATGCTGTCCTTATTTTCCTTGCCGTGAAGTACCATTCTTCTATGTAAGGTATATTTGTATGTATTTTTTATCGCCATTTGTAACTAGCGAGGGGTATTGTTGGTGAAAAATCACAGTTATGCTGTCCTCATTTTCCCTTGCCGTGAGGCACCATTCTTCTATATAGGGTATGTATGTATATTAATTTTATCGCCATTTGTATTTGGCGAGAGGTATTGTTGGTGAAAAATCACAGTTATGCTGTCCTCATTATCCCTTGCCGTGAGGTACCATTCTTCTATTTAAGGTATGTATGTATGTTAATTTTATCACCATTTGTAATTGGCGAGAGGTTTTGTTAATGAAAAATCAGTTATGCTGTCCTCATTTTCCTTGCCGTGAGGTACCATTCTTCTATGTAAGGTATATTTGTATGTATTTTTTGTCGCCATTTGTAATTAGCGAGAGGTATTGTTGGTGATAAATCACAGTTATGCTGTCCTCATTTTCCCTTGCCGTGAGGCACCATTCTTCTATATAGGGTATGTATGTATATTAATTTTATCGCCATTTGTAATTGGCGAGAGGTATTGTTGGTGAAAAATGACAGTTATACTGTCCTCATTTTCCTTGCCGTGAGATACCATTCTCCTATATAGGGTATGTTTGTATGTTAATTTTATCGCCATTTGTAATTGGCGAGAGGTATTGTTGATGAAAAATCACAGTTATGTTGTCCTCATTTTTCCTTGCCGTGAGGTACCATTCATCTATATAGGGTATTTACGTATGTTAAATTTATCGCCATTTGTAATTGGCGAGAGGTATTCCATATTGATTTTTGTTTGACAGATAATTATATTGTAGGACAGAGACAAGATGACAGAATAACAACGAAAGGATTGTACACTTATTCGGAAAAATTAATTTTTCTAAGAGAGAGACAGAAATATATAACTATTTCTTTCTAATGAACTCTTCTTTTTACTTTATTTTTTGTTGGTAAAGATGGTGTAAAGTCCGTAGCCGTTACATATCTAGGTGAGACCAAGATGTAAATAACATAGGGATATTAGTGTAAGGCTATTGTTAATAAATAAAGGTAGTATAAATAAATTATAATATTTAAATATTATTATTACTTTAATAATAACATTTTATTTTATATATCGCCATTTGTAATTACCGAAAAGTATTGCTGGTGAAAAATCACAGTAATGCTGTCCTCATTTTCCCTTGCCGTGAGGTACCATTCTTCTATATAGGGTATTTATGTATGTTAATTTTATCGCCATTTGTAATTGGCGAGAGGTATTGTTGATGGAAAATCACAGTTATACTGTCCTCATTTTCCTTGCCGTGAGGTACCATTCTCCTATATAAGGTATGTATGTATGTTAATTTTATCGCCATTTGTAATTGGCGAGAGGTATTGTTGATGAAAAATCCCAATTATGTTGTCCTCATTTTTCCTTGCCGTGAGGTACCATTCTTCTATATAGGATATGTATGTATGTTAATTTTATCGCCATTTGAATTGGCAAGAGGTATTGTTGGTGAAAAATGACAGTTATACTGTCCTCATTTTCCTTGCCGTGAGGTACCATTCTCCTATATAGGGTATGTTTGTATGTTAATTTTATCACCATTTGTAGTTGGCGAGAGGTATTGTTGGTGAAAAATCACAGTTATGCTGTCCTCATTATCCCTTGCCGTGAGGTACCATTCTTCTATTTAAGGTATGTATGTATGTTAATTTTATCACCATTTGTAATTGGCGAGATGTTTTGTTAATGAAAAATCAGTTATGCTGTCCTCATTTTCCTTGCCGTGAGGTACCATTCTTCTATGTAAGTTATATTTGTATGTATTTTTTATCGCCATTTGTAATTAGCGAGAGGTATTGTTGGTGAAAAATCACAGTTATGCTGTCCTCATTTTCCCTTGCCGTGAGGCACCATTCTTCTATATAGGGTATGTATGTATATTAATTTTATCGCCATTTGTATATGGCGAGAGGTATTGTTGGTGAAAAATCACAGTTATGCTGTCCTCATTTTCCCTTGCCGTGAGGTACCATTCTTCTATATAGGGTATGCATGTATGTTAATCTTATCGCCATTTGTAATTAGCGAGAGGTATTGTTGGTGAAAAATCACAGTAATGCTGTCCTCATTTTCCCTTGCCGTGAGGTACCATTCTTCTATGTAAGGTATGTTTGTATTTTTTATCGCCATTTGTAATTAGCGAGAGGTATTGTTGGTGAAAAATCACAGTTATGCAGTCCTCATTTTCCTTTGCCGTGAGGCACTATTCTTCTATATAGGGTATGTATGTATATTAATTTTATCGCCATTTGTATTTGGCGAGAGGTATTGTTGGTGAAAAATCACAGTTATGCTGTCCTCATTTTCCCTTGCCGTGAGGTACCATTCTTCTATATAGAGTATGTTTGTATGTATGTTTTATTGTATTGTAAAATAAATTCAAGTGTACCCTATAGCAAGCTTGTGATTGGTTGTTTTATTTATTTAAAAGTATACCTTTACTTAATATATGGGAGTCATTGATTCGTAAATGGCGGGCATGCATATTGATTTTTGTGTGACAGAGATAAATATATTGTACGACAGAGACAACATGACAGAATAACAACGACAGGATTGTACACTTACTCGGAAAAAATGATTTTTCTAAGAAAGAGACAGAAATATGTAACTATTTCTTTCTAATGAAATCTTCTTTTTACTGTAATATTTATTGGGATATTTGGTATCAAGTCCATAGCCGTTGTATATCTATGTGACCATAGAGTAATAAAGAAAGGACTGTACACTTGCTCACAAATATTGTTTTTTGTAAGAAAGAGAGAAATATATATGTACCTATTTCTTTCTAATGAACTCTTCTTTTTACTTTATTTTTTGTAGGTAAAAAATGGTGTAAAGTCTGTAGATGTGATATCTAGGTGAGAACATCATATAAAATAACATAGGGTTATGTGTAAGGCTTTTGTTTATAAATAATAGGTAATATGTATAAGTGAACATGTTTAAATATTATTACTTCAGTAAATATATTAAATATTTTATTTTATATAAAATATATTCATTCTTAATGTTTTTCACATATATTGTTAATACTTAGGAAGCAATTTTATAAATATTATAATTAGTTTTAATGTAGGTATGAGTATGTGTTTAATTTTTAAAGGGTTTGTATATAGAGTACATGAAACAGTTTGGGCAACGGCACCTCCCGTCAATTAATTTTTATTGAAATAATGTCTACCGCAGGTTACAATTGAAACATTTAAAAAGGACTTACAGTTTTTAAGTTAATCCAATATATACTTTGCATTGCATTGCATTTCACCAGACACTAAGCACTTGTATTGCACTTGCACTAAACACTCGGGAACACTTAACACTAGTACAGTGAATATATTTTCACTAAAACAGTCGTACGATTTGAATACTTCGAAGGCGCAAACGCAACTAAAGCTGTACACGTTTGTATCAGCATATAAATTATTGAATGTTATATCATTTGTTGGACTGTGATGTAAGCATAATGGCCAACGGACGATAGAATTACCGTATCCAAAATGAATATTATTTTAAACTTTGATAAATAAATATTATTTTAAACAGTTTTCAATTATGATTTATACCCAGTTCTAAGTCTGGTGTGCACATATATATGCATTGACAGTATTGTATAACAAACGTTAATTTAATTAATTTTAAATAGAGCACGTACCTCTATTCTTCGTGGAGAACCTGCCACGCATTATTTTTAAATAGAGCACTTCGCGGAGTGATTTCTGCCAGTTATTTTAAATAGAGCACGTACTACAATATTTCGCGGAGTAGTCCCCAATCAGAGAACCACCTGGGGTGGAGAGTGCTCCGCTTCTCAAGGTCACTACTTCTGATAGCACTCTCCACTACCCATTTCAAATATTTATAGTTATTTCTGTATATATTTGAAATGAGTATTTATGAATTTTTCGACCCCTTATAATAACAGCGCACCCCTTATTTAGGGTTGCGCTGTTACTATACGGGGTCGCAAATTTCATAAATACCCATTTCAAATATTTACGGTTATTACTGTAAATACTTGACATGATTATTTATGCATTTAGATCTGCAATTTTCATCCCTTTTCAACCCAGTTGAGGACTGGGGTTTGGATTAATTGCAGATCTAATGCTACCTACCAAAATTAGGGGAAATAAAAAGAAATATAGATATATAATTAACAATGCTTTACTTATTTTACAATATATGTTTTTTATTTTTAATGTGAATATAATACAAATAAAAACATTTATATTACAATAAATTTGTGGAGTTGTTGGTCCCACCCTGAATTGCAAGCTCTGCCACCACGACAAGGTCTCTCCACCTAGGCAAAAGGGGCGCCTGGATGACCGGACGACCCGTTATAGTTTAACATCATTTTATGTTTGTATGTATGTTTTATCGCCATTTGTAATTAGCAAGAGGTATTGTTGTTGAAAAATCACAGTTTTGCTGTCCTCATTTTCCCTTGCCATGAGGTACCATTCTTTCATATAGGGTATGTGTGTCAATTTTATCGCCATTTGTAATTGGCGAGAGGTATTGTTGGTGAAAAATCACAGTTATGCTGTCCTCATTTTCCCTTGCCGTGAGGTACCATTCTTCTATATAGGGTATGCATGTATGTTAATTGTATCACCATTTGTAATTGGCGAGAGGTATTGTCGGTGAAAAATCACAGTTACGCCGTCCTCATTTTCCCTTGCCGTGAGGTACCATTCTTCTATATAGGGTATGTATGTTAAATTTATCGCCAATTGTAATTGGCGAGAGGTATTGTTGGTGAAAAATCACAGTTATGCTGTTCTCATTTTCCCTTGCCGTGAGTTAACATTCTTCTATATAGGGTATGTTTGTATGTTAATTTTATCGCCATTTGTAATTGGCGAGAGGTATTGTTGGTGAAAAATAACAGTTATACTATCCTCATTTTCCCTTGCTCTGAGGTACTATTCTTCTATATCGGATATGTTTGAATGTTAATTTTATCGCCTCATGCCAAATGGCGAGAGGTATTGTTGGTGAAAATTCACAGTTATGTTGTCGTCATTTTCCCTTGCCGTGAGGTACCATTCATCTATATAGGGTATTTACGTATGTTAATTTTATCGCCATTTGTTATTGGCGAGAGGTATTCCATATTGATTTTTGTGTGACAGATAATTATATTGTAGGACAGAGACAACATGACATAGAATAACAACGAAAGGATTGCACACTTACTCGGAAAAATTAATTTTTCTAAGAGAGAGACAGAAATATATAACTATTTCTATCTAATGAACTCTTCTTTTTACTTTATTTTTTGTTGGTAAAGATGGTGTAAAGTCCGTAGCCGTTACATATCTAGGTGAGACCAAGATGTAAATAACATAGGGATATTAGTGTAAGGCTATTGTTAATAAATAAAGGTAGTATAAATAAATTATAATATTTAAATATTATTATTACTTTAATAATAACATTTTATTTTATATATCGCCATTTGTAATTACCGAAAAGTATTGTTGGTGAAAAATCACAGTAATGCTGTCCTCATTTTCCCTTGCCGTGAGGTACCATTCCTGTATATAGGGTTTGTATGTATGTTAATTTAATCGCCATTTGTAATTGGCGAGAGGTATTGTTGGTGAAAAATGACAGTTATACTGTCCTCATTTTCCTTGCCGTGAGGTACCATTCTTCTATATAGGGTATGTATGTATGTTAATTTTATCGCCATTTGTAATTGGCGAGAGGTATTGTTGGTGAAAAATCACAGTTATGCTGTTCTCATTTTCCCTTGCCGTGAGATACCATTCTTCTATATAGGGTATGTTAGTATGTTAATTTTATCATCGTTTGTAATTGGCAAGAGGTATTGTGGGTGAAAAATCACAGTTATGCTGTCCTCATTATCCCTTGCCGTGAGGTACCATTCTTCTATGTAAGGTATGTTTGTATTTTTTATCGCCATTTGTAATTAGCGAGAGGTATTGTTGGTGAAAAATCACAGTTATGCTGTCCTCATTTTCCCTTGCCGTGAGGCACCATTCTTCTATATAGGGTATGTATGTATATTAATTTTATCGCCATTTGTATTTGGCGAGAGGTATTGTTGGTGAAAAATCACAGTTATGCTGTCCGCATTTTCCCTTGCCGTGAGGTACCATTCTTCTATATAGAGTATGTTTGTATGTATGTTTTATTGTATTGTAAAATAAATTCAAGTGTACCCTATAGCAAGCTTGTGATTGGTTGTTTTATTTATTTAAAAGTATACCTTTACTTAATGTATGGGAAGCATTGATTCGTAAATGGCAGGCATGCATATTGATTTTTGTGTGACAGAGATAAATATATTGTACGACAGAGACAACATGACATAGAATAACAACGATAGGATTGTACACTTACTCGGAAAAAATGATTTTTCTAAGAAAGAGACAGAAATATGTAACTATTTCTTTCTAATGAAATCTTCTTTTTACTGTAATATTTATTGGGATATTTGGTGTCAAGTCCATAGCCGTTGTATGTCTATGTGACCATAGAGTAATAAAGAAAGGACTGTACACTTGCTCACAAATATTGTTTTTTGTAAGAAAGAGAGAAATATATATGTACCTATTTCTTTCTAATGAACAATGAATAATAGGTAATATGTATAAGTGAACATGTTTAAATATTATTATTACTTCAGTAAATATAATAAATATTTTATTTTATATAAAATATATTCATTCTTAATGTTTTTCACATATATTGTTAATACTTAGGAAGCAATTATATAAATAATATAATTAGTTTTAATGTAGGTATGAGTATGTGTTTAATTTTTAAAGGGTTTGTATATAGAGTACATGAGACAGTTTGGGCAACGGTACCTCCCGTCAATTAATTTTTATTGAAATAATGTCTACCGCAGGTTACAATTGAAACATTTAAAAAGGACTTACAGTTTTTAAGTTAATCCAATATATACTTTGCATTGCATTGCACTTCACCAGACACTAAGCACTTGTACAGTGAATATATTTTCACTAAAACAGTCGTACGATTTGAATACTTCGAAGGCGCAAACGCAACTAAAGCTGTACACGTTTGTATCAGCATATAAATTATTGAATGTTATATCATTTGTTGGACTGTGATGTAAGCATAATGGCCAACGGACGATAGAATTACCGTATCCAAAATGAATATTATTTTAAACTTTGATAAATAAATATTATTTTAAACAGTTTTCAATTATGATTTATACCCAGTTCTAAGTCTGGTGTGCACATATATATGCATTGACAGTATTGTATAACAAACGTTAATTTAATTAATTTTAAATAGAGCACGTACCTCTATTCTTCGTGGAGAACCTGCCACGCATTATTTTTAAATAGAGCACTTCGCTAAGTGATTTCTGCCAGTTATTTTAAATAGAGCACGTACTACAATATTTCGCGGAGTGGTCCCCAATCAGAGAACCAACTGGGGTGGAGAGTGCTCCGCTTCTCAAGGTCACTACTTCTGATAGCACTCTCCACTACCCATTTCAAATATTTATAGTTATTTCTGTAAATATTTGAAATGAGTATTTATGAATTTTTCGACCCCTTATAATAACAGCGCACCCCTTATTTAGGGTTGCGCTGTTACTATACGGGGTCGCAAATTTCATAAATACCCATTTCAAATATTTACGGTTATTACTGTAAATATTTGACATGATTATTTATGCATTTAGATCTGCAATTTTCATCCCTTTTCAACCCAGTTGAGGACTGGGGTTTGGATTAATTGCAGATCTAATGCTACCTACCAAAAATAGGGGAAATAAAAAGAAATATAGATATATAATTAACAATGCTTTATTTATTTTACAATATATGTTTTTCATTTTTACTGTGAATATAATACAAATAAAAATATTTAAATTACAATAAATTTGTGGAGTTGTTGGTCCCACCCTGAATTGCAAGCTCTGCCACCACGACAAGGTCTCTCCACCTAGGCAAAAGGGGCGCCTGGATGACCGGACGACCCGTTATAGTTTAACATCATTTCATTTACCATCAACTGGTAAACAAACGTTTAAACTATAACAATGAAAAGGAGGGCTAAAAGAAAAATATTAGCGCTTATAACTAAACCATTATCACACACCATGCACTCTGAGGGCCCTCAGACACACAACATTCATACTCTGCTGCCGCGGCTGGACCCGTCGCTCTGGAACCGGAACGTGGACGCCGATGCCCTGAAAAAACACTAAGAAATTAGTAACAATGTCAACAACAGTTTAAACTATATATCATCAAAAGAATTTAATAAACTTTAATCGTAAACTTTAAAAATCGTCAAACTATTTGAATGAATTTTGACTAAAAAAAGAAAATGATTCTCACCTTTATTGCGTTTAGGGCTTGGCTTGACTGGAGTTGGAGGCCCGTTTGGCTGCAGGCAATTCCATCGGTCAAGCCGTGGAAACTCCAAACTCGCAGTGGAATAAACCTACAAAAGAAATATGCATTTTCATAACATATAAAACCAAAAATTAAAGTACATCTTGTATTGGAAAGATATTTACCTGGCCAAGCCAGATTTTCGGCCCTTTTGAAAGGCGTCCATCTGTCCCCTCTTCAACCCACTCTCAGCCGATGTCCATCCAGGTGTCGTGTCCTGCAGGAGGGCTCGTCGTTTTCGCGGCCACCACCCTATTTCAGGCTAGGCGCCGTACTTGACTATGAATGCCGCGGGTGGTATCGTCGTAGCCGCACACCAGATAATCCTCTGCTTAGGCAGATTGACATTCCCTCACTTACGACACGGTACTCCACGTTGTCTATGCCCATACCCGCCCTACTGCAGCAACCTGGCCAGGGTTTTTACTATACTGCAGCAGGACTTCAATGCTCTACACAATACTTTCGCTGCATAAACAGCTACTAGTACTATCACCGCACACCGTCTACTAGCCAACAATCTACTAATATACTTCTTCGCTACAGACTTTCGTTTAAGTCACACAGACAATGAACGAGCCTATATGTAGCAGTTATATACTTTCGCAAAGTTGGTTTTCAGCGGGTACTGACTGCGCTACAGACTTTCGCTTAGTCACACAGACACCGCGAGTCTATTTGTAGCAAATAAATGAGCGAGCATAGAACAACGTTTTTCACGTGCTGGGGGGAAATACTGCTTCTACTCAGAGTTTTAGCTGGTGCTCTGTTGTGGCTGCTGGGCGCATCTCCATCCGTTGGTAGATTCTGTCCCTCGTTGGTGGGTACGGGTCTGAGGCACATGCACGTCCGATACGTGCAAATGCCGGGAACGAAGTGATACAATAATATGCCAGCACACACCAACATAATTTAATTAACAACTTACGTTCCCCCACTTCATAATTAAATTTAAATTATCTAACTTGTATTCAAAATATATACACTAATTTGTTATTTAATTACGTATTCAAAATATATAAAATATTAAGTTATTTAATTACTTATTTGCTGATACAAGCATACAAGCCTTTAGTTAAGTACGCGCCTTTGAATTGTTAACATCGTACGATAGTTCTTCGATGAATACCTATAATGGTTTCAGTGAAAATATATTCACTGCGCTAGTGTTAAAAGTGTTTGCGAATATTTATTGAAAGTGCGGGGCTAAGGGTATTTGAATTACCTAAGTATATCAAACCGAGTGTAACATAATACAAGTGCTTAGTGAAAATAAACTTACTGTGCTAGTGTCTGTGAGTGTTTGGTGAAGTGCACTGCGATGGATATATTGGATTAACACAAAAACTGTATGTACCTACTATTTAACTTTTTCTCTCTGTTAGTTATAACTACAAAAATATATGCTTGTATGTATGTGTGTATGAATGTGTGTATTGGGTATGTGTGCGCATGTGCATGTATGTGTGTTGTGTTGTGTATGTGTGTGTGTGGGTGTGTATGTGTGTGGGTGTGTGTGAGTGTGTGGGTGTGGGTTTGTGTGTGTTTTTGGGTGTGTGTGTATGTGTGTGTATGTTTATGTATATGTATGTATATACGTGTATGTATGTACATGTATGTACATGTATTTATATATGTATGTATATACGTGTATGTATGTACATGTATTTATATATGTATGTATATACGTGTATGTATGTACATGTATGTACATGTATTTATATATGTATGTATATGTAAGTATGTATGTATATATGTATATATGTATATATGTATATATGTATATATGTATATATGTATATATGTATATATGTATATATGTATATATGTATATATGTATATATGTATATATGTATATATGTATATATGTATATATGTACATATATATATGTATATATGTATATATGTATATATGTATATATGTATATATGTATATATGTATATATGTATATATGTATATATGTATATATGTATATATGTATATATGTATATATGTATATATGTATATATGTATATATGTATATATGTATATATGTATATATGTATATATGTATATATGTATATATGTATATACGTATATATGTATATACGTATATATGTATATACGTATATACGTATATATGTATATACGTATATACGTATATACGTATATACGTATATACGTATATACGTATATACGTATATACGTATATACGTATATATGTATATACGTATATATGTATATACGTATATATGTATATATGTATATATGTATATATGTATATATGTATATATGTATATATGTATATATGTATATATGTATATATGTATATATGTATATATGTATATATGTATATATGTATATATGTATATATGTATATATGTATATATGTATATATGTATATATGTATATATGTATATATGTATATATGTATATATGTATATATGTATATATGTATATATGTATATATGTATATATGTATATATGTATATATGTATATATGTATATATGTATATATGTATATATGTATATATGTATATATGTATATATGTATATATGTATATATGTATATATGTATATATGTATATATGTATGTATGTATGTATGTATAATGTATGTATGTATGCATGCATGTATATGTGTGTGACCTGACCTGACTTGAGGGTGACCTTGACCCCAATTTTCGTCGGGAGGTCATTTCCAACTTTGACCCCGAGGTCAATTTTTCATTTGACCTTGAGGTTGTCCCATTCTTCTATATAGGGTATGTTTGTATGTTAATTTTATCGCCATTTGTAATTGGCGAGAGGTACTGTTGGTGAAAAATCATAGTTACACTGTCCTCATTTTCCCTTGCCGTGAGGTACGATTCTTCTATATAGGGTATGTTTGTATGTATGTTTTATCGCCATTTGTAATTGGCGAGAGGTATTGTCGGTGAAAAATCACAGTTACGCTGTCCTCATTTTCCCTTGCCGTGAGGTACCATTCTTCTATATAGGGTATGTATGTTTTATCGCCATTTGTATTTGGCGAGAGATGTTGTTGGTGAAAAATCACAGCATTGCTGTTCTCATTTTCCCTTGCCGTGAGGTACCATTCGTCTATATAGGGTATGTTTGTATGTTAATTTTATTGCCATTTGTAATTGGCGAGAGGTATTGTTGGTGAAAATCACAATTATGCTGTTCTCATTTTTCCTTGCCGTGAGGTACCATTCTTCTATGTAAGGTATATTTGTATGTATTTTTTATCGCCATTTGTAATTAGCGAGAGGTATTGTTGGTGAAAAATCACAGTTATGCTGTCCTCATTTTCCCTTGCCGTGAGGTACCATTCGTCTATATAGGGTATGTTTGTATATATGTTTTGTCGCCATTTGTTATTGGCGAGAGGTATTGTTGGTGAAAAATCACAGTTATACTGTCGTCATTTTCCCTTGCCGTGAGGTACCATTCTTCTATAAAGGGTATGTTTGTATGTATGTTTTATCGCCATTTGTAATTGGCGAGAGGTATTGTTGGTGAAAAATCACAATTATGCTGTTCTCATTTTCCCTTGCCGTGAGGTACCATTCTTCTATATAGGGTATGTTTGTATGTATGTTTTATCGCCATTTTTAATTGGCGAGAGGTATTGTTGGTGAAAAATTACAGTTATGCTGTCCTCATTTTCCCTTGCCGTGAGGTACCATTCTTCTATATAGGGTATGTTTGTATGTATGTTTTATCGCCATTTGTTATTGGCGAGAGGTATTGTTGGTGAAAAATCTCAGTTATCTTGTCCTCATTTTCCCTTGCCGTGAGGTACCATTCTTCTATATAGGGTATGTTTGTATGCATGTTTTATCGTTATTTGTAATTGGCGAGAGGTATTGTTGGTGAAAAATCACAGTTATGCTGTCCTCATTATCCCTTGCCGTGAGGTACCATTCTTCTATATAGGGTGTTTGTATGTATGTTTTATCGCCATTTTTAATTGGCGAGAGGTATTGTTGGTGAAAAATCCCAGTTATGCTGTTTTCATTTTCCTTTGCCGTGAGGTACCATTCTTCTATATAGGGTATGTTTGTATGATGTTTTATCGCCATTTTTAATTGGCGAGAGGTATTGTTGGTGAAAAATCACAGTTATGCTGTCTTCATTTTCCCTTGCCGTGAGGTATCATTCTTCTATATAGAGTATGTTTGTATGTATGTTTTATTGCCATTCGTTATTGGCGAGAGGTATTGTTGGTGAAAAATCAGAGTTATCTTGTCCTCATTTTCCCTTGCCGTGAGGTACCATTCTTCTATATAGGGTATGTTTGTATGCATGTTTTATCACCATTTGTAATTGGCGAGAGGTATAGTGCTAAAAAATCACAGTTATGCTGTCCTCATTTTCCCTTGCCGTGAGGTACCTTTCTATATAGGGTATGTTTGTATGCATGTTTTATCACCATTTGTAATTGGCGAGAGGTATAGTGCTAAAAAATCACAGTTATGCTGTCCTCATTTTCCCTTGCCGTGAGGTACCTTTCTATATAGGGTATGTTTGTATGCATGTTTTATCGTTATTTAAAATTGGCGAGAGGTATAGTTGGTGAAAAATCACAGTTATGCTGTCCTCATTATCCCTTGCCGTGAGGTATCATTCTTCTATATAGGGTATGTTTGTATGTTTTATCGCCATTTGTAATTGGCGAGAGGTATTGTTGGTGAAAAATCACAGTTATGCTGTCCCCATTTTCCCTTGCCGTGAAGTACCATTCTTCTATATAGGGTATGTCTGTATGCAAGTTTTACCGCCATTTGTAATTAGCGAGAGGTTTTGTGCTTAAAACTCACAGTTATGCTGTCCTCATTTTCCCTTGCCGTGAGGTACCATTCTTCTATATAGGGTATGTTTGTATGTATGTTTTAAAAAACATTTGTAAAATAAATTCAAGTGTATCCTATAGCAAGCTTGTGATTGGTTGTTTTATTTATTTAAAAGTATACCTTTACTTAATGTATGGGAGGCATTGATTCGTAAATGGCGGGCATGCATATTGATTTTTGTGTGACAGAGATAAATATATTGTACGACAGAGACAACATGACATAGAATAACAACGACAGGATTGTACACTTACTCGGAAAAAATGATTTTTCTAAGAAAGAGACAGAAATATGTAACTATTTCTTTCTAATGAAATCTT
Source organism: Harpalus rufipes (assembly GCA_951394225.1). Lineage (NCBI taxonomy): Eukaryota > Metazoa > Arthropoda > Insecta > Coleoptera > Carabidae > Harpalus > Harpalus rufipes. Next base: position 30,244,974 of record OX596287.1, read on the forward strand.
CTTTTTACTGTAATATTTATTGGGATATTTGGTGTCAAGTCCATAGCCGTTGTATATCTATGTGACCATAGAGTAATAAAGAAAGGACTGTACACTTGCTCACAAATATTGTTTTTTGTAAGATAGAGAAGTATATATATAACTTTTTCTTTCTAATGAACTCTTCTTTTAACATTATTTTTTGTTGGTAATGATGGTGTAAAGTCTGTAGCTGTGACATATCTAGGTGAGTACATTTTGTATATAACATAGGGATATCAGTGTAAGACTATTGTGTATAAATAATAGGTGGTATATGTAAATTATAATATTTAAATATTATTATTACTTCAATAAATATATTTTATTTTAAATAAAATTGGTTTATAAAAATTATAATTAGTTTTATAGTATAGATGGGTATTTCCTTAATTATTAAAAGGTTTCTTTATAGAGCAAATGAGAAAGATTGAGCAACGGTACCTACCGTCAATTATTTTTTATTGTCTACCACAGCTTGCACTTGAAAAATTTAAAAAAGACTTTTACTTTTGTGTTAATCCAATATCTCCCTTTTACGTATATCACAACATAAATTACTTAGACATACGTTAAATAATCTTTCTTATTTTAACATGAAATATTGATAAGCCATTGCTATTATAAAGTTCTGTGTATCGTTTCTTCGAAAAGTGATCTTGAATAGTCATCATCTTCATGAACAAACTATACACTATTTCCCGCTCTAAATTTAAACGTGACGTCTCAAAATTGGCTGCGTTCCTCTATATGATTTAAGAACATACAATACTTAAATGTTGTATAGGTACTAATTTATTAATTTAGATTATAGTTACACTTGGAATTGAGTACATAGAGACAGAGTTTATGAATTCAAATAATTATAATAATTGCAACTTCATATATCTTTATTAGTTTGTCAAATATTAATTTTTATTTATTTATAGTTAGTTTACAGGAATGTATGGGTTATTTATTTAATATTACAATACAACACAAAGTCAGGTTATATATTTATTTATTTACATACAATGATGATAACTTAAAATATAAGCTCTTCTGTAGATTTTACATGCGTATAAGCCGCATACAATCTTTTATATTCATCAGTACCTTTCAATATAATCAAATCTTTTGCGGCTTTATCTTTTTGAAACCTAACTAAAAACTTAAAACAGTTTCTCATTGTTGCACCCACATATAATATATTTAATGACACTCTTTTATCACTGATTCGGTCTACAAACGGCAGAGCACTCGTTACAAATTTATGCGGCCCGTGTCTCACTCGAATTAAAACCATACGTAGATGAGAATTCCAATATTTAACAATCAATGCATTTTGGACACTAGCTAAGCCGAAATCGCCGTATAACTGTTGTACTTTGTTACGAATAGTGTTGTATATTGTGTATTCAACGATTTTGTATTCTTGGAATTTAGCTGGAGCGTGATTTGGATTTATTTCTGCCACTATGTATCTGAAAATGTTTGGTTATAGTTGTGCTTTTACAAAATAAAATAAATACCTGTTTTTGTAGCGAACCATGGTTTACGATGCAAAATATTTATTTAAGTGTGTGCCTCTTTTGATCTATTTTTAAGTTAAAAATAGTTTAAAATTATTGTAAACATAGGCACATGTTTCTTCAGACAGATGTTTTCATTTTAAGAGTTCGTTCTGTTTTTGGAATACTATTATTATTATTAAAAATATTCATAAATAAATATCTTTACAATAAAATACTATTAAATAAAAATATATGTAAAAAAAAACTGTAAAACACGATTTATTTTCCTCTGAAAACATCTGCTATCAACGCATGCGTCCACAGCAAATGAGAAGGGTCGATGCCGTTGTTCGGCGCGGTCAGTTTCACTTGTTTCATGTCTAACTAGATCTCGTGATTGTAATATAGCACAGATAACATTTTTACTGTATGAAAACAATAAAATAAAAGTGATACAACAATAAACAAAAGTGTGTAGTGTGTTGTTTTTGCAAAGGAGGCTTGATTCACCCTGCGAAATATTTGATTGGATGGCTGGGTAGACTTCATTTGTTTTTACGAGGACTGCGAGGACTGGATGTTCAACTGTTCTGGGTATGTTTTTTTCTTAAATAACTGCCATAGCTCATAGTGGTTTTTACAATTTGTAGTTAGATTTTTGTAGGAGAATTATGTCGCATGATTTTAATTTTCGATAAGATAACATAATTTATCAATTAATAAATCGTTTATCTTTTTTTAAACTGTCAAATTACCATCAATCCAAGACACAATAGGTACTGATTATTGATTTTAATATTTTGTTGTATGCGCTTTAACAGCCAAAATTTTGTAAAAATAATAAATTCCATAAATGTAAAGTTGATAGAATTTCTTGACAGTTATAAAGTGAAATGATTTTATTAATAATTACACAACAATGCCATCATTAATAATTAATATTTACTGTAACTTCATTTCCGGAAATATTTGAACTGAGTCCAAAAATTCCATGATTTCATATACTAAACATTTAGGCCAAATACCTAATTTTTAGGCAGGGCGTTCTATTTATATGTTCAATAACAATTGAACGACTTCCTGTACATGTTTTCGACCAATTACGCATGACACCTAGCCCTATATTTAACCAACTTTATTTTCAAAAATGGTAAAATTAAACATGATTCATAAGTCGTTTACAATGACCTACAGTTTGTATTTATATAAGTGAAGGCTGTTGCATGACCTTTCCCAATTTTTTTGGTAATAGCTATATTGGGTATAAACCCAAATTTATATCGGAGACTTGGGATGATGCAGTATGCGAGCTATGTGAATGTACGATTTAATTTTAAACTGGTGATATTTAAAATGGTCAATGAACTAAGTTTATGATAGATTATTTCTTACAAATTATAAATATAGATTCATGGATCGATCTAACTTTCATATTTCGCAATAGATATAACAATTCAGTAAAAGTAAATTCACATATGAATTATTTATTTTTAAACTTTCGATTCTCACAATTCAAAAATTCCTTTTACAATTTATCAAATGTGTACCAGCATATATGTGGTGGTTTCTTATCATTATATTGATAACATAAGTATGTAACGTATGTAGATCGTTTGAAAATAATATACTACTAGATACCTTTCTATAATAATTAAAAATTTCACTTCAGTAATTAATATGTAAAGAGTAAATTAATATCTGTGAGATACAGTTTCAATGATTGGTTTCTCGTCCTTGCAATAACCTTTAAATGATCTATATAATATTTCTCAAGTCTATAATATTGTATTTAAATAAACATACAAACCGAACGAACGAGTGTTCTATTTTTGTATTTTGAAGAATGGCAGGAGACATTATCAAATTAAATTACATTACATTACATACACGCCTCACGCGAGTTTTTAATTTCATAATAACTATTTAAATAGCTTCCTATTTCCTTATTTTGTCAGTTGAATATGGACGCAGAGACCCCTCCATGTTCGAGCGGTTTAGACGAAGAATTAGATTCAAGTATTCATGGGTTCAACACCAACAATGTTACCGTAATAGAACGCACGTTAAATGACGGTTCAGACAGCGGTGTTGAGGCGCACGACACCAAAGACTCAGCGTCTGATACTAGCTCAACTTCAAGCCGTCCTAGCACTAGCTCAAAGAAAAAAGTAGCCGTTCAAAGTCCCGTAAAAAATATACAAAATAAAAAAGCTATAACTAAGAAACCGTCAACACCGCGTCCATCGACTTTAAAAACGGTTCCATCGACACCAAGTACACCCCGAGCCAAACCAGCAGATAAGAATCGTATCGTGCGGTCGGCATCCACTACTAGAACGCCGAAAACACCAGCTCTAACACCGACTGACGACGGCAGATGGCCTTCCAACACAAAAAACGCAATGACAAGAAGTTTTCGTTCGACTTTAACACAAGAAACTGCTAGTAGCAAATCAAAAATTGTTACAAGTGATAATAAAAATAATGTTTTGGATAAATATGCGACATTGCCACGTCGAAGAAGGGAGAGATCAGCTGATAATATCAGGGAACCGTCTGTTAACAGGGCCACAAACTTAAGGAAACAATTATCGCGGGAGAGTACGCCGGCACGGTATTAAAATATTTATTTATTTTGAAACACAAATTACAATTTATTTCTTTATTTATAGAACTCTACCGCCATATCCCAAGAAAAAAACTAAAATATTCGCTGAAACTACATCTCAAACAAGCCTAACTCTTCAAGACATCTGTCGCCTAGTAGATTCCGGAACTCTTATCGAACGCGGCCACCACGTCGAAAAAGAAATCCAGACTGAAAAATTCGAACCAGAAATCGTCCAAACACTCCGTAAAGAACTCCAAAACCTCCAGCTAGAACTCAACTCAGAACGAACCGAGAACTTAACACTAAAAGAAGAACTCCAAAATTTCCAAAAACGCCTAACTTTAAGCGAAATATCCCGCTCGGAACTCGAGCAAACCCATCAAGAACTCGAATCCGAGTCGCGAGAATTACAAGACTTTTTAGGGGCTGAAAAATGGGCCTTATGCGAAGCCCTGGCGGAAGCTGAAGCGCGTATAAGTTCAGTGAGTTCTGAAAGAACTCGATTAAGACATGAAGTTATTACAGCGGAAGTAAGGACCAGGGATTTGTTACTGGCACAAGGAGCGGCTGTTTCCGGCGCTGCTGTTGCCCTTTCCGGTTTGAGCCATAGACTAGATGCACTTGCTACTAGACTGGCGAATGCGTACAATATTTCTGAAGCCCAATTGACACAAGATGTTTTCCACAATGAGGCCTATGATCCAGAAAGTCCAGACCAAGAGAATGGAGGAATAATTCAAGCTATTGTTCAAGCAATCAGACACACTAATAATATCGAAGATGAGAATGACATTTCCAGTGAAACAGAACCTTGCTTAATGATGGATAACGTACTAGAAGATGTTGTAAATGTTGACACACATTCAGTGAATTTAATTTCAGAACCAGCCGCATCAGCAAGCAGTCTATTAGATCAAGTATGTATTTATATTTTATTTAAAAAAAATCACAGTTTTGCTGTCCTCATTTTCCCTTGCCGTGAGGTACCATTCTTCTATGTAGGGTATGCTTGTATGTATGTTTTACCGCCATTTGTAATTAGCGAGAGGTATTGTGCTGAAAAATCACAGTTTTGCTGTCCTCATTTTCCCTGGCCGTGAGGTACCATTCTTCTATATAGGGTATGTTTGTATGTATGTTTTACCGCCATTTGTAATTAGCGAGAGGTATTGTGTTGAATTTTGCTGTCTCCATTTTCCGTTGCCGTGAGGTACCAGTCTTCTATATAGGGTATGTTTGTATGTATGTATTACCGCCATTTGTAATTAGCGAGAGGTATTGTGCTGAAAAATCACAATTTTGCTGTCCCAGTTTTCCCTTGCCGTGAGGTACCATTCTTCTATGTAGGGTATGTTTGTATGTATGTTTTACCGCCATTTGTAATTAGCGAGAGGTATTGTGCTGAAAAATCACAGTTTTGCTGTCCTCATTTTCCCTGGCCGTGAGGTACCATTCTTCTATATAGGGTATGTTTGTATGTATGTTTTACCGCCATTTGTAATTAGCGAGAGGTATTGTGTTGAATTTTGCTGTCTCCATTTTCCGTTGCCGTGAGGTACCAGTCTTCTATATAGGGTATGTTTGTATGTATGTATTACCGCCATTTGTAATTAGCGAGAGGTATTGTGCTGAAAAATCACAATTTTGCTGTCCCAGTTTTCCCTTGCCGTGAGGTACCATTCTTCTATGTAGGGTATGTTTGTATGTATGTTTTACCGCCGTTTGTAATTAGCGAGAGGTATTGTGCTGAAAAATCACAGTTTTGCTGTCCCCGTTTTTCCTTGCCGTGAGGTACCAGTCTTCTATATAGGGTATGTTTGTATGTATGTTTTACCGCCATTTGTAATTAGCGAGAGGTATTGTGCTGAAAAATCACAGTTTTGCTGTCCCCATTTTCCCTGGCCGTGAGGTACCATTCTTCTATATAGGGTATGTTTGTATGTATGTTTTACCGCCATTTGTAATTAGCGAGAGGTATTGTGTTGAGTTTTGCTGTCTCTATTTTCCGTTGCCGTGAGGTACCAGTCTTCTATATAGGGTATGTTTGTATGTATGTTTTACCGCCATTTGTAATTAGCGAGAGGTATTGTGCTGAAAAATCACAGTTTTGCTGTCACCATTTTCCCTGGCCGTGAGGTACCATTCTTCTATATAGGGTATGTTTGTATGTATGTTTTACCGCCATTTGTAATTAGCGAGAGGTATTGTGCTGAAAAATCACAGTTTTGCTGTCACCATTTTCCCTGGCCGTGAGGTACCAGTCTTCTATATAGGGTATGTTTGTATGTATGTTTTACCGCCATTTGTAATTAGCGAGAGGTATTGTGTTGAAAAATCACAGTTTTGCTGTCCCCGTTTTCCCTTGCCGTGAAGTACCAGTCTTCTATATAGGGTATGTTTGTATGTATGTATTACCGCCATTTGTAATTAGCGAGAGGAATTGTGCTGAAAAATCACAGTTTTGCTGTCACCATTTTCCCTGGCCGTGAGGTACCATTCTTCTATATAGGGTATGTTTGTATGTATGTTTTACCGCCATTTGTAATTAGCGAGAGGTATTGTGCTGAAAAATCACAGTTTTGCTGTCCTCATTTTCCCTGGCCGTGAGGTACCATTCTTCTATATAGGGTATGTTTGTATGTATGTTTTACCGCCATTTGTAATTAGCGAGAGGTATTGTGCTGAAAAATCACAGTTTTGCTGTCCTCATTTTCCCTGGCCGTGAGGTACCAGTCTTCTATATAGGGTATGTTTGTATGTATGTTTTATCGCCATTTGTAATTAGCGAGAGGTATTGTGCTGAAAAATCACAGTTTTGCTGTCCTCATTTTCCCTGGCCGTGAGGTACCATTCTTCTATATAGGGTATGTTTGTATGTATGTTTTACCGCCATTTGTAATTAGCGAGAGGTATTGTGCTGAAAAATCACAGTTTTGCTGTCCCCATTTTCCCTGGCCGTGAGGTACCATTCTTCTATATAGGGTATGTTTGTATGTATGTTTTACCGCCATTTGTAATTAGCGAGAGGTATTGTGTTGAGTTTTGCTGTCTCTATTTTCCGTTGCCGTGAGGTACCAGTCTTCTATATAGGGTATGTTTGTATGTATGTTTTACCGCCATTTGTAATTAGCGAGAGGTATTGTGTTGAAAAATCACAGTTTTGCTGTCCCCGTTTTCCCTTGCCGTGAAGTACCAGTCTTCTATATAGGGTATGTTTGTATGTATGTATTACCGCCATTTGTAATTAGCGAGAGGTATTGTGCTGAAAAATCACAGTTTTGCTGTCCCCGTTTTTCCTTGCCGTGAGGTACCAGTCTTCTATATAGGGTATGTTTGTATGTATGTTTTACCGCCATTTGTAATTAGCGAGAGGTATTGTGTTGAAAAATCACAGTTTTGCTGTCCCCGTTTTCCCTTGCCGTGAAGTACCAGTCTTCTATATAGGGTATGTTTGTATGTATGTATTACCGCCATTTGTAATTAGCGAGAGGAATTGTGCTGAAAAATCACAGTTTTGCTGTCACCATTTTCCCTGGCCGTGAGGTACCATTCTTCCATATAGGGTATGTTTGTATGTATGTTTTACCGCCATTTGTAATTAGCGAGAGGTATTGTGCTGAAAAATCACAGTTTTGCTGTCCTCATTTTCCCTGGCCGTGAGGTACCATTCTTCTATATAGGGTATGTTTGTATGTATGTTTTACCGCCATTTGTAATTAGCGAGAGGTATTGTGCTGAAAAATCACAGTTTTGCTGTCCTCATTTTCCCTGGCCGTGAGGTACCAGTCTTCTATATAGGGTATGTTTGTATGTATGTTTTATCGCCATTTGTAATTAGCGAGAGGTATTGTGCTGAAAAATCACAGTTTTGCTGTCCTCATTTTCCCTGGCCGTGAGGTACCATTCTTCTATATAGGGTATGTTTGTATGTATGTTTTACCGCCATTTGTAATTAGCGAGAGGTATTGTGCTGAAAAATCACAGTTTTGCTGTCCCCGTTTTTCCTTGCCGTGAGGTACCAGTCTTCTATGTAGGGTATGTTTGTATGCATGTTTTACCGCCATTTGTAATTAGCGAGAGGTATTGTGGGTAAAAATATCTACTGTCACCATTACACCTTAAAATGTTCCTTCATTTAAATTATGGCGGGTGCATATTGATTTTTGTGTGAGAGAGACAGATATGTTGTAAGACAGAGACAACACGACATAGAATAACAAAGAAAGGAGTGAACACTCACTCGCAAAAAATGTTTTTTGTAAAACAAAGAGAGGAATATATAAGCTATTTCTTTCTAATGAACTCTTCTTATTACTGGATTTTTTTTTCGAAATATGGTGTACAGTCCGTGTATATCTCGGTGACAACACGATATATTTATACTGGTAGTTAGGGAGATGGTGTATTTTTGTAGGAAAATATTAATATCTCGTGAACGGTAAAAGATATCACAATTTTGTTTTCAAATATGAATACATAAAGGTTGACACTATGAGTACGTATGAAGAAGTTAAATAGTTATTTAAAAAATAAATTTATTTTTGTAAGAAAACATATGTATAAAAAGTATTTAATATCTCGCGAACAGTTAAAGATTTCTTAATTCTGTTTTCATATATTAACACAGGAAGGTTAACCATATTAGCATATACGAAAAAGTGGTTAAATAGTTGTTTCAAAAGTAAACAAACTGGGGTTTAAATCTTGACTTTAATATATTTTATTTTTTCAGGTCATAGAAGCAGATAATCTTTTAACAAGGCTACTTTTAGTTCTGAGAGAGGTTCAAAAATCCCAAAAAAACGAGGAACAAGGCCTCCGAGACGATTTACAAAGACATAGAACTCATGTTGAGCGCTTAACTCAAGACGTTTGCGCGTTGAGTACAGCCTGTAGTACTCAACAAAATAAACAGACTGCTTTGGAAAATGCCAAAGAGGTAAATTGTTGATCTACCCCATAAAAATGGTATGATTTATTTTATTTCTTTTTAAATTTTTGAAAATAATATATTAGGGTATGCTTATTTTTATTTTTGTGTGTTACAGACCCTGAAAAGCGTGGATATCGACCAAAATGACAACAAGACATAATAGTTTTGACTATGATTTGACTATGTTTGTAATATTTCAAGCCATAACGTCCAATGTATATATGTAAATATATTTTATTTGAAATGATATTGTACTAGTTTTTATTGTATGAGCGATTTATGATAAATAAATGTATATATGTTTTAAACAATATTTATTTTCACCTGAGAAAAATATTTTTAAATGCGTACACGCTAAAAATAGATGCATATAAATCATTCATTTCATTACTTAAGATAAAAAGAATTGATATGAAACGTCTACATTCTTTAGTATTCTTTGTTCTTTGTGTCACGTATCAACTATTAAAATGAAATACTTTGTAAGCAAAAATATCTGCTTTGAAAATTCTCTTAAACCTGGTGGAATTTTAGTTAATAATGGAAAAATACAAGAAATAATATTAATCGATTATTTGGATTATCCAAAAAACATCTCATCAGACATTGAGGTTAGTTTAAACTTACAATTTTTCTATTTATTTATTTCTAAATTCATGAAAATATATTAAAATATAATGTAGTGTGCGTTCAAAACTTCAAATATTGAATGACAAACCTTTAATTTTGTTTTATTCGTTTATTAATTTTGTTTGACGTTCACAATGAACTTTACTTATAATTTTATCTATAACTTGCATAATCAAAAATGTCAACTACAACTTTCAACATCAAAAATTGCAATACAAATTTTGTAGTTTAAAAATCTCTTGCTTACTTGTAAAGGTAACGGACTTTGGTTCAAATGTTTTAATGGCGGGCCTTTTCGATTCGCACGTACATGTGAACGAACCCGGACGCACATCTTGGGAAGGTTACTCTAGCGCCACAAAAGCTGCGGCCGCGGGAGGAGTTACAAGTATTATAGACATGCCTTTGTAAGTTAAGCTTGTTTATCTCGAGTTTTTTAATTGATGGGTGACCGTTTTAGGAATTCTATACCACCCACAACTACTGTAGAAAATTTATATATTAAAAAAAATTCTACAAATGGTAAACTTTACGTTGATTTAGGATTTTGGGGCGGTCTGATTTCAGGAAATTCTGTAAGATTTTGAAAAAGTTTTTGGGTGAAATATTATTTTTAAAGTTTTAGGGACATCTTGAGGGGTTGACAAAAGAAGGAGTTGTAGGATTCAAATGTTTTATGTGTCCCTCAGGGGTAGACGAATTCCCAAATGTTGAAGGAAAAGATATTATAAATGCTATTAACATTTTAGAAAATTCTGAAACTGTTTTATCTGTAAGATAATTTCAAAATTTGTAAGCACAAATAATAATATTTATTTTCCAGTTTCATGCTGAAACAAATGAACAGATAGATGTTACAGGTACACTATTGCCGATTTTAAGAAAAACATTGAACTACAATAGTTCAGAGTTTTTCTGAGTGATGGCAATACTTGTACCATCGATGCTTTTATGTTTTACAGGAGATCCAACTAAATATTCTACTTTCCTTAAAACTCGTCCTGAAAATATGGAAATAGAGGCAATCAAAAAAATTATTGATTTAGCTACAAATCACAAGTATTTATATTAAAAATATTCGTGACTATGTTTAAAATATTTCTTTTAGTGTTAAAATTCATATTGTACACCTTTCTTCAGCTAATGCTTTACCACTTATTAAAAAAGCTAAAGAAAACGGAATTAAACTTACAGTAGAAACTTGTTATCACTATTTGTGCTTAAATTCTGAAAATATCCCTGATAAAATGACTCAATTTAAGTGTTGTCCGCCAATCAGAAACAATGAAAATAAAGTATAGTATACTTTCTTTATGTGGGAACATATTTTCATGAAAAATTTTCAGGAAATACTATGGACCGCGTTAAAAAATAATCTTATTGATCAAATTGTATCGGATCATTCGCCATGTACCCCCGATTTAAAATGTCTAGAAGAGGGTGATTTTCTCAAAGCATGGGGTGGTATATCATCCCTACAATTCGGTAGGTGTTATTACAACATATTTACATTATAAAAACATTATTACAACATTTAGGTTTGAGCTTATTTTGGACTGAAGCCAGAAACCGCGGTTTTAAAATTTGGGATGTATCGAAGTTTTTGTCTTGTAATCCGGCAAAATTATGCGGTTTTCACACCCAAAAAGGAGTGTTAAAAAAGGGTATGGATGCTGATTTTGTTGTATGGAATCCGGATGAAGAATATGAAATCACTACGGATATTATTTTTCATAAAAATAAAGTATGTATAATAAAAAAAATTGTGACAAAAAATTTGAGGTTCTTTTTCTTTTTTTTTAGTTGACGCCTTATTTGGGGAAAAGGGTGTATGGAAAGGTTTTACAAACTATTGTCAGGGGTGAAACTGTTTTTCAAAATGGCGCACATTTAAAACCAACAGGACAATTATTGTTGAAAAAATAATTAAAAATGTTTATTATTTTGATAATGAGGCCCAATAAAGGTTGTCTTGTATTTTTATTGTTATTCAAGTATAAAATATTGTCAAACACATATTAAAATGTATTTTTAATGGTTTCAAGATAATAAATATTGTTTAAAACATGAGGAAAATAAAGTTTACATGTTAGAAAGTCTGCGTTATTTCTTGTTGGTTGGTCGAGCGATTTTGATGAGTCACAGTTGCGTCATAGCATGACGTAAGCATCGTTGGCATGTGACTCGGATTACGTCATACGAAAGGGCTTGGTCAGATGACCTTTCCAACAGCCCTTTCGTAAACACACAATTCGTCGGTCGTAAACACATGTCGTAGCAACAATGGAAAATTTGTGGATTTACCAAGTTGCGAATGAAATTAAAATGATACTTTATTGACGTCAATTAGAATATGTATAAGTGTGTATTCATAAATAAACATGTTACATAATAAGTTTTGTACAAACTAAATAATATTATATTGATTTAAAGGTGAATTATGCAGTTTGGCCGATCTTATTTTGTTTAAAAAGGGGTGTATCCCATGTTGCTATAGCACCACAACAACTTTTGTTTTAGCTGGTGTTCTATGACGTAATTTCGTGTCATTTGCGGCGAAATTTTCCAAATAATTGCTGTTTCCTTCAAGGTAAATGTTTGAAAAGTGTCTTTAGGCGGGATTTGAAGGTAGGGTGCGGGACGTTGGGACGCAGGGGGCGGTTTACCGCGCATGGAACCTATCGTCGCCATTTCGATGACGCTTTGCGCGCATTTCGTTGTGAGTGTGGCCAGTGACGAGTCGAGAGATCTTGACGTGGCTGCTACGTAGTGCAGCGTTTACCCACTCGGATTGCAGATCGTCAGTGACGAGGAATACGTAACTGGTAAGTACCCAGCTGAAGAATAATAACAGAGCCATGGACCAGCCATACAACCCTAAACAGCGTTGTGATTTTGTGGAAAGAATGCTCGCGCGACGGTTAGGACATTTCCACGGCCAGGTATGGAATCATGGCGGAATCCCATACAATTTATATTTAGACTCACGGGCGACGGGTTTTTCGGTTTGCAAACAACAACAACCCTTAATCGACATGTTGTTGTTGTGTTGCAATTTCGTCATAGTGTGGTGTTGTTTTTGGTTGAAATTATTACGCAGTTATCTATAAATAGTTTGGCTTGCTTGAAGCCTGAAGAAGAAATGTCACATTGAGTGAACAACAAAACGTGTTTGTGTGTGTGGTGTAACTGATGTGGGACCCACTTTTTGTAGGTTCCCCCGGTGGTGCTTTCACCATATGGACAGCATGGTGGAGGAAAACGGTGGAGACCCATTGGCGACAGCACCCACGGAACCCATCGCGTCCTCGGTACAGCAGGGTACCCACGGTACCCACCTTGTTGCAGCGGTGCAACTCACACTCCCTAACACTCAAGCGCAGGTTCACATTTGACTCTGATGCCTGCCTTTCAATTGTTTATTTGATTATTAATCATTTTGGGATGTGATTTGCGCATTTATATTTCAATTTTAACAATAAGACTGAATTCAAATAAAAATTCTGTCTTATTCTAGTGATAAGATAACAAGAGATTATTTTGTTTTATGCAGGTACAGAGTGTTATTCAGCCAAATCAACAGTCTGTTATTCAAACAGCCGCTAACATACAACCCATGTTGTCAAAGGGGAACGTAATTTTAGTTTCCAAACCCAATTCGGTCATTCAGACGACCCAAGGAAGTCTACAGACCCTGCAAGTAAGCAAACTTTATTTTCATATTTCTGTATCCCAGTTAGCCTTGAAACAAATGAGTCACGATGATTGTCATGACGCACTTCGATAAATAATTTTCCCGGAGGAGCGAATTTAACCTTTTTTCTGCGTTCTAAAAACAATGAAACATAATTTGGCGCCAAAATTTGAAGAGAGCTTTTTTTCATTGTTTTTAACAGGTAGTGGAAGGCCATCTGACCGGAAGCGATGACAGCTTTTCAGAAGATGAAAGCCCGAAAAAACGCAGGGACCTGTTGACGCGAAGGCCATCTTACAGGAAAATTTTAAACGATTTAGGAGGGGGTGAGATAGCTGGTATGTTTTTTATTGCATGATTAAGGCTTGCCATGAAACAAACAAACAAAAAAAAAAGAACACAACACAACAATGACATTATATTTCGTTGGCCCATAATTATTTGACAATTATTTCTTTAGCTTTGTTGTTATTGTTGCTGTTTTGTTAAGGTATTTATTATCTTTTGTTTTCGTTTTGCATGCTGCATGCATTTGTTTCCTATACATCCACAGGCTACTGAGTACCTGTTGCTATTTGGGGGGGGGGCGGCTGTTGGGGATGAATTTGGGAGGGACTTGTGATGGGGATGTTAAAGTTTTTGTCTGTGTAGTGATACCGGCGGGTGCATTGCAAATCGGCACACAAGGCGAGGGTGTCCAAGGGTTACATACGTTAACAATGACGAATTCAACGGCGGGAGGTACTATTGTGCAGTACACTCAAGGGCAGGATGGACAGTTTTATGTTCCAGGTAAGGAAGATTTTCAAAAAAAAATATTAATTTAATATCAGCAAAAATATCATAAAATGTCAATAAATTAAAAAAAAATACTGTTACATACATTTTCATAGTTCAAACAGCAAAAATAACGCGATGCTATAGTATTTACCTCGTTGCTAGGGAAAATCAACAAAAAACATACCGTTGCTAAGACACATAAACACCATAAACGTCGTTGTTAAGATATATCAACAAAATACATACCGTTGCTAGGGTAAATCAACAAAATACCAACCGTTGCTAAGATATTACAAACACTTTGTGTGCTATAAATAAATTAACAACAATGTATATTGTCTGTGTAGTTGTTGCCCAGACAGGGGGCGGCCTCAACAATCCCGTGATGGCGGAAGACCAAACCCGGAAACGGGAAATGCGCCTTTTAAAAAACCGCGAAGCCGCGCGTGAATGCCGCCGCAAGAAAAAGGAATACATCAAATGCCTCGAGAATCGGGTCGCCGTCCTCGAGAACCAAAACAAAGCTCTCATCGACGAGCTGAAAAGCTTGAAGGAGCTTTATTGCCAGCAGAAAACAGACTGAGTTTGAGAGGTGCATTTGTTTGTGAGCCAAAGAGATAAATGAAAGTGCCTTTGTAGAACATTCGAGTGTTGGTGGGTTGAAACAAAAGCGTGCCATTCACTCACGGTAAATTTCTCTAAGTCACTAATTATTGTTGTGTAAATAAATGACGGTTCGGTTGCACACATGTAAATAAGATTGTGTATTTTTACATATCAAGGCTTTTAGGTTATGTTATTAAAAGTGGTGAAAATCTCGAATGTTGCCTTCTATTGTATAAATATGGACGCCATCTTATATTGTTTTATATTATAGGACAAGTAAATTGTAAATAATATTATTAATTATAAATACAGAGATGATGATATTATGTAATAAACATTTATTTTTTAAATTGTATACCCAGGAAATTTAGCGTGTATAGGGTCCTTTATATCTTCAAGATAATATAATCGTCCTGAAATACCCTCGAATAAAGATAACGGATGATCTGGCCTGTGTTCTTCATGTGACGAACTATAATCTATACACCATTCAGCAAATTTTGCAGCCCTATACAGATGTTTCGGATCCTAAAAAAAAAGATATATTAATACTTTTTAACAAAAAAATAATTAATATATACTTTTGTCCTTTGAAATAATTCCAGAAAAGTGTACCCATTTCCAGATACCCCATGACAAATACTATACCCTTTTCTCAATAAACCCCTATTCCACACAATTTCTCCACACTCTAAAGCCAATTCCATATATTTTTCATCTTTGAACACCTAAAATATTCAAAATAAATAACTTTGCTATGATATTAACCCTCGTTGCTATGATATTTGCCCCGTTGCTAGGGTAAATCAACAAAATACACACCGTTGCTAAGATATATAACAATTATAAACAACGTTGCTAACACTTTAAAGATACGTTACTAAGATATACGAACACTATAACAATTGTTGCTAGGTAAATACCTCGTAAGCCTTGCAAAACAAATGAGTGAATCCCGGGGCGCCATGACACCACTGAACCAACCTATCAGAATCCGATTCAAGAGATGATAAATAATTACCACTCTGGTACCGTTTTGTTGCCAAATAATCGATTGTTGGACGAATAAAATCATTCAAATCAGACTTTGTTAAATATTTTTGTGCTTGCAACAATATGTACAAAATTCCTGAAAGACCATGGGCGGCGCCTAAATAAAATTTGTTGTGCCACTGGAACATAAGGGGCACTTTTTTTTTGGTATTTTTTGCCTCAAATTTACCCAAAGTCAAAATAATTGCTGTAATCTACAAATATTTCAGTCATTATATAAAAAAATCAGTCATATATCTAGTACTTTTTTCAGTAGTTTATCATCTATTGGCGGGGGATGAATATTAGCGTTAACATATAATAATGAGTACAGGTAACCAGCGCGACCGTACAACAATTCATTCGGGAGGTCACATTTTAAATCTAATACATCTGTATCCAATGAAATTAATCTAAAATATAATTGTTACAACAATGATATTAATAATATATAACAATCAACCTGTCTATTAGTTTGTTAGAGTCGTCTATTTTCCCTAATTTGTGGTAAATAACAGCACCAATAGCAAGAGGACCAGAATCTCCGCATAAAAAAGTAACTCGACGACCTTTCAATTTTTCCAAATTCAAATATTTTAAAGCATCCTAAAATGGCATATTTAAGCAACAATATACACCACAATGTAACAATTACATGTAATAGATTCTCATTGGTCGCGCTTTTGCGTAAATACAACAATGCAATCCCAGCACTTCCAGTGAAGACAGTGAAATCATCATTTTCCAAATTTTTATAAACTGATGACGCTTTAGACCAAAAACTTTCAGAATCTCTAATGATTTGGCTATCAGATCTCAGCTGAAATCAACAACAATATATTTAACTAACAATTAAAACAATGATTGAAGTAATACCTGTAGTTTTTCTATTAATTTTTCACTATTTTGTGCTGTGAAGTCTTCGAAAGGGTTGTGAAAACACTTGGTACTCATTTTGAATTTGACAGTTGTTAGTTATTCGATTGTCCAAAACAATGAAATAATATATAGGTATTGTATAGTGCAAGCAAAGATGACGTCACAATGTTAAATCCCCCGTAAGGTGTCACAAGCACATCAATATTGACTTTACTATAACTGCTATATATTGACTAGCGAAATCGCAGTATTTCTGTTAGGAATATTTGTTTTCTAGCGTGTGGTACTCGTGTAATGGCGAATGAAATGTCAAATCTGTCATTGTCAAAGTATTTACGTTAAAATGAAGCATTTTAAGCACTAAAATCTATTATAAAACTATTAAAAACTAGTTAAAAAAAAACATGGAAAATAATAAGGGACCTATTTTACATGTTTTGGTAGTTGGTTTTCACCACAAAAAAGGCTGTCAAGTACGTATATTTATCCCCCAAACTATCGATTATTATTTATTATTATTATTATTGTAGGTTGAATATTCCTACCCCCCTTTAGTTCCTGGCCATCCTAACGAGTGCCCTTTAGGCTGGAAATATCTCCCCACTTTGGCGTTACCCGATGGATCGCATAATTATGATGCAGACACGGCTTTCTTCCATCTTCCGAGTCTAACCAATCCCAAGAAGACCATCTTCGGGATCAGTTGTTTTCGACAAATCCCTGTCGAGGTGGTACACTGCGCGCCAAAAAATTCCTAACAATTATTTATTGAAATTTTTAGAAACTGAAAAACCGGACGGATGATATTACAAGAGGAACGGTACAAAAAAGCGTTTGTGTGTTGAGTTCGCTGCCTTTATATGGGCATATAGAAGTCAAAATGTCTTTAATAACTCACGCGTATTTTGAGGAAGGTGATTTTAGTAAAGTTAGCCTCTTGGAAGACACATATCATCATTTAAATGCTTGTTTAACACAAAATCACTCACCCCATCAAAATTTTGTTGGTAAGTATAAACAATTAATATCTATTTGGCACTTTATAACAACAAGACACTTCAAAATATTTATTTTCATACTTGTTGACAGACAGCGTTCGTATCCTTAGCAACGCAGTAGAGTCGTTGTTTAAAATGTTTTACTTATGTATTTTTCAGGTCTGTCCGCTCGCGATTTTATCCTACAGTGGCGTCACAAAGCAGTCTTACTCTACAAACTGATGCTTTTAGAACGTAAAATAATATTTTTCAAGTCTCCAGTTCAGCCCTTATGCACAACCATACTGACATTGTTGTCGTTGCACCCCGGTATGATCGAAGACGGCTTAGAACAGTCAGCATGCATCAAGTACGCCATGATTTCACAATAAATTTATAATATTTTTACGGTGTTTTTTTTTCTCTTTCTATGGTTAGATTGTCGCGCCCAATGTCCCCCATGCCGGACTTTGACGACGAACAGTACGACAATATAATATCCTCATCAACCACACACAACAGTGAAAATATTTCCACTCTAGTTAATGGCAGCCATTTTATAAGTTCCTCTAATAATAATTTAACACAACTGCAACCACTCGGTACCAGTGAAATTAATATTGAAACCGTAGGTTTAAGTTTAAGTAATCAAATAGTTGAAAATCATTTCGATGTTCATAGAACAAGTGAAAAAAATGATGAAGAAAAAATTGAAAACAATAATAAAACACAAGTTGTAATAGTTGAAAATCACATACAACAAATAAAAAATGACGATCGATTAGAAACAAATGAAGATATGCTTGATGCTTGCCAAAATATCAACAAACAAAAAACAAATGAATGCCGTTTTGGGACAGTTGAAAACACCACAAATAAAACAATTGACAGTCGCTCAAATTCAATTGATGATACAAATAAAACAAATGAACATCATTCAGAAACACTTGAATATAATATAAAAACAAATGAGCATCGCTCAGAAATAGTTGAATATAAGAAGCATCGCTCAGATTCAATTGAAAACACAAATAATGAAACAGTTGAAATCCTATCCTCCGAATTAGAAACAATTGAATTATCCGCGTCCCCAACAGATGATAATAAGAAACCACTTGACACCTCACCATCCCCCATCCCCAATTTCCCCTCGTTCCCCCTGCTGCCCCTATCAAGTCTCGGTCTTCCATTACCCATTTTCACAAGCGGCTACCTATGTCTACCCTATCTCTCGCTACCCTATATAGATTTCCTTGCCGATCCGGCTGTGAGGGGCTACCTCCTAGGCGCAACAAATGTGCTCTTCAAGCAGAAACCGCGATTAGGGGATGTCCTAGTGGAACTGGACACCCAACGGGTGGAACTATTGGCGGGTGGTGACCAGGACCAGGATTTGCGGAAGGCGATGCATTTGACAACGGAGGACTTGAGATTTGCAGATTATGTTGTTAAGAATGTTCAGGAGCAGAGGGACGTTTTCCTAGACGGCGTCGGATATGAGGGGGGTGAAGAATGGATCAGAGAACAGTTTAAGGGATATTTAATGTGTCTATTACGAACATCGTTATTGCAAGATGGCTGCCGAGAAATGGAACACTTCAACTCAACATTCATCTCGCTATGGAAGGACACCCACAACTACAAATCCTGGATGATGACACCCCATCCAGGCATCCTGGAATTGAACCCAGGCCATCCATTCGCCGGACAACTATCCGTTGCCGATATGAAACTAAGACTGTCTCACACTATGCAAAATACAGAGGGCGGTAGGAAAATAAATCAGGCTGTTATGTCAACGGGGAGGGCAGTTGGTAAGGTTCCAAGCTTATTTGTTATAAGGTTGTTGTTTCCTAATAAGGTTCTTATTTTGTTTTAAGGTGGAGCCATAAGCCAAGCCAGAGGGGCCATAACCAACTGGTGGAGCAATTTATTGGTGTCGCCGGAGGGCAAGGAAATAGACATTCCAGAAACAAAAGAATAAATAAGGGAAAAACAAATGAAGTACTTATATGTCAATTTTTGTTGTACTAGAATAGAAATAAATTATTTAAATGTCATGTAATATTAATAAATTTTTATTTGTTTACAATTTTATTTTTTCAATTTCCAAAATATTTTTATATAAAATTATTTATTTTTAATAAATTAAACATTTTTTAAAATTATTAAAAACAATTGACTGTCATTTAAAAAGTTGCGACTATAGAAAAAAACAATTGACTGTCACTAACCCACCATTAAAATACTTAATAAAACAACTGACAGTCATTTGGGAGCAAATGAAACAACAGAAAAAACAAATGACAGTCACTCAAAACACAATTTAAAATAATAATAAAACAAATGACAGTCGGTTTGCACCGATTAAAACAGCAATATAAAAAAGAAAACCAAATGACTATCGTTCAGTAACAGTTGAATAGGAAAACAATTGACTGTTTTGTTTTAAGATGGCTGACCGACAAAATTAATTATTTGTTTTCAACTATAGTTAATTTTTTTCAAATATATTTTTTTTAAGTCTAAAAGTTGCATTTCAAAAAATGTCTTTTTATGTTCATCCCGTAATATTTATTAATCTTTACTTTAAACCATTAAAAAAATATATATATAAATATTTTGGAAACATGTTTTCTTCGAATTCATTAATATATAAAATTTCCATGCACTACTCAAGTGTCACATTACGCCAAAATTTGAATGCCTATTTAAACATGTAAAAAGGCGTAATGTTGTTAACGAGATAAATCTGCCTTAAATCAAGTTTAAATCCTTCCAAAAACATACCCCTACAATCTATAAAGATTGTCCCAACAGATTAATGATTATAATTTATATGTTTGCCAACAATTATTAATGAAAAAAGCATGTGTAAATCGAGAAATATTTGTCGTCGCTGGATGTGGGCGCGAAATATCAGCTGTCGTGCACAGGAAGTATTTGTTAGTCGGTGGCTCTGCCGATCAACAATCCTACAATCTAACCCTGGGTAGTGTTGCTTCACGTCATTGCACTAGATGCAAAACACTGAGCAGACTTGCACACTTAAATCATCCCTTCTCAACCACAAAGAAATCTTTTTTCCATTTTTAAAACGCGAGTGACGAACAATAAGTGTTTAAAAATTAAAGTTTCACAGTGTTTATTAACGCAATAGTGTGGACAAACCTTTAATATGAGTTCTATGTCGTTGGTCGCCATTTTCTCATGAGTTTTTCTCATTTGATTGTGGCTGTAATCATGGATTTATTTGTTTGAAACAAGTGCGGAGAAACAGTGTTCATTTGTTCACGATTTATTCACAGCCAACACCGTGAAACAAAGGGTAAGCGAATTTTTTTTCAAATCTAGATACCCATGAAAACTTCTTATTATTTGTAATTGTTTTACCCTCATGGCCAACTCTGTTTAACGTAATATTAAGTATGTGAAAAGATGTGCATAGTTGGCCATGCTATTTCAAATAATTGAATGTCGTATTACACGTACCGATTCGCAATTGTCTACCGCAGAGCATTCAGCTGTTTGTGACACCATTGTAGGCATGATTACTAGATCCAAGACGACATTTTAGTTATTTTTGCTGTTAGTCTATAACAATTTTATATTGAGATAAGAAGAGTTCTACCTTTACATTTCTCGGTCTAAAAATAGACCTGTTTCAGTCATGTGACCACGATATTTTCCTGAATATTTACATATATCATTTACTAAATTCATTTTTACACTAATCTTTCAAATATTACAAATTTTCCTCGAGTAATGTTTACGAATTTTGACCCTTAAAAAAATCTTCCAAATTCTCATATTTATTTTTCTTTTCTTGTGTTCATAATTCTCCTGACCTTTCCACTTATCAAAATGATAATAAAATTTAACAAATATGTCACATGAATATCTAAAATAATATCGCATACATAATTATTAATATATTTTGTCAAAATAATTTAACATAAACATTATAAAATTCGTAAAAAGTTTAAGGTCATTTTTTTAAGTACTACGTCTCACTGATATTTGATATCTAGGGCTTTATAATCTGCACTGTTGGTACTATTGCTAACAGGAATTTGTTCGTTGATTGTTACTTCCTGTTACTACAAATTAATTAAAACATATTCTCATATTCATCAGAGAGTATCAAAAATACTGTCTATTATGTTTACATGTCTTCATGTCTTTTTCCCATGAAAATACCTAAACCCAGTATATATGTACACCCTAAACCCAGTACATATGTAGACCATATACCCAAATTTATATCCTAATGTTCAAACCCAAAATATTTGTAAATATAAATCGAAAAAACTGAAATTTTCTATTTATATGTAATTCTCAGTGGTTTCGTTAGTTTCACACCTTAATTAGGGTATTTTTTCCCATTTTAGGGGTCATATGGAGAGGGAAAAAAACTTAGAGGGATGACGGAGAACCGCTGTTATCCTGGAGGCGGTAAGTGTCTTTAAATTCTGTAGTAAACTATTCGGAACTTAGTCGAAAATATATATCACTAATTTCAAATTATAACTTATTTTCATTTTCAAATTGTAATATGTTACAATGTAATTGTAATAGGGCCATAAGACCCATAGGGTCCTTATACTTTGTGTGTATTATGTAAAATACCCAAAAAACAGCCGGTAATTCTACAAAAACCCCGATTTTCATCTCATCTTAAGTTGTTCTTCCACGAAACAGTAGTGAATCTGATTTATTTTAATTCCGGTCGCTCACACTAGAGACCACTCACGTCAAATCGCAAGATTCCGCCATTGTGAATGTCCACTGGGTAGACAGGGGTAGCCAAAAATGGGTAGACATACTTTGGGATCACAGCAAACTTTGAAATGTTCACAGAAAAATTTGGCATTTTATAGAAAAATATTCCAAGTTAATATGTACTGTATGAATATTTATGAATCATATTTTATATATAGGAGTGTCTATTTGTCTATTAGTCTATTTAAAAGTATGTTTCAATGTATTCTGCATGTACATCTACAGAGAAAAAACATTAAATTATAAAAATATTTGAAATTATTCAAGTTAAAATTTACACGTTTTTTACTAATATTTACAAAGTTAATTATCAAAAATATTGACTTGTATTTAATGGTACACATTTATTCAACATGTATTTCACGTTTAATTTACTTGTATTCGACGGTACAATACATATTTTACTTGTATTTGTAACCACAAAAATGCCAATGAATTTTAAACATTTAAACTTATCTTACAAAATTTACAAAGTTAAACACCAAATATTTACTTATATTTAATGGTACATGTTTATTCAAGATGTAATTCATTTTTACTTTACTTGTATTCAATGGTACAATAAATAATTGATTTGTATTTGTAACCACAAAAATGGCAAAGAATTTTAAAGTTTTATTACAAAATTTACTAAGTTAAGCACCAAATATTTACTTGTTTTTCATGGTACACATTTATTCAACATGTATTTAATGTTTACTTTACTTGTATTCAACGGTACAATATATATTTGACTTGTATTTGTAACCACAATATATCAAAGAATTTAAAAAAATGTTACAAATTTATTAAGTCAAGCACCAAAACTTGACTTGTATTTAATGGTACAGCATTTATTCAACACGTAGTTCATGCTTGCTTTACTTGTATTCAACGGTACAATTCATATTTAACTTGTATTTTTATCAACAAGTATTAAAAATCTTGTCAATTTTTTTGTAAACTTATTGAAAAGTTTAACACATGTACCACCAAAAATTAAAGTAAAAATATAACAAAAAGGATTCTACATATTATATATTACAATAATTTTTCATCCCCTAAATAGTTTCATGCAAAAACCATGTCAAAATTTAAAAAAAATACAAAAAAAATGTCTATTTTGCGTCAATATTGTCTCAATTTTGGCTACCCCTGTTATTCAGTGGACATACAGCTGCAACAAGTGGTTGTCCTACCACCTAATATCGATTACTGAATGTTGTGACTGCGTTTCAACCCTTACCAATTCGCCCCTCAACAATAAACACTCGTAGGAAATTATAGAGTAATTTATACTGACATTCTTGCTTTGTCGAGGTGTATTTTGTCGATTTTTATTGCATATATGTATAATAAAAGGGTTCGTTTATAATTTGTAGTGTCTTAAGGGCTGTTTCTAATGTATTTTTATGTATATTTGGGATAGTTTCTCCATAACAGCTTTGAAAACCCGAGAAGTAAACATGATTTTTTTTTATTTAAAATTGAATACATATTTAAAAATAGGGGTAGTTATACTGTAAACTAGTTCAAAACAAGTTATACTAGTTATTTGAACAAGGGTGAATATATATTTCACCCCTTAAAATCAGGTAAAAATAATTTAATTAAAAAAATTGTATCAAAATTATACTATTTTTTAACAAATATGCCCCCTGAGAAAATTGCGCTATACACGCCTATGGAGGGTGCTTTCCGGATGGCAAGTTTCGCGACCGCACTGCCCCCTACAATCAACAGGAACGCACAGGATCGCTAACTTACTCAAGGGAAGGGTGACCTTTCAATGGTCGCCATTTTGTAAAGATTTAAATTTTTATCCAAGATTTTTTAGGAAATTCATTTAAATTTTAAATAGGAATTTAAAATGCCTAATGAAATATGTATTGAAGTACGTAACAGATAGCCACAAATTAAACTTAAATTTGAATTTTTCGAAATTTTAGTTAAGTTTACAAGCCCATTACTGGGAAATGGGTGGAGGTACGACCCTGAAAGTTTCACCATTCATTTTGGGGGACTTTTTGTCATAAATATACATAGTTTCAAAAATTTTGAACCATTGATACTAATTTAATTTAAAAAATATTAAAATTTGAACTTTACCAAAAATTATCAAAATTTCTGAAAATCAAGTTGAAATTTATTCCAAGTTACTACACCCATTACTGGGAAATGGGGGGGAAATACGGCCTTGAAAGTTTCACCATTCGATCTGGGGGACTTTTTGGCATAAATATACATAGTTTCAAAATTTTTGAACCATTGATACTAATTTAATTTTAAAAATATTAAAATATGAACTTTACCAAATATTGTCAGTTTCTGAAAATTATTTTGAAATTTATCTAAGTTTACACACCCAGAACATGCAAATGGGTGTAGATACGACCCTAAAAGTTACAACATTCGATTCTATGGACTTTTTGGCATATATAAACATACCTTTAATTTTTTTTTTGAACTATTAAAACCATTATTATAAATTAAAATTTAAAGAATGGTCGAAAAAGTAAAAAGTTTTTAGAAGTCATTTGATTTTTATATTATACATAAATATGAATATTTAATGTATATTATTATATAGGGATGTTTTTTAGGCGTCACCTCATAGGTACTTACAGCTGTAGTGGAGAAATCACCACAATAATTATATAAAAATATATAAAATACCATTTTATTATTATTAATTTATTAATAAAGTATTTCATATTAATTTTTATTTGAAAATATATTTATGTATGAAGGTTTTAAGTACCTTTCAACCCCTAAAATATTAAATGTGATAAGCAACCTCTAAATAAATAAATAAATAAATAATTATGTTATAATTTGTATTGATTCTTGGGGTATAATTGTATGTTTGGTATAAGTCTGTAGACAGAGGTGTGAAGAGAGTGTTGTCATGGATACGGGGGGCATACCCCCTCCCCACCCCGTCAGAAGTTCAACCCTTAAGACACCCACAAAACTAAAAACTAAACCCAAATTAAACTCGCAAAAATAATTCAAAGATGAATTTTTTGTTTAATACGTATAATACCTGTAAAAAAATAAGTGTTACTCTAAAATCATCCCTTAAATCATCAATTGTTTTATCATACTTACTTTAAAGTATTACACTGTCACACTCACTAACACTTTAGTTTTAAGCATAAAATTCACTAATATTTAAACGGAATTAGCCCGAATTTTTTTACGCGATTTATTTTAACCCAATCCCTTATTCCTGCTGCACTCTCCTGCTTTTGGGATGACAGGGTGTCCTGCATTGATCTCAGTTCCTGCGTTTGGGAGGGATTGGGCGCGGTTGTACACACATACATACGGAATATTTCACATAGTAAACGTACATATTATAATATATAAGGGATGATTTTGTTATATTATGTATCTTATGTGATATATTTGACTATACATAATCAGAAAATGTTGCATGTATATAAGACTTTATGCAGATGTACATAAAGGCTTATATTTTTATGTATTTTCAATATATAAATCCAAAATTTTATATAATATTTCAAATATTTATATTTTAACTTGTATTTCATGTCTTCTTTACTTGCATTTAACAATACCGTGTTCTCTTTACTTGTATATAACAGAACAACATATATTTAACCTTTATTTATATTTCAATAAATATTAAATAATATTTAAAATAAAATATCATAAATATATTGTCTAAATTTTTCAATCATAATTTTATACATTTTACTTATATTTTATGCTTTCTTTACTAGTATTAAACGGTACATCAAATATTTAACATTTGTATTTACATTTAAAAAAAAAATATTTAATAATATATTTCATAATAATATTAATATGTCAAATATATAACATAAAATTATATGCATATACTTTTTATTTATTATATACTTTCAGTATTTCAGTAATTTTTCAATTATAATTTTATATATTTTAACTTATATTTTATGCTTTCTTTACTTGTATTAAACGGTACAACAAATATTTAACTTGTATTTACATTTAAAAAAATATATATATATATTTCATAATAATATGAATATCTCAAATATAAAACAAAATTATATACATATACTTTTTATTTATTATATACTTTCAGTATTTCAGTAATTTTTCAATCATAATTTTATATATTTTCTTATATTTTATGCTTTCTTTACTTGTATTAAACGGTACAACAAATATTTAACTTGTATTTACATTAAAAAAAAAATTAATATATTTCATAATAATATGAATATCTCAAATATAAAACATAAAATTATATGCATATACTTTTTATTTATTATATACTTTCAGTATACTCGTATATTTATATATTACGTGGGTCATGCTAGAACTATTACTAATAATAATTATAAATATTTATTTATCTATCATTCCAAATTAACCGTTATGAGCGAAAATATGAAACTAACTACCGAGCATATTCGAATTATTATTTATTGATTATTTTTATGCCGTAGAAATAAATTAAAAATCATTCCATTTTTATAAAGTGAGCATATGTATTTAAAATAAAAATATGTACCATGTATTCTAGCATAACCCATGTATTAATGCATTATATATTGGTAAATTATATTCATATTTTTTGTATATTATCATCCCTTATATGACGCGAACCCTACACCCATTTTTGGGTACGGAAACAGCTCAAAAATCCGCGGACTTATATCTACTACTTACCTTTAGGCCTATGCCGTTTCGAACGCCATTTCACCCCTATAACAAAATAAAAAAAATACAGTAAAATCATGAAATATTATTTACAAAACAAAATTAAAATTTGAAAATATAATCACACCTCTTAGGCCCTTAAAACAGACGTGGCAGCTACCAGAAGTCTCATCCTTATGTTACACCAGAAGTCTATAATATTCCCAAAGTTTTTGTCCCAAAAAAGGGGTTTACAAAATTGTTTCACGCACTGTATATACATAAAAAGTTCAGTAAACACTTTAGGCATAGTTTGAACATAATATAAACACCCTGTACCCTATTTTTAAGGGTAGTTGTACACTATTATACGGAGCACATGTGCTAAATGTAAGCGTCTTTTCACTTTAAAGTGAAATATGTTAAAAATGGCAATTGTTCGTTCGTCCGCACAAACAAGTTCGTACGTAACTTGTACAATCATTGCGTAGTTTGAAATAAAATAAAGATATACATAAACAATATTAAATATTTTTGAGAAAATATAATTTCAAACATTGATATTAAAAACAACGGATTGACTTTACTGCTATGGAAAGTGAACCATATTTCCATTATTGTGTTGAATTCAACTACGTCTTTTTAATGCCCAAATTTAAAATATAAAAATGTATATTTTTAATTTTTTTATTTTGTTATACGTAGGCACTATAGTAGGAGTGCCAAGTGTATCACCGTACATATATATCCCTCTAGTATTTGGTGCATTTGCCTATATCCCTTTACCAACATAAATTACACCCTAAACAAAAAAAAAACTAAATATATATGTATGTTTTTTTTTATAAAATTTTATCTAAGTTCTATAACTTTATAGGCACTTAAGCTGTTATGGCAAGTGTACCATATACTAAGTTCTTTCACCACTTTAACCTAGAATACCTTCCACTATAATAATGTACTCGGATACTGCCATTTTATGCCCAAATTTAAGACAAAAAATATTTGTATTTGTAAATTTTTGATTATTTGTATGGGCATTTAAGCTGTTATGGTAAGCACACCCGTTACCGCACCTCTCCCTTACAATCATATCTCGCTAGTGCACTCGCCTACAACCCCTAAAAATGTCTCAAAAAAAATCTATCCCTAATTTTGTTTATTTTTGTATTGGTATATATTTCAATTTTTATTTTATCTATTTATATGGACACTCTAGCTATTGTGACAAGCTCACCCCTTAACATACCTCCCTAGTGTACTCGCCGAAAACCCTTAAAAACGCCCCAAAAAAATTATACCCTTAATTTTGTTTGTGTAGTGAACATAATTTCTTTTACCTATCTATGGGTATATTTAAATTTTTATTTTATCTTATTTATACGGACACTTAAGCTATTGTGGCAAGCACATACCTCCCTAGTACACTCGTGTACAACCCCTAAAAATGTCTAAAAAAAAAATCAACCCCTAATTTTGTCTACGTATTTTCTTTCCTCGTTTGTCCACTACCTTGAACGTCAATGTTCCTCGCTGTATGTGGGCCATGGCTACGCTACTAGCGACGCCGCGGCGCTCTGCGGGCGTCTCGTGAAATAAACTAACCGTCAATGGGCCAAATCACCGTTAAGTAAAGTACGAACGCTTCAAAACCTTGCATACACGAAGGAAATTTCATTGATCGCAGTGTATATTTGTATTTATACATAGTCAAATGTTAATAAATAATGAATAATAGTGTGTAACAGGCGTCACCTCATAGGCACTCACAGATATAGTGGAGAAAACACCACAAATATAATTTTAAAAACTTATATAACAACATTTATACAAAATTGTATGTTATATAATTATATTTAAAGATTATACGAGCCCATTAGTATAAATTTTTGTTGCTTGGTGGCAGCCACCAATGACTCCAAATTCGCAATTTTTGTAAATAAATAAAATAATTATTAATTTGTAATTCGGAATCTAGGGGCCTTAATAAGTGCTTATTTACCAAAATATTTTACACGATCATAAACATGTGATCGTTTCAAACACATCAAAATTTTAATGTAATTTATAATGAATTTTTGGTGATGAAAAATTGGTTATCAGTGCGAACTAGTGCCGTTTTGGTTACAAATCCTGTGTGCATATGATGTGTCGGTATCTGATCAATAAGTGTAAAGCACATCCGTACTGTTGGCAATCCTGCAGGGTGTATTTACCCCCTTCCCCTAGAGAGGGATGCTGTAAGACGTAGACGTGGTATACGCATCACTTGAAAATAATCAATATGCCAGTGCTATGGTCAATTTCTCACCCCAAGTGCTACCCATAAACCCGGAGGGTAGCTGGGTAACTCATCTACCCATTTAGCCACAAGGGGTGTTTAATATATTCCAAGAATTATTTGTATACATGCCTCAAAATTGCCAAAGAAATTATCAAAAATTTAAGTTATTTTTATGATAATATTTCTGTAATTTGTACACCCAATTTGGCGTAAATTTTTATCCCAACGTATACACAAAACATACAAAATGTTATTTATAAAATTTGAAAGTAATATCTAACCGTTAGACCCTTAAAATGTGCTTGGCAGCTCCAGGAAATCTCAGCATCCAGAAGCATTAATAAGTCCATAATTTTGTAAAGTTTTTGTCCAAAAAATGCGGTCCACAAAATAATTTCACGCACTATATATACCTCAAAATTTAGGTAAACACTTTAATAATAGTTTACACACAAAATAACCGCGATTCACCCCATATTTAAGGATAGATTTACACTATAATACAAAGCATATACTACTACGTATACTTATGAAGACGAATAAAATATTATTAAATTTATTCATTGTTCGAAATGGTTCAGACTTGTTCATACGTAATATCTAACTACCTAATTGGTTACTAATTTAATGATATAAAATCTAATAATAGTGGAGGCAAATTTAAAATAATAAAAATATTAAAAAATAATTATTGTATGTACGATTATATAAGTTAGTTGCATCCCTAGCTCCACATTGCCCCTTTAGGGGGGACGGGGTGGTCCTGTGATCGATTCCCAGGTGCAGGAACAGGACCCGTCACGTGATACACCACTAGTTGTCAAAATGTTGGACAAAAGGGCCTTCGAAATTTAGAGAAAAGCGGGCATATTTTTTTCCAAAAATATATACTGTTATATTGAAGGCTTTATTTTTGGGGTTATATACTGTACAATATATACGTATATATTTAGGCCTTATGTACACATATTTTATTTTAAGATATAAGGGGATGACACAATTTATTATTAACGAGATATATCAAAAAATTTTGAACTAAATTATTGAAAAATTTCTAAGTTTTTTTTACCAAAATTTTACACTGTGTAAGTGTACCATTAAATGCAAGTATTGTGCACTACCTGCAGCATAAAATACAAGTAAAATTACGCTATAAATAAGAGGGTATATACATAATATAATAGAATTCTTTGATCCGTAATGTCGTCAAAATAAGTCCAAATCATCCTGCAATTCCTGCTCACATCTCCATGTCAGATGACACTATCTTCCTGCTGTTTTCCTGCTGTGTAGCGCGAGGTGTGCGGCGTTGCCGCGTTGAACAGCCAGCTGATATAAATACTCCGATCAGGCGACGGATAAACTCGACAAGCGGCAAGCGTCCGGCTTCGTCTCTCACGTATTGATTTGCTAGCCCAAGATCGGGGTCAAAGGGCACTACGTCGCACCCATCACCATGCGGGAGGATACCTCCATACCCTCAGAATCTACCACACCCGACATTGGGTAGCGTTTCCCCGAGATATTTTACTCCCAAGTTGAAAAAGTTGCACACCAGTTAACCGATAATTTTGCCAGTAAAACTACCCATTTCTGGGCTACGGCCCATAAAAAGGTGTTGTAAGTGTTGTACCCAAAGTGTGTGTCTTGTGTCCTGCTGGGGGTGTTGTAGTGGCACAGGAACCGCAGGTCTCACTGTCTGGTGGTAATCAATACTTTATCAACACCGCGTGTCGACCAACTTTTCATTCCAAATGCTGATCAGAAACGTCCCTTGCCTCTCCTGCATGTAACAGGGCCGGAAAAATTCGGAAAAGCAGGAATATGGACAGCACGAGTTTCAGGAATATCTCACATTAAAGGGGATGATACTATATGTATTTTATATCTATTTTCTTAAGGGATGAATTCGAGCATAAATTCATCTGTTTCAGCACTTATAAAAATATATAAATGGTAAAATATCTTTTGTGGTCAATAATTAAATGTGTGCGATATTTTATTGCATTTTAACGGTCCATTCCGCAGCCTGCTTACTTGTACTGTAATGGCGCAACATGTAATATTTTAACTTATTATTACCAGTAGCGGAATGTGAACTTTTTAACGGTTTTTTTGCCCCGGATTTCTGGATTAAGGCTCTTACAAGCTTAGATTTACTTGTATTTTAATGGAACAATTGTAGCAAGGAATACTGCATCTGATACTAGTCAAATACTCTAGTATTTACTTGTATTTTATGCGGTGCAATCTCTGCATTATTTTTTTTAATTTGTTTGCAATTCTAAGTATTGTATATTATTTCTACAAGTCGTTTATTTGTATGTATTATATTTTAACGGTGCACTTCTTCGTCTGCTAACGTGTATTTTAATGGTGCATATACATGTAGTTTACTTGTATATTATTTTTTTTTTTTAAATGAATGGACACAATTTTAAAATATGAAGTTTATTTTACGTCTGTATTTTCTTGCATTTTATTGGTGCAACCTTCCCAAATAATTTATAAGATATATTACTAAAATATCTATACAATTTACTTTAATTTTATACGGTACAATCTGTATAAAATAATTTGTTGGTATAGTATGCGGAGGACCCCATTCTGTGCTGGTAAAGTGTCCATCTTGTGCTTCCAGCGTCCACAATTCAGAGTGTTTGTATGTGTATGTGTGTGAGTCGACCACACTTGTGTAAATTCCAGTGGGTGAAATGCGCAGTCGGCCTTCCCTGCATCAGTAAAATCAATCCGTACCAAGAGCAGTGGCTCGGCTCTGCCAGTCTGCATTGTGTATACTTGCCCCTGGAGCTGTGCTGATGATGCTAGGTGTCTCAATGTCTCAAAGCTGACGCACACACTCCTACCAATCCGCAGTATGTCTCACCATAAAGCCAACACAGTACCTTCCGACAATATGGCGGTTGCAACAATTTTATACCTTCCAAGTACTATATTTTAAAAAATATAGTTCTTTTAAATAATAGTCTCAAATTTGAAAATATCTTTCCATTTTAAATTTTAAGATTTGAAGGGGTGAATTTGACCCCATCGTTTCCGTGTGGTAGTGACCTTGTCTGCTAGGCGGCACTGCTAGTCTACAGGGTGTATTAATTACCCGTATGAGTCCAGTGGCGTAGGGGGTGACAACCACTTTGGGGGCGGATCAATGTCTCTTCTGGTCGCTCGCTTTTCAATTCAGTACATAGCGACCACGTGCTTTGCCACGCCCTTCACACTATGTAATAAGATTTAGACTAAGTTTAAATCGAAGATTTAATATTTTATCTTATTACCGGAAGCAGAAGATGAACTCTTTAACGGGTGTTTTGTCCCGGATTACGGCCCTTACAAGGCTAGATTTACTTGCATTTTAATGGGTAATTGTGGCAAGTACTAGTCAAATACTCTAGCCTTTACTTGTTTTAAATGATGCAATTTTTGAAAATTTGTTTCTAATTCTAAATATTGTATATTATATCTCCAGGTCGTTTAATAGACTTTTATTGTATTTTAACAGTGCAGTCCGTCGCGTGTTTACTTGATTTTAATGATACAGTGCTTATACTACTTAAACACGCTTATAGTTTACCTGTATTTTAATATCTTTTTAAACAAGTTAATTAATTTTCTAAGTCAAAACTTTAAAATGTTAAATTTGTTTTACATGCGTATTTTCTTGTATTTTAACGATCCAAGTTCCCCACGTAGTTTACAAGATATACATTTAAAACTGCTCAAATATTCCTACAGTTTACTTGTATTTTAAACGGTGCTGTCTTGGCAATTTTTTGACAAATCTAATAAATTTTTCCATAAGTTTTATTGTATTTTGACGGTTCAATCTTCCGTTATTCAATAAAATTATTGCATTTTAACGGTTCATTTCGTCGCGTGCTTACTTGTATTTTAATACTGCAATATCTTATACTAATTAAATACGTATAATTGTACCTGTATTTGAATATAAATTTTCTAAGTCCAAACTTTAATATATCAACATTGTTTTCTGTCTGTATTTTCTTAAATTTTAATGGTGCAACATTTTCAAACCTACTCAAAAATAACCATACAGTTTACTTGCTTTTTAAACGGTATAATTGTTGCAATTTAAAGGAACATCATCAGCAGAAAAATAAAAGTTTTTCAATGTCGAAGTTATTGTGCGATTTTTTCCAAGTCTTTTAATATTTTTGTTTCCTTCTTTCTGGGGTCTGTGCCTAACGCCTTTTTGACCTTTTTAGGCGCCAGTGTGAAGATGGAACACTTCCAGGCGGCGCTGGACCCCAGGAAGCAAGAACTACTAGAAGCCCGGTTTCTCGGAGCTAGAGTGAGTACGAACCTTTTATATTTTATAATCACTCATTTTCACATTTCTGTCTGTCACTCCTACACTGTTAAAGATAGCCGCCTGTACCGTGCAAATTTAAATTCTACATAAAATTTCCTATAAAATACCATGTATAATAATTTTTACCCTGGAGTGGTGAATGAAATATATAATAGATATCTACTAATTAACTTAAATTTTGATTGGAATTTTTCGAAATTTTAGTCTAGGTTTGCACACCTATTACTGGGAATTGGGTGGAGGTATGGCCCTGAAAGTTTCACCATTCAATTTGGGGGACTTTTTGGCTTAAGGATACTTAGATTCAAAAATTGTGAACTATTGATGGAATTATTATGAATTAAAGTTTAAAAAATGCAGAACAAGTAAAAAAATTCTAAGTTTCTAGAAGTTATTATATTATACGAGCCTAGTAATATATTTTTTGGTTGCTTGGTGGCAGCACCAACCTGTTCTAATTCGCAATTTTTATAAATAAATGAAATAAATTAATATATTAATAAAATCAAGAATTTATGCTCCGGCGCGTCAACAATAAGGGTATAACAGACTTGCACAAACCAAAGTTCTATTCTTAGAATGTTACATATTAACTTATTATTTGAAGATGAAACACGTAGAACTACTTTTTATGGATTAGAAAACTTATTTAATTAATATGTACACAAATCATTACGCGATGCAGCAAAGATTTTGTACTATTTTCTTTTTTTTCTAACAATTTTTATATATGAAATAAATGCAATTAATTCAGAAATGAACACCACAAGATGGGCACTAGAAGTTTCGATTTTATTTTAAATATAAATTAGATTAATTATTATTGTTAAAATTACGACATTTTGACATTGGTTGTTTGTGCATTGAGTCACATATAAATAATATTTATATATCAGAAATATGTATACGTATTTAGTAGTTAAAAATATGTTCCAAATGAATGTCACAGATTCTACAATGATGTCAAATTATTGATTCATAAGAAAACAAATTCCGTCGCCATTTTGCAATTGATTTACAAAGCATAGCACATTTTCTTAGCCGATTTTACAAAGAAATCTGAATATTTGTCCTTGAAAATGAACTTCTACTTGTATATCTGTTGTTTCAGACTCCATATTTGTACTTCATTTACATATAGGAATTGTACTGCATTAAAAATCGTTAAATATAAGCGTGTTTCATTGTATAGTCTGTTCAAAATATATGCAACACTAGTCAATAAGTTAATTCATAAAAATATACGAAAGAAAATGTCCTGCTTTCTAAATCTTGCAGTACAAAAATAGAGCTCGATATTATGAGTTAATTTTATACAATATAGCTATATTTAAGCCGATGAGTCACTTTCAATACAATATTATTTGAGTTAGAATACAATTCTTAACATCATTTGTAGTACCACTCCCGGATAAAATATAGTACAATTTAAATTTGCATGGTACAGGGCGCTATTTTTAAGAGCGTAGGAGCGGCAAATAAAAACATAAAAAAGCGTACGACAAAGTTTGGTGCATATTCGAATTTTCAAAGCCCATATGGCTATCTTTAACGGTGCAAGAGTGGTTAACAAAAATGTGAAATATAAGCCCTACTTTTACAGGAACAAATAAATTTTTATTTACTGTTAATATATATTGCGTGGAAGTGCATTTTCCGAACAGTTCAGAGTGCACTTTTTTTTATAAGTTTTAATGCCCTACATTCACTACCCGTAATATTTTGTACTTTTTTAAAGTTTCAGTGCACGTAAGTTAACAAAAAGTGTACAATTATACCGAATTTTATGGCGCAAAATTGCACCTTTTAGGTAGTTTAGAGTACCCTGAACACCCTCATGTACTCTTTTCCATAAACCATAAATTTTTATACTAGGAACTTTATAAATTTCAGTGCGTAAAAGTTCAAAAAAGTGCACTTTTTGATCCTGTTTACTCTTTTCTATAAATCCTAAGCATTTAAGCGTAGATTTTTTTAAGAAGATTTACTCTTATTTTTTATTATAATACGAGTGCAAGGTGCACTTTTCGTGCAGTTAGAGTGCCCCGGACACCCTTTCATACACATCCCCAAATTACGACTATTTAAGTATGGATCTTTGGTGAAGATTTGCTCTTATTTTTGTGTTCCGTTCGCTCTCACACCTTCCAATACTCCGCCGTCTTCTTGACCATGAGAGATCACTGCACTTCATTGGCAACACCGCGGTTCCCTCTACTCTAGTGTGCACTTGCGCACTCTTCCTCTCTCTCCTTGCTCTTTGGCTGTCTGTGTCTGGGCCACCGCCGTGCCGTGTTGATGATGTTGAATGGTCTGTTTCGCGTTTTGCTCGCATTGATGTCGTAGTGCTCGCGCAGTGCGGTTCGTGTCGGACGGTGCATCCGCGGGAGGTGTTGTCGCTGCCATGTGCACTTTCGGGATGTAGGATGTGTGAGCGCAGCAGGCCTGCACTAGGCCTGCTGATGGGACAACATGGACGAACTGTTGAGGGTGTTTGTGACTTATTACCACAAACAGAAGGTGAAACATTTAACGGATATTTTGTCCCGGATTACAGCGCGTATTCGCCTACATTTACTTGTATTTTAATGGAACAATTGTGGCAAGGAATTGTGCATCCGGTACTACTCAAATACTATTTGTATTTACTTGTATTTTAAGCCGTACAATCTATGACACTTGTAATTTTCAATTGAATTAACAGCTATTTTATCCCGCATAACACTAATTAAATATTGTAGCATTTACTTGTATTTTAAGCAGTGCTATCTCTGAATATTTTTGAATATTTGCTATGAATTAACATCAATTTTGCCCCGGATTAACGGCTATTGCTTGGCTGGATTTACTTGTATTTTAATCGAGCATTTCAACATTGAAATGTCTGTAACTTTTTTAAAAATTGGCTTCTAATCTAAGTATTGTATATTATTTCTCCAGGCCATTTCACAGGTGTTTATTGTATTTTAACGGTGCATTCCGTCGCGTGTTTGTATTTAATGGTGCAATGTCTTACTACTTAAATACGTATGTAGTTTACCTGTATTTTAATATATTTTTAACTATAGTTGACAAATTTTCTTAGTGCAATATTTAAAATATTATGTTTGTTTTACGTGTATATTTTCTTGTATTTTAACGGTACAAGCTCTTCAAATAGTTTATTAGATATAGTGCATTTAAAACTTAAATATCCGTACAGATTAATTGTATTTTAAATGGTACAACCTGTATAAAATGAGGAATTTAATTGCACAAAAATACAGTGGTATATTGACTGGATTTACTTGTATTTTAAGTGGTGCACCCTGTACTAGAAAAGTATAAGTTGTAATGAATCTCAATTTCTAAAGAAACCATGGAGTTTACTTGTATTTTAAATGGTGCTTTTTCTGCAATTTTTTGACATTTCTAACAAGTTTTTTCATAAGTATTATTAAATTGTATTTTAACGGTACAATCTTTGCAAAAACATATATTATTGTGCCTGATATACTTCTGGAATATCCTAAAATTTACTTGTATTTTAAACCACTAATATTTATTGTATTTTAACGGTACATTTTCGACAAAAAATCAACTGTGTTCATTATAGTGTGTTTTTTTTTGACAATTATACAATAAAGTTTATTGCATTTTTATGGTACAGTTTATGAAAAAACTTATTTTTATTGTGCATGTGGCGTTGTAATTTTCGACCATCTTTACTGTAATTTTAACGGAACAGTTTGTGAAGAATTACTGTTAAATGTTTCGGTGATTCCTTTTGTTTTTCAACGTGTTTATTGCATTTTAATGGTGAAATTTTTGCATGACATTTAATTTATTATATTGTATTGTATTTTGTACAAGTTTTATTGCATTTTAATGGTGCAATATATGCCAAAAACATATAATTTAATGTGCATTTTTATGACGTAGTTTTCGATGTGTTTTATTGTATTTAAACGGTGCAAGATTAGCTGAAATTATGCAGATTTTTGTATTTTAACGGTGCTTATTGTTGTATGAGTGTGTTGGACCTATTATACCACTCGAATATATAAGTATATTCACTGTTTTTTTAAGACATATTTAAGACAGAAATTCTTCAAAGTTTTGTCTTAATTTCTTCCCAGTTTTAAATGGTAACACCTCCCTAAATTTCCGCCATATAATCGCGTATCCTCCCACCAATCTTCTGCATTGTCACCTCCCTTATCTGGGCTAACCTTCCTATGAGATTTTCTTGTTATTCAACATGTTACACCGACGTGTGCGCATGTATATTTGTGTTCCGTACTAGTATTTGTCGGTCAACCATTTTGCAAGTGATGTGCCGACCACATGGAAGTGCAGGGGTGATACTTGTTTTCGTGTAAGTGTCAGGAACATTATGGAGTGATCGGAGATTTTATTGATTGGATAGGTGGCCTTGATATGTAAATAATTCGTATGTTATACAGAAAATGGATTCAAGTTTTATTACAAGGAATTTTTAATTGTTGCACATGGATTTTGATTGTTGATTGGAATGATTGTTGAGCTAAATGTTGTAGGTTGTTGTTGCAAAATTATTTATTTATTTTTTTAAACTTTACAAGTACATTTTTTAAAAATTAACATTGTATGCATATGTTGTTGGGAATGTTGAGAAGTATTTCATCGTGGTTGTATGTTGTTTTTGGTTGTTATTGTATGTTGTTCAGGTCATTTACGTCACTCTTGTATCACCTAGTGTACTATATTTTTAGAATGGTTAATAATACACAACTTAACAACTGAATTCAGGCATTCAAACATTGTCTTCTTGTGTGCATGTGTGCGGTTGCTTGGCAACATCGCAATCACCGGCAACTGTTCGTTAACTGTCTTCGATGAATTTTAAACGTCTGCCATTTTGGACAGAAAAAAGACGATCGGTCGCCGAGCAACCACATTGCACGACACACTATGATTTTCATAAGTTTTGTAAAGTAGTTTTTTTTTGTTAGATAACAAAACGATGACGTTTGTTGTTTCCTAAGTAACGACGCAGATAGTCACGTGTTTTGTACAGTCCCTAGTAAATTCCTATGGCAACAGCTGGCCGAAACAAAAGAGCAGAGGACGAGGAAGATTTTCATAGCTAGCTTGGACCCCCTTTGAAATTTTCTTTATTCTTTTTGATTCTATTGAAATTAAATTTTTTTGTAAGGCCCTGTAAGTTTGAGAACCCTTAAGCCTGTTTCACACTATAGAAATGCAAAATACATGTTTTTTTTTGTAGTGTAAACCAGTTTCGGAGAGAGATACCTTTGATTTCTAAGACACGTATTTATATCTCGTATTTGTTTTTACATTGAATATTACATATATATTTTGCTAATCATGTAACAAGTTTTGTAAAACATATGTGTTACAATAATTATTTTCACTGTAGAGCGGTTTAATTTAATTTAACAATTATTATCGTCTGTGAAAAGTTCATTGCCCGAGTCTATGTTTTAGGGAAAGTGTGCTCCACTATGTTGGCATGCATGCCCCCGATTCTAACTTGTTCGGAATCTTCTCGCCATTTTTAATCCGGGCAAAACAATCGACAATCGACCAGATGCAAGCCTCCTACCACCCTTGTAGTAGTAGGCCGCGACGAATGTATGTATGTGTGTGTGTGTATCTGGCAACATTGCACTCTACCTGCACATGCCAAACGTGTGCACTAGTTGACAACGTCGCATGATCACCTCGTTACAAAAACATTGAGTCAGAATTTATAATTGTATAAATACACATACAAATTCTTGTAATGCTATGGGATCAATTTTTGGTCAGATGTGTAACATTGGCGGTTGAACCCTGGTTTGCGGGCTTGCGGAACGACTATTTAACCACTAGTACACGTATACTAATAAAATCAACCTTGTACTGTTCAGATTTGAAACAATTTTCATCAAATCTTTAACAATGTCCAAGATACTTAATAATTTTTCTTATAAGTCGTACAAAATATGCGAGATTTTAACCCGGATTTTTGAGCTTATTAAACAATTATTTAACCACTCTTACACGTATACTAATAAAATAAACCTTGTACTGTTCAAATTTGAAATAATTTTCATGATATCTTTAACAATGTCCGAGATAATTAATACATTTTACTTATAAGTTTTTATACAAAATATGCGAAATTTTGACCTGTATTTTTGAACTTGTTAAACAATTATTTAACCACTGTTTAATGGGTCCTAATAAAATGAAGCCTGTAGATTTCAAATTTACAATAATTGGAACAATATTTTTAACTGTAGACGCGTTACACCCCAATTTTTGGGGCAATGTTTAAAGAATAAAATTTATTATAGGTATTCATTTTAAACATATGTTAGATTTTAAAATGTACCGTTCATAAAAACATAACTATTTGAAAAATATACTTATCTATTTAAAAGTATAATAATTTATTACTAAAGATAAGACCTATAGTGTAACTATTTCATAGTTATTCATATTGTAATGTATACTGAAATATGCTAATGTATTAATTCTTAGAAATTTGAAAATTTCATATTTGCTAATTTATTTTAATCTCTCATTGTGCCTTTTTGGTTACAGATGTCAGCTGGTTCTCAAATACAGATGGCACCCCAAACGCAAGTCAATACGACGCAGTCCGTTCATAGTCAAGACTCCAACATGAGCACAGGTAACATTAAAATTAAAGTAAAATATCAAAACGCAAAAAAAAATTGTATCATTTTTTTGTTAATGCTAATAACTAATTATTTCTTATCAATGTTTTATCACTTGTATTAACCAAACAGAAAACATTTTACGGATTTTTAGAATAAATTTCTATTTTATGCATCGGTTGATGGTGAAATTTTGTTTAAAGTTTCTAATAGAAAATAATAGTAAATAGTTCACTTACGTTGGTAGGCCTGAATGTGCGCATGGCTCCGGCGATGTCCTTGATCCGTCATGCTCTGCAACCAAAATCCCGCGTCGTCCTTAATCCGTGAAATACTGCAACATACAACAAAAAAAAAATATAAGTTTTTGAAAAATTAGAATTTTTTTTTAAGTATAAACGGCGACCCATCGGATTTTAACATCAAAAAAAATTTTCATCTTGCGATTTGAATGTTCCAGGTTCAAGTCACTCTGACAAAGAAGTAGACGGCACGACCCCCGAGAAGACTGTCCGTGTCGGGGGGGAAAGAAAGCGGAAACGTAAGGGGGACGACGTGGTCGCCGTGGTAGCGGTTGGAAAGGGCGCCAGGACAGATCCAAAAAAAATCAACGATTATTTCGCTAAACACGCCGGAAATTCCCCAATTCGGCATGGGGGGGCCAAGAGCCCTTCCCCCCAACAGCCTTACCCTATGGTGAGTGCGGCAACCAATGCTGAAATGCGGCACCCACCGTGTAGATAATATTTTATCACGATTTTGACAATTGAAACATTCATTGTTAATAGTGTTTTTTTTTATTTGTTTCAGTTTCCACCCTCGCCCCAACAAGTTCCAATAACATCGCCTCAAGTAAACGCAGTACCTTTTAAGTTTTACCCTAGCACAGTTAGCAAACAAGTACAGGTGAATAATAATAAACATAGTCATATTATATAATATTTTTTTATATTAATTTAATTGAATTTGTTTCAGACTGAATTAACATGTCAAAGGATACAAGAATTTGAAACGCAAGCCTCATCAGACTTAGAAGTCAGAAATAACAAAATAGAAGAATTAAATAGAACAAATGAGGAGCTAAGGCACCAACTGTCCCAGCAACAAAAGACTATCGACCAGCACAAGCTGCATATAAACAAATGCATCGACGTTGTCAAGAAATTACTCAAAGAAAAAAGTAGCATCGAAAAAAAAGAAGCAAGACAAAAATGTATGCAAAACAGACTCCGGCTAGGCCAATTCGTCACTCAACGCGTTGGAGCGACTTTCCAGGAAAATTGGACAGATGGACACGCTTTCCAAGAATTAGCCAGGTAAATTTCACCTAAATACCCTCCTGTCCAAACCCCTGAATACCTTCCTGTACCAATTATTGTTGTTTCGATTATTAACAAAAAAATAATTGTCATCTCCTAGGCGACAAGAGGAAATAACAGCAGAAAGAGAAGAAATTGATAGACAAAAGAAGCTGTTGCTAAAGAAACGACCGTCGAATAGTGAATCAGGGCGAAAGAGAAACAATTCAGCAACGTCAACAATGCACAATGGTACTGAAGCCACGTTCCTAAAACCAGACGCAGTTCCTGGATTTTCTTTACAAGAATATTACGAAGCAGATGAAATTTTAAAGGTAGAGATTTTACACCCAAAATTGGGTATGATATAGACACAAAAACATGTTATTCCGATAAAATATTTAAACAAACAGGATGTACTATCATCAAATTTTACAATTTCGAACACAAAACTTATCAAAAATTGATAAAAATGATTAATCTTCAACAAACAAAAATTATTTGAAACTTGGAAAATTTTTGCAATACCTGACAATTTTTCTTTACAAGTTCTTGGGGAAATATTGTTCATTCTTGGGTAAAATTTATATAAAACACAAAGAATAACTATTAAACTAAAGACTTCTTGCAAAAAACACAATTAAAAACACTTAAAAACTATTAAATTTTCATAAAATTCTTCATAAGTTCAGCCGTCGTCTTGTTCGTCCGCCATATTTTGTTGGTATGTCATGGCAACGATCTTAACCGCAAGGATGGCACATGAATACCCCAACAATTAGTCCCGTTATAACAACAATATTTATAACTATTTTTTAAATTGTTTAAATGGTTTTAACAACAAATATATATTTTGTTGTTTTATATTATAACTAAAAGAAAATATTGTGTCCCCAAGCGTATATAAACACCCAACAAAAAATAATCCTTTAATTACAACAATGCAATTTTTTTCCAAGTTGTGTAAATGGTTTTTACAACAATATAATGTTTTATCGTGCTCTTAAAAAAAGAAGACGTAGACTTACAACGAGAAAGAAATTTACATTTAATGATTAATTTTAGCATTTTTTTTTGCAATACCTGACAATTTTTCTTTACAAGTTTTTGGGAAATATTGTTCGTTCTTGGGTTAAATTTATATAAAACACAAAGAATAACTATTAAACTAAAGATTACTTGCAAAAAACACAATTAAAAACACTTAAAAACTATTAAATTTTCATAAAGTTCTTCATAAGTTCAGCCGCTGTCTTGTACGTCCGCCATATTTTATTGATATGTCATGGCAACGATCTTAAACGCAAGGGTGGCGGATGGCGCATGGATACATCACCAACAATTAGTCCCATGCTTACAATAATACTTAATATGTATTTTTAAGTTGTTTAAATAGTTTTAACGACAAATATATTTTGTTTTGTTATTTTATATTGTAATGAAAAGAAAATATCGTGTCCCCAAGCGCGTATGAATACCCTAAAACAAAATAATCCCTTGATTACAACAATGCAAATATTTTCTCAAGTTGTTTAAATGGTTTTTTAATAACAAAATTATGTTGTTTTGTTGTAGTTAAGGCAAAGTGCTCTTAAAAAAGAAGACGCAGACTTACAACTAGAGCTTGAAAAGCTCGAACGAGAAAGAAATTTACATATTAGAGAGTTAAAACGCATACATAACGAAGATCAAAGCCGATTTAACAACCATCCTGTATTAAACGACAGATATTTGTTGTTAATGTTGTTGGGAAAGGGTGGTTTTAGCGAGGTTCACAAAGCATTTGATCTAAAGGAACAACGGTATGTTGCTTGCAAGGTACATCAATTAAATAAAGACTGGAAGGAGGATAAAAAGGCAAATTACATCAAGTAAGTTTTCACACAT
The DNA here is from genome assembly GCA_951394225.1 of Harpalus rufipes. NCBI lineage: Eukaryota > Metazoa > Arthropoda > Insecta > Coleoptera > Carabidae > Harpalus > Harpalus rufipes. Next base: position 30,288,514 of record OX596287.1, read on the forward strand.
TTATTTATTATTTTCGACTAACTTTTACAACTTTTCAGACACGCATTGAGAGAATACAACATTCATAAAGCCCTAGACCATCCCAGAGTTGTTAAACTATACGATGTTTTTGAAATAGATGCAAATTCATTTTGCACGGTACTCGAATACTGCGATGGTCATGACTTAGATTTTTATTTAAAACAACATAAAACTATTCCTGAAAGAGAAGCGCGGTCTATAGTTATGCAAGTGGTTTCAGCTTTAAAATATCTCAACGAAATCAAACCTCCAGTCATCCATTATGACTTAAAACCAGGAAATATATTATTAACAGAAGGCAACGTATGCGGCGAAATAAAAATAACAGATTTTGGACTCAGCAAAGTCATGGATGAAGAAAATTACAACCCGGATCACGGAATGGACTTAACCAGTCAAGGAGCCGGCACGTATTGGTAAGTATTTCACCAACAAAGAAATCCCGTATTTTGACAAAATTTTGTTCCAACTATATTATTCGCCGTTCAAATAAATTTGGACAAAACAAAGAAAAACTATTAAACCAACGACCTTTTGCGAAAAACACATTTAAAATAGCTTAAAAACTATAAAATTAATTAACATTAACGAAAAAAAATACTTGGAAAAAGAAGTTCCCGTACCTTGACAAAATTTCTTTACAAGTTCCCGGCGAAATATTATTCGTTCTTGGGGGAAATTTACACAAAACACAGAGAATAATTACTAAACAAGTTTTCTTGCAATAAATACTTTTAAAATCACTTAAAAACTATTAAATTTAATAAAAAACTTTGTGAGTTTCGCCGGTTGATTTTTACGCCGCCATATTTTGTTGAGTGACGTCACTTGTGGCAATGGTCTCAAACGCAAGTATGGCATCGTTTTGTTCCTGATTTTTTGCAATTATTATATAAGGGAGGTAATGTTTTCGGTCCATAAATTCGATAGAGCTTTTAGTGAATAAGCTCGAATTAGGTTCCCCACAACACGATTTTACTATTTTTACCATTGCTATTGTATTGGTGGGAGGCCATGTACTGGCCACTTCAGATTTTTTATGTGTTTAATGATCAAAATATACATTAATTTTAATGTATATTTCTTTAAAACATATTAAAAATACTATTTATAAGTAAAAACTATTTCAAAAATAATTATAAACACAAATTTTATTATTTTACAAGTCCAAATTTGATGTAACAAATTTGCGACAAAATATTATTCGCTGTTGAAGTATATTTACACAAAACATAAAGAAAAATTATTAAACCAACGATTTTTTGGGATAAACACATTTAAAATCAGTTAAAGACTATAAAATTTAATAAAATTAATGAAAAAAATAACTTGGAAAAAGTTCCCGTACCTTGACAAAATTTCTTTACAAGTTCCCGGCGAAATATTATCCGTTCTTGGAGGAAATTTACACAAAACACAGAGAATAACTACTAAACTAAAGTTTTCTTGCAATAAATACTTTTAAAATCACTTAAAAACTATTAAATTTAATAAAAAACTTTGTAAGTTTCGCCGGTTGATTTTCACGTCGCCATATTTTGTTGACTCTCGTCACTTTTGGCAACGGTCTCAAACGCAAGTATGGCATTATTTTGTTTCAAGGCGCGAATTAATATATAAACATATTTGCAATATTTTTTTATGTGTTTAATAGTCTAAATATATTATAATTTTGATGTATGTTTATTTAAAACATATTAAAAACATTATTTATAAGTAAAAACTACCTCAAAAATAATTATAAATACAAATTTTGTCATTTTTAAAAACCAAATTTTATGTTTGCCTCGGAAAAATTAGCAATTAATCGATCAATTTGTGTTAGGTAGTTCATTATAATTAATAGATATAGTTTTGGCAATGCTACCAAACACAATTATTGTTGTTATTTTATTGCATTTTACTTAATTTATACCTGTTTAAAACCATCCTAACAACTTACTTTTTAAATATGAAAGAGTGTGTTTTTAATAGTTTTACGTATAAATTACAAGTAATTTGTACATAATATGTTATCATGAAACTTACGAAAAATTTAAAGTTTTTTTAAAATGTAAAAATGTTTTAATATTTATTTTTTTACAGGTATTTACCGCCAGAATGCTTTGTAGTGGGGAAAAATCCACCTAAAATATCTTCTAAAGTAGACGTATGGTCCGTAGGTGTAATATTTTATCAATGTCTATACGGCAAAAAGCCTTTTGGGCACAACCAATCACAAGCTACTATTTTAGAAGAAAATACTATTCTCAAAGCGACGGAAGTACAATTTGCGAATAAACCTACCGTCACAAATGAGGCAAAGGTATAAAAAAACTTTTAATATTTTCAACAAACAAAAATAATTTTTAACTTTGAAAAAATCCCGTACCTTGACAAAATTTCTTTACAAGTTCTTCGCGAAATATTGTTCGTTCTTGGGTTAAATTTATGCACAACACAAGGAATAACTGTTAAACTAAAGATTACTTGCAAAAAACACAATTAAAAACTATTAAATTCTCATAAAGTTCTTCATAAGTCCAGCCGTTGTCTTGTTCGTCCGCCATATTTTATTGACATGTCATGGCAACGATCTCAAACGCAAGGGTGGCGCATGAATACACCACAACAAAATAATCCCGTGATCAACCAGCAATGTTTTTATGTGTTTTAATGAAAATTATGTTGGCAGACTTTTATCCGGGGTTGTTTGGCGTACCGCAAAGAAGACAGAATCGACGTTTTCGCGTTGGCGAGACACGAATATTTGCAACCTCCAATGCCAAAACACCGCGGATTGGCGAGTACGCAGCAACAACAGCAGCAGCAACAGCAACAACAACAGCAGCAGCAACACCAAGCTAGCTCGACCTTCAATACGGGGATGTTTGGGGGTATGAACGCTTCTTCGAGCTCGTAGTGCCGTCCCCGTGCCTGCCGAAATCAAGCCCCATGCCCCGATCGACCGCCAAGGCTCCGAAGACGGTAGTGCACGGATATACAACGCCCCCAATTCAATAATATTAAATAGTGATACCGCACCGAATTTACAAGTTTTCGCTATGATAACAACAATCAAATTGAATATCTGCTGCATTGCGGATACACACACACACATCGCCATAGCAACGTCAACAAACTTTTATATTTCTCACGTCAAAACTCTTCTAAAGTGATTTGGAAGTTTTGTAAAAGGGGTGTTATCCTTCAGAAAACTTGTAAATAGTGTTTATAATCACTGTAAAATGATTCCTACAAAGTGAAAATTATAGTGCGGTCCGGGGTGACAGTGAGACGCTTTTTGGCGCCAATTCGACTGAAGTGGATTGTGAAAAGACTTGTGTATAGAACTAGAATCCTCGCGGGTGTAAATATATATATAAGGAGGTGCGTACGGTGAGTGAGTGACAGTATCGATATCTATAAACTTTCTGTCTTTTGCGCTTTAGCTTAAATGGTTCCACGGTTGTACAGTGAACCGAGTTATTGTTAAGTATATCATAGTTCCGGACTTAACTAACATGTTAAACACATTTACAGCAAACACTTTTCATCTTACGAAACAGACAATTATTATTTAGAACACTTACTTAGTTGTTGTTATATTTATTCACGAAAGATGATTTTAAGGTTATGATGTCACTACATTTCAAATAAAAACTTACTGGTTTATATATTATTGTAACGTAAAAGTTTTGGCGATAAATCTGTTAAATTACTGTAAAAAAATATATGGAATTATATTTAAACTTTAATAAATATTGTTGCAAACATTTCAAACGGAATTCATCTGCATTGCAATATAAACATCTCTCTAGCAACGGGGCATACAAACAAAAATTTCGCGCGCCAAATGTACATTTAAAATTGTGCAAATCATCTTTTGTGAGTGTATTATTATTGTTGTGTTGTTGTGTATTGTCGGCCAAATTGTGATTAATTTGTTTGGATAAATTGGGAATTTATTTTGGGGTATTTATATATAATAATTTTGGTGTGTCTTTTTCGTAAGATGTGTCTAGTGTTTGCTGAGAAATGATTGAAGCTATAGTTCTACACTTGAAAAATATTCGACAAAGAGAACATATTGGTGTATGTATCATCAATTGGGCCATGTGATTTATAATAGAATTTTTTTCATTTCTTCTTTTATATATACAAGATATATATAATAAATAGAAAATTATAAGTTATTTTATTGAAAGTGACCTTGCTTATATAGTCTGTAATTATTTGCTGTTGATAAATAATTCTTAAAAGTGGATTTTTCGATATTGAGAAATTAAGTTGTATTGTTTAAAATAAAATCCATTGTTGAGAATTGTTTAAAATATGACTTCCTAGCCCAAAATAAGATTCATATACTGTACAAAACTAAACAGAAACACATTTTGAAAGAGATTATCAACAGAATTTTGTGAATATAGCGACTTTTTAAGTAGAAAATATGTTGAATTGAAAATGTCGTATTGCAATACACACTCCATTTTAACCATGAATAAATACTGCAATAAAATTGCTAACGTTGAATGCAAGTCCAGTTATTATATACTAAATATTAAAAGAAATAATCGCAAGTAAATATATATGTTACTTATTTATAATTCATCTCTTGTACATTTTTCATTGTTCTTTGACTGTTAGACTCCATTTTTTCTGTTATTATTTAGCCATGTTGTGTTGTACATTTTTTCACTGTAATTATTTTTATTTTTAATCTTAAATATTATTATTATAATTTTATCTTTGATTATTTCACCCACTTTTACAACAGAATGGTTACTCTCAAATAGACAAAAAATACTATTACTATTCTCTATTCACCAACCTTGTTTGTTTTCACTAAAAATCCGGATCATATTCGTAACACTAGTCAAGCAAATTAAAGGATTTCTTATTTATTTCTACCACTAAGTTGCTAAGATTAAGAAATAAAATGAGCTTGCAATCATTACGAATATTATTTATTTATTTTTTGCACCTTCTTCCTATTCGTTGTCATAGCTACGCTCGCTGGGTGGCTGGAGTCAACTGTCAACGTCCCAAACGCAATTATGCCACAAAACGCAACCATAATTTTACGCAAAAAATAACAAATAATTGTGTTTATTGTTGAAATTATTAAGTTTTATGCATTTTTTACAGGTTTCCCGCGAAAAGGTGAGTACAAATCATATATAAATTAACATAATTTGTGAACATGAATCAATGAACTGTATATATTATAAAAAAAAATCGTTTTGTGCATAATAAATAGATATAAATGAAACAATGTCTGGTTATAACTGTAAACGCCTCTTAATAAATTTAACGCATTAATATCCCTAACAGTTACTAAATATGGCGCAGTCTCATTGTGTCGAAAGAGTCGTCAACATACCAATTTAAAATTTCTCAGTGCGTTTTTAGGCCGAAATGTTTAGATAATATTTAAAAGGGATTGTTTAAGGGTTTATTACTGTATATATAAATAATTTGATGATGCCAGGAAGGAATAAAGCAACGAAACACGATGATCACTCCGTAGAGGTTAGTCACCTTTGGTTTTGCCTTTGTTTGTTATTATTTTGACAATTCTCACCAGACAATTAATTTAAATACTAAATAGTTGTATTTATAATGAATTAACACATATATCTCGCTAAATTTATTGTTGAAACCATGGAAGACTGCTGGGACATGCAGGCTGTGGGTCTGTCAAATATCTTACATCACAAACATTTAATTGAATTTGTTGTAGACGCTCGCGGAAGTTTTTCGTTGCTTTATTTGCATGGAAAAACTACGTGATGCACATTTATGCCCCCATTGTTCTAAGCTATGCTGCTATATGTGCATCAGACGTTGGCTAACCGAACAAAGATCGCAATGTCCGCACTGTCGGGCGTCGTTACATCTTCACGAACTCGTAAACTGCCGTTGGGTTGAGGAAGTAACTCAACAATTAGACACTTTACAGGCCCAAGGGGTAAATTCTTCCCGTTTAGATGATACAGAGCGCGACCGGTAAGTGTAGTGACGTTTTCCCGCTATTTTGGCAACTAATATTTATCTGACAGATGTAGCACTCATCTGGAGAAATTATCAGTTTATTGCTGGACGTGTCGATGTTGTATTTGTCATCAGTGCGCGTTATGGGGGGGAACACACTCCGGACACACTTTCAAACCTTTAGAGGAAGTTTACGAACAACACATAACACAAATCAAAGATGAGGTAGCTCAATTACGCCGTAGATTAATGGAACTGATTAGTATCGTTCAAGAAGTCGAAAGAAACGTAGAATCCGTTCGTTCCGCTAAAGATGAGCGTGTTCGCGAGATCAGAAACGCCGTTGAATTGATGATTGCTAGGTTAGACACACAACTGAAAACAAAACTTTTGACACTTATGGGGCAAAAAGATTCACTTACACAAGAAACAGAACAATTAGAGCATCTTTTGCACGAAGTAGAACACCAATTACACACTAGTACACGCTCTGAACTTATTACAAAGTCTTCGGAAATATCTCGCATGATTCACGCAGTGAGAAAAAAGCCAATGGCGTCGTTTGTTACTCCGCCGGTTCCCGCCGATTTCCACAGGTAGCCATCTTGTATTCCTCCGCCATTTTAACACTTGATTAAATATTTATCGTTTAAAGCGAAATTGTACCAGGATATGAGTCCAGTACGTTTATAATGCAACAATTTACTCAATTACAACATAAAGCTGACCCTGTTTACTCAACACCGATGCATATGAATGGTTTATGTTGGCGCTTAAAAGTTTACCCCGACGGAAATGGTATTGTTCGGGGCAATTATCTCTCCGTATTTTTGGAATTAAGTGCTGGATTACCCGAAACATCAAAGTATAAACAATCCTAAATTCATCTCCCAACAGACATTTCTGTAATTATTCTTCGATTTTAGATATGAATATCGCGTAGAAATGATCCACCAGGCATCGAGAGATGCGAGCAAAAATATAGTCCGCGAATTCGCATCCGATTTTGAAATAGGCGAATGCTGGGGGTACAATAGATTCTTTCGGCTAGATTTATTAGCGTCTGAGGGGTATTTGAACACAGATACAGACACTCTGGTGCTTAGATTTCAAGTCAGACCACCCACTTTTTATCAAAGATGTCGGGATCAACAATGGTATATTAATCAACTTCAGACAGTACAGAATCAATATATTCAACAGATCAACGAATTAAAAGAGGTAGGGATGTTCCACATCTATTTTCCATAAAAAAAAATATCCATATTTTAGCGTCTAGCCGTGGAAATATCCAGAAACGCAGTAACTGCGTCTCTCAACCAATCAGGCGTCCAAATTCCCGGCCAATCTGGAGACACGTTACATTCCAGTCGTTTACTGGACACTATACCTTCCACTAGCAGGTTTCCATACATTTTTCGACCACTCTACACCACAGCCATAAATGTTGCATTTCTTCCAGAAGCGTCAACAATAGTATTTCCACGACACTACAAACCGGAGAGCCTGTCCAGATCGTGGAAAGTAATTCCACATTAAGTACGGTTTCTGGAAGGTCCAAAAAACCTCCATCAACTACTCTGCTACTCACTAGCACTGAAAGTAGTCGACACAATGTTCTTAATTTATCACCAAGTCTTTCCAGTCCTAATTTATTAAACACATTTCGCACTCAAACTTCCAGTTCGTCTTCCAGTGATTCTGGTGTAAGACTAAATCTCCTGCATGATTTCTCCATTTTACAGCCTTTTTTCCAGGATTTAAGCGAGCGCGAAGCCTTTATGGAGGACTGCGACCATCCAGAAAATCAAATGGGTATCCTGGATGAGAACTCCAACGATGAAAACGACGTAGACGTTGAAACAATGTCAGGTAAGTTTCCAGGAGTGAATTCCTGGAAAAATCCTGGAATTTTTTCTTCCAGGACTGAATTCCTGGAAAAATCCCGGAAAATCTTTTTCGTGATTTTTTAATGTTTTTTCGCATGGAAAGGTGAAAATTCTTGTGTAAATGTTGATGAGCCGGAAAATGATGTAACACAGCATACAGCGGAACGGGAACTTCCGGAAAATTGTGTCGATAATGATGAAAATTAATTGATTTTGTTTTGTTTTATCCAAATTCCAGTATTGTCAATAAAATTCATAAAAATATTAAATTGTTTTTCTCCATAATTCTCGAGTTTCTTCCAGCCGAAAACGATGTGGAGTACGCTGAATTATCCATGAGTCTCCAGCCCCCCAATAGACATCCCCCAAACTTCCCCCATAGACCGTGGGGGGACTCAAATCAGCCTCAAGGGGAGCATGTCATGTTACTTCATTTGTTAGATCTCCAGGACAGGGAACGCGAAAGGGAGAGGGGGGAAACATCTATGGGGGGATCAAATTGGATCCCCCCTACATCATATAAAAGTAAAACATTTGATATGGGGAGGGGGGGGGGATAAACAAAATATAATAAAAATATTGTTATAGGTAAAGAAAAAAAACGAACTTTTTTGGATTCTTTAGACTTTAATTTAGGTATGGCAACTGCAGAACCTAGTTTAGACCTTCCATCAACTAGTAGGGGGCCTATACCCAAAATCGGGTCGAGCAGGTTCCCAAAAAAAGGTGTAATATTCATAAAAAACAAAAAAAAATATAAATAAAAATTAATTGTTTTTTTAGTTTTAAATTCAAAATTTCGCACTGTTAGGCCTACTGGGGACACCAAATGGCAAGAAACAATATTTCCCCTCCCTACTAATGCAGAAGTATGTATCCCCTCTGAACCACCCCCTCAATTTATCCCCCCATAATTGATTTATTTTACAGGGAGATATCTGCCCCCTAGAAATTTTATTTCAATCAATAAATTTTGACACGGAACCGGAAGTTCTAGAACAAGTACTGAAGCTGCCCCCAGTGGGGAATCTCCGTTCCCCAAGTCCCCCCAGACAAGTTCCGGTGCCTCAACCGGAACCTAGTAGGGACAGCGGAAGCGCTTTTAGTTGGACGCCATCTTTGTTGCCAAACCGGAAACAGACTCCCAAGGAGGACAATCCGGGGGGAAATGTGGGGAACGGAAGTGGGGAGCATAGGAAAAAAGGAGGGAAAGATGGCGACAGACCCAAAAGCTCATAAAAAAATTAGGTGGATTTTTGTTCGTTTTGGTTACTATATATTTGTAATATATTTTTTTTTCTGTTTAGGATTGATAGCCCTGGACAGTATTTGACAGTTTCCGGCAGTATTTGCTAGTATTTTTCCAGAGTTATGTGATATTTTTCCATAGTTTGTGATATAAGTTGTATGTTTAATAATATTTTGTATGTGTATTTATCAATAAAATTAATTTCATTCTATGTTCATATTTTTTTCCCATTATCCATAATCCTTCCAGATATACAAAAACTTCCAATTTTCAATAAATTATCTTTCAAAATTTGAAATAAAAATTTTATATGTTCACCGAAGCATAAATGAAATTCCTTTGTGCTTGGTTGTGCGAGCTTATTTACATTAAGCTCGCTTTAGTGCACACGGTGGCCGTTTCGGAGCTTTGGCGCTCTGTACCGGAAGTCCAGGGGAGATAGGAACACAAAGGTGTCGCCACTATACCAACGGAAGTAGGTACGCAGAGACGGAACAGATAAAATTGTAAAAACTTTACACATTTTTACTGTATTGTTTAACATTTGTTTACAGTTTTGAATGTGTGTGAGCTAACGCCTACTATAGGCAATCTATCCTATTCGGAGAAAATATTATTTTCCATATATTTTTTCCAAAATTTAACTTCAGAAATGGAGATATTTTGTGGAAAAAACGATCAATTTTCACTGTCTACTGTTTAAAATCATGTTGAACCACTCGGTTACCGTATTATATAACCCCTACTCTGCATCATCAGGTGGTTTGCGCATTCGACTGTTTCTGTCTCGCGAAATATCTCTCTCAATTTTCTCTGCTCTCCAGTGTGTTTCCAAACTCGGTCGACACAACATGTACCTTCCGTGAACTTGTCAATATTACGCGGATAAAACATGCCACCAACACTCACGGCCAAAACCACTCTCCGGTGTAAAATATAGAATCAAAATATACTAAATATGTGACTTAAAATACTGGTGTAGTGCTCTTATTTTAAATGCATCGGCCAATAAATATTATAGTGTAAACGTATCTCTCAAATATAGCCTAAATTATTTTTTTTATGAAATTCCTGCAGAAACAGCAGGAACATACATTTCAAAATTGCACAATTAAACACGAAACAAATATTGTTAATTTTTTGATAATTTTACCCAAAAAAAAAAAATATCAAAAAATCCTGCAGGAATTAAGCACATACACTGTTGGAATTAAGCATCATTATGAACAGGAACATATCCCGAAAAAATAGTCTTCAACGCAAATTCTAAACTAAAGTAATCCAAAAAAATGCAGTCTATTTTCTAAACAATGCCTGTTGAAAGCCGAAACGGCTTTTTGAGTGGTTCTGGAACCACTCCAGCGCAGGACACAGTGGTGCAGGTAGCCGGTGGTGGCACAGTGACAGTGGTACACCGAGGGAGCCGCACGAGCACGGAAAAAAGACGCTTAACACCATCAAGTTCTCAGCGAGAAAAATGTTTAGTTTTTACTTTACTAGGATTTTTCTTTATTTCTTTAGTTAGTCTGATGTTACTGGTAACCAACAAGCCCTGTGACACTCCAGGTAAGTGGGAAATATATTTGACAATGTATGAGTGATTCAGAAAAAAAAAATATATATAAGAAAAAGTACAAGTAAAAATATTACTATATATAATTTTATAAAAAATTCTCTATTTTTTTTTAAGTTGCACAATTTTTTGGTAACAAAAGTAAAGCTTACATACGCGTCTACTATTTTAAGATGGGTGACCGTTCTTATTTTACCCCTAAACTATTTTTATACAACTCTAAATACAATTATTTTCGTGTTTATCCGTAAAATATCTAAATTTACACACCCTATTTCGGGTGTACACCCAGAAAATCATCCCCTTACAACCCTTATCTGTCGGTTTGTATATGTAATACCCGTGAACACACATTACACGACATTATATGTAATTAACAACACTTGGAACCACAGTAACTCGAAAACGGGGTTCTGCTTTCTAGAATAACCCTTATTTAAAAGGTAACAGGGGTTGACCGTTACCAGTTTAGGGTGAAAAGACTTGTGATAATTCAAGTGCTATAATTAAGCTCCGTATAGGTGAGAATTTTCCACTACAGGGATGGATTTAGGGGGATGAAACACAAATTTATTAAAAATAAAATTGCATGTTTGTATATTAAAAATGTATTGAGGTAGATAAAAATTTGAATATGTATTGCAAATGTTTTATTTATTTTCGATGCGTCTCATGAGCGTAGAAACAATTTTTCACAAGGGTCAACTTATTATTTATTTGCAAATAATACTTATATGGGTATATTTAATTTATTAATTAATTCTTCCGTATTTTCACTCATGAGTGGTTTCCTCCCCACTTTCCTAGCACCACTTATAAATCATTTGCACAAAAAATATTATAACATAATAAAAATCCGTTTAAACTTTCAAAATTACAATGCATACAAGTTTACGTACTGTGTTGACCGAATTTTAGTGAAACTTTTGCCCCTGTTGCACGCCCATGGACGTGGTTTCTCCAAAGATTAATTGCCGGTTCATTTGCAATGTAGATGTATTACTTTTGCAACTTTGCGACTTCTGACTACGACTTTAAGAATATATGTTTGAATATTTTTCAAATTTTGTTAAGTGTTTTGCAGTTATTTGTCCTTAAAAACCGGTAAAATGCAAGTAAAGTGATGGCTAAATATGCACCCTATAATGGGGTACAATAATTTGATTCGTACCTGCAAATATTTTACTTGTATTCTTGTTAAATTTACTTGAATTTGCCAAATAAATTGTTACAAATTACTGTAATTTATACGGTTATATATTTTGGGTGTGAATATTTGGGTATTATCAGCCGTCACCTCACTGGCACTCATAGATAAAGCAGTGAATGCACCACATATATATTCAAATATTTATGAATAAATTTTGTTCAAAGTATTTGTTTTAAACAGGGATAAATGTTTAATAAAATTCGGTCATTTTACGCAGAACATAAATAAATATAGTCAAAAATATTAATGAGAGATGATAATACATTTACATGAAACAGAATTATATATAAAAATTATTTTAAAAAACTATTTAAAATATATGAAAAAATATATAAATCACCCACAAACTACCTTTAAAATAAAAAAATAAATGTATTTTTCATCTCAAATATAAGTAAAAAAATCCTACCGTTTTTTTGCAGTATTCGAACCCCCGTTCCTCAGCTCCGTATCCATGCACCCCCGAACCACCTTTCCTCAGCTCCGTATCCATGCACCCCCACGGTTCTGTAACAAACACCACACACATTATAACACATCCTTAAACCCTTAAATAATAATTTGAGCACGAATTTAACCACCAAACATATCTACGAACCTCTGAAATATATTCGGCGTCCATCTCCTCACAAACACACATATACAACTTAGCTCAAAACTAAAACTATTCAACCGCTACACAGTAAAAATATATGCTAAAGTATCTACGGCCCTATTAGACACACTTTACGTATAATTTTGAACCACTCTGTGGTGTTTTTCCACGAGAAAATAATAAAAAATGCACTAAAAATTTGGGATACAACTTTTCATGATGGCTACGTTATTAATGTTTGTTTAAACAAGTGAGCGTCGGTTTTTCGCCGACTAGATAAGTGTGACGTAAGAAAGAGATAGAAGATCTGGAATTGGCGTGAATTTGGGTGCATGGTAGACATTAAATAAATAATAAATTTTATTTTAAATAATATTTAATGTACATATAAGGATATATAATTTATTTATTAATAAATAATTGTACTACTTGAAACATAAGAAGGATATACTTAATTTAAGCATATATACATTGTTTTCAAGCACGTCTACTTAATTAAATCCAAGTTTATGTATTTAAAAATATTTATTTTAAATTTTAGATGGAACATATTTTTTTTAAAGTAATATATTCTAGTAATCTGGGCTTGGACGCATCTATATGGTAGCGGGCGCTTGTGATGCGCAATTTTTCTTTCTCATAACCCCCTTCTTAAGGATTAAGGACGTAATATCTGGAGCTTATCTTAAGACTAGTAATTTAATATAAATCTTAGAAAATATGAACAATTTTTTATTACAATTTTCTCTAATATTTTATACCTGTTTATACTCTAATTTACACCCAAATTCATACCCTATTTAAGGGTATAGAACCTTAATATCAACTCTACATATATAGAGCCATATTTTTACTATATACTGCGGTGCAAATTTTAAAGGAAAACATTAGAACGTCTCCCGTTTAAGAGATCGATTGTTTATCGCCGTTTCGCAGACTTTTCAGGCGTCTCTTGTTTCGTTTTTCAGCTGTTTCAGCTTGAGGAATTTTAAACTTTTCAATTATCTACTCGCGACAATTGAAAGACGGGTCGTACCGTAATCTTACCAACATTAAATTAATAAAAACATTTCTTAATTTTCAAGGAAAATTAGTAAAATTCTGAACCATTTATATACAGTTATATATCTTTAATTTATTTATAGTTAAGCTAATTATATGCGTGGTGTTTTTTAGGATGGAGTATCGCTCTTAAAACAAACAATAAAAAAGTATTTTACGTGAAAATAAATGACAAATAAACAAAAAACTTTACAACCATTTGTTTACGTTGCCTATAGGGTTATAAAACAAAAAAAAACAGAGCTTTAATATGTAGATTGGCTGTTCTTTTATTTATTTTGACCTGAATATATTTTTCATACTACGTATACACACTGAAAAAAATATTATTTATGATGGTACATATTATGAAAAATGTAATTTTATATAAAAAATTCAGCCTGTAAAAAAATGTAACGTAGTTTTTTTTATCAATTTTCATGCTAGTTTTCTGAAGGTAGTTTATGAAACTGAAGTTTCAGAAAACGGAAATAGATTTTTCAACAGGAAATTACGAGTAAATGAAAGATTACAGATAAAAAATTTACTTTAAAAATGATTTTCTACTGTAAATATTATATATTTAATATATTTCTGTTACTATCCATAATACTCTTCCAGGAATTGATCTGGAAAACGCCTGGATACACAAAAAATATATTCAATAGAGCTTTTAATCTCCATATAAATTTATCGAAAGCTCCCGGACGAGTAGTTCTCCTTTAAGCCGAGCTTTCAAGCTTAAAGACAACGTAAACTTTTCTTTGTTTAGAGCTTGAGTACTCATCAAAGCTCTGATTAGCTCTGATGTTTTGAAAGCACATTTCCGGGGTTTTGACAAGAAAAAGCTCTATTTTATAAGTATAACATATTTTTAGTTATAAAGTATTTTACAATACTACAATATTTGTAATTATCAGATCTTGTTGCTTACAATTTATAAGTGGTAACTAAGCACATTTTTTTATTTCAGGTGCAACTAGGAAAGTGTGTTTGACAGAAGAATGCGTGCGTACAGGTAAGCACAAGTCCATAAATAGAAAAACAAGCTAGGATTACGCATTGTAAAAAAAGAAAGTTAAAAATATTTAGAACTATCGCATAATATATTCGTAGACGTATATGTCTTTATTAATTGCTTTTATAATTGCTAGCAGATTAGATTTTAGATAAATCAAATTTAATATCGAACGTTACAAAAAAAAATAGAACATTTATTTTTTTCAAATTTTGAAATTTAGAATGGATAACTCAAACTCAAATACTATCATTCTGAAAATTTTGGAACCCTGTAAAGTATGGCAAGATTCTTGATTCTTTTAATTTGTACAACATGTTGGTACTTCTGTTAAGAGTGCACCCCACACCCAAAATAAGGTAGAAGTTGATTTCTCTCAACGCAAAACCATAAATTTTCATATATTCATATTTTGTTTTGTACAAGAAATACCAATATCACAAGATATGTATTCAAACATCCCAAAGGAGTACTACAGAATATTAAATTATATATTCATAAGATATAGGTATGTAGATATATTTCGTATCGAAATATGTAAATAAAATCAATTTGCAACCACACTATAAATTATAAATATACGTAACAGAGTTCAATTTATTATTAATAGAGCAAACCATGTTTCACAAATGACATCACTTAAATGGGTTGAAAATTAAATTTGACACCAACGGTGGACGAAAACCAAATTATATTCTACCCCGAAACAAGCTAACATCGTTGTTTACGATAGCAACATTAACAATTGCGAAATTATAACTAATAAATAATAATTGGCATTAAATATTTCAAAATTGTTACGTAATATTGCAAATTTTTTGTAAATATCATTTGTATTATGTATAAACAAGTCTACGGTAAAATATTTTCCTTTTCTAAAGAAAATCTACTGGAAAAACTTTTATTTTTCCTCTAACAAGCGCGGAGCTTTCCCGGTTTTCTAAATAAACAATAAAACATAACAAGCTCAAGAAAAGCTCCCTACAGTGTGTATATAATATTTAATGAATTTTTCCTCGGAGCTTCGGCTTTATAAAAGCTTCGAGTTTATAAATTTTATCATAACAGCGTACAAAAACATTGTTTTTTTATGAAAAATTCATTACATATATCAAAACTGCAAAATAAATTGACGAAATTACCTCAATATACTTCAAAATAAAAAGTTTCATTCTTCTAATAAACAAATAAAACACTAACAACTATGTAAATTATAATAAAGTACTAATAACATATGTAACAATGGGTATATGGAATAAACATAGGTAATTCTTATGCATAATATTTGACAGCACCTTCCCGTTGAGACATCTGCTGGAAAACTAAACAAAATTTTGATTACCTCGTTTATATACCCCCCAGTACAGCGGTCTGGAGTGGGGGAACGCGGCAGCCAATTATAGCGCTGCACCAAAATTGAAAAATTATTGAAATTATTTCGCTAATATTGCAAAAACTAACAAAGATATCGCCTTGTACTTTGCGGCATTAGATTCCCCAGAAAATTTCCCATATGACAAACTATAATTTTTTTTTAAAAATAATTTTAACAATGTTTTTTGATTACGAATAAAAATTGGAAATAAATGTAAATATCTCGAAAACTAAAAGAGATATTGAGTTATACCTTACGGGATTAGATTCCTCGTAAGATTTTCTATTAGATAAAATATAATTTGAATAAAAATATTTTTTTAACTAAGTTTTTTTTATAGGGAAAAAATTTAGAAATAAATGTAAATATCTCGAAAACTGAAAGAGATATCGATTTGTAAGTTACGGCATTGGATTCCTCGTAAAATTTCATATAAGATACTTTTACTTATTCAATATGTTTTATACGTTCAATAATAATTAAAATGTATAATACATATACCCCATGTATTTTACCCTATGCTTAAAAACTCGAAAAAAAATCAAAATTCAGTATCTCGAGTACTATTAAAGATAGAAATCTCATCGACGCAGAATTTTATGTAGTTTTATATTTTATCAAAAAATATATACCTTAATTTGGGTGTGATACCTATGTTTTTGGTATGGGCTATGTCCAATTTCGATATTAATTATCTCGTGAACTAAAAAAGATATTTAGATGATCCCTGCGGGATTCAATATAGCATTTCATTCTCTTTTATTTGATGTATAGTTTATTTCTGTCAAACTCGGATGTAACGAATATTCACACTTAAACCTACACGTAATACCGGGGCCGGGATAAACATTTTCAACGTGTATTTTTCATTAATTTGAACATGTATTGACCATTATTCATTGTTGCAGCTTCCAGTTTATTGTCGGCGATGGACCACTCTGCCGATCCATGCGTGGATTTCTTCCAGTTTGCTTGTGGAACATGGAATAAAAAACATGTCATTCCAGAAGACCGATCCAGTATAAGTACATTTGAAGTACTAGCAGACCAACTCCAAGTTATATTAAAAGGAGTTCTAGAAGAATCGATAAATCAGTTCGACAATTTAGCCACGGTTAAAGCGAAATTGTTTTATAACACGTGCATGGATGTCCGTGAGTAGCGATCCTTAAACGGCTTTATAACGGCATAGGAGTGGCAAAGAATGAACGAAAATTAATAAAAAGTCATGTTGTATTTATTTTTCTTATTATTTTTGTTATTGATATATTTTGACTATGTGAGAGTGGTTTAATGTTAAGCACACTAATCATTAAACACAGAGTGGTTGAACATGTACAAAAATTAATGAAATATGTATATTTTTTGTATATATTATTTTGCTTATTATATTATGTTTCTCATTGACATATTTTGCCTGTATGAGTGGTCCAATGTATGTACATACACCTAAAAACGCTTATACTAAATTATCTTTACGCTATTTATAAGTTTTAATTATGTATGTGTGGTTCAAATATATTTAAAATACATATTTTTTTATTTGTTACATTATTTTTATTTTGTGTAATTGTATGTATTATTTATAATATATAACTATATCCAAGGGATTCACTGTTTAGTATATTGATTAATAAATACAGATACAACAGCGTATACCCAAAATTTGGACGTGGAAATATATAAAAATAAAAGTAATAGTAAAAAATGAATAATACGTAATATCCCTATGCTTAACCATAGAGAGTATTTCTCAGCCGTTCGATCAGATAAATGACTTTATAACTGACAATATTTTAAAAATTTGAAATATTTCAAAAACCAAAACAGATATCGACTTGTACGTTACGGCATTGGATTCCACGTAAAATTCTGTATAAGATAGGAGATGTTTTAATTATTTAATATATACATTTTTTAAGTCTAGTAATAGTAAAAATGAATAATACATAATATCCCTATGCTGACCTATGTATTTCGTATGAGGATTTTTTTTGGAAAGAAATGTAAATATCTCGAAAACTAAAAGAGATTTTTAGTTGTACTTTGCGGAATTAAATTCCCCGTAATATTTTCTATAGAATAGACTATAATTTTATTAAAAAATATTTTTACAAATATTTTTTTTAAAGAGAAATATAAATTGTGTTTTCCTTAATATCTCAAAAAAGGATATCGATTTGTAAGTTAGGGCATTTGATTCCTAGTAAAATTATGCATAAGAAAAATAAAATTTCATTTATTAATTATTTACCGTGTGCCCAAAAATTATTTTTTTTAAAGTAAATACTCTACATTTTTTAATTGGATTTGATTGGCTGATATTTGAATGACTAGGAATCTTAGAGAGATGTGAATTTTTTACATTGTGTATTGTATTGCATTATGATTTACTGTTTTATTAATACAAATTGGACCTGTAGAGCTAATCTATTGAAAATTAGAAGACTTATAGAAGAAAATACGTAGAATCGAATGGAATTATGAATGCATTTGTATTTTTAGCCGTTTTGTATTATATGATTAGAAAATACGCAGAATTTAAAAGTAAAATTGGCACATTTAAAATCACAGAAAAAAAAAAATTCAATATCTTGAGAACTAGGAGAGATAGAAACCTCATCTACGCAGCAAAATACTTATAATATTATCTAGTTTTATATTTTAGTAATAATATAAAATATACACTATGTTTCACCCAATATTTTACCGATTTTCATACATAATTTTGTCTGATATTGTCTATCTGTCTGTCTGTCCCGCAGCCCAAATTCGCAAAATAGGCGACAGACCACTCCACACTGTTCTGGATGCCCTAGGTGGTTGGCCTGTAACCAAAACGGCATGGCATCCACCAGATTTTTCAATAGAAATCCTTTTGGGAAAATTAAGAGGCGATTATAATGAAGGCGTTTTAATAGAACAATGGGTCGGACCAGATGATAAGAACTCTTCAAAGAACATCATCCAGGTTAGATGAAGTAAGATTTAGAGCGGGGAGCTATTGGATGGGAGACCGTAGGGAAAAATTTAAAAAATGAGTTTTTAGCTTGTTGAAAAATAAATTATATATGTTTATATTTTTGGTGGAAGGTAATGTGCTGACCACATCAGATGTTCGTGTTTTTTGTTTTTCAGCTAGATCAAATGCAATTGGCCCTTCCATCAAGAGATTATTATTTAAAATCTAGTAGCGAAGGCGATATGGAAGCATACCACCGATATATGACAAACGTAGCTGTTCTTTTGGGTGCCAATAAGTCCTTAGCAAGCGAAGACCTTAAAAAAGTTGTAGAATTTGAAAGAAAACTTGCAAATGTCAGTATATCCCAAATATACATTTAAAATCCAGTAATTTTTAATTATATAATTTCCTGGTATATTATAGGCCTCTTTGCCGGAAGCAGACCGCCACGATACTAGCGCCATATACCGGAAACTGACCCTTCATCAACTACAAAAAGAGGTACCCCAAATTAAGTGGCAAGAATATCTCGCCACATTTTTAAACGACAATGTAACCGAAAATGAACCTGTGGTCAGTTATGCCATGCCCTATTTTGTTGAAATGGGGAAAATCTTAGAGACGACTGACCGACGGTTGGTTGACCCATTTTAGGGTGTATACCCATTTTAAGGTATATGGTTTTAGGGTAATTCATAATTATGTTATGTGGAGACTTGTAATGTCGATAATGCCACATATGATTGACGATTATCAACGTGAGAGAGTAGAATTTCGAAAAATATTGTTGGGTATACTAAGCGAGAGAAATCGGTGGTCCCAGTGCGTAGAATGGACAAATAAAAAACTGGGTATGGCAGTTGGAGCGCTATTTATACGGGATAATTTTAACCACGAATCTAAGGTATAAAAAACTACAAAAAGAAAAACTTTAAGCTCAATTGTACATTTTTATCGTACAGATAACAGCTTTACAAATGATTCACACTATAAGGGAAGCTTTTAACGAGCTTTTAGCCGAAAACCACTGGATGGACGATGAAACCAGAGCGGTAGCTAAAGAAAAAGCTGATGCTATGAACGAAAGAATCGGATACCCGGAACTTATCACCAATAGCGAAGAATTGGTTAACGAATATGTTTCGGTAAGAAAATACAAAATTCAAAAAAAATCTATTAAATCATTTTGTCCATTAGTTGAACATCACCAACGATCAATTTTTAATAAACATACTCAACGTTTTAAAATATGACGCAGCACAAAATCTTCAAAAATTACGACAACCAGTTGACAAAGATAAATGGTCCACGGAACCTGCAGTTGTAAACGCTTTTTACAACCCTAATAAGAATGATATCGGTTAGTAACTACTACCCATTTTAAGGTGTAACACCCTACTAGATATTTCTATAGCATAGACAAGGATTTGATGCAGACAAGCTTGCATAACTGTAGTTATTTTGAGATGGGTCCAAATATATTCTAAGATTCTTTTTTAGTTTTCCCAGCAGGGATTTTGCAGCCATTGTTTTATAGTCAACATTTCCCAAAATCTTTAAACTACGGAGGAATAGGAGTTGTAATAGGACACGAAATAACACATGGCTTCGACGACAAAGGTATGAAATTATCTTTTTTTCATGTATCGTACAATTTTCATATAAAATAATTTTTATTTGAATTCCGTTGAATATTTGAAGTAAAATTTTTTTCGTATTGTATTTGGTGGCTCTGAAAAGAGCCGATTGCTGGAAAATGTGCAATCCAGACTTTATTTGTTGTAATTAGTATATTTGAAGTAAAAATCCTTTTCATGATATATATGGCGAACGCCAGTAATTTCTCAAAGCAACAACTTTGTTCTGAATACGTTTGAATCCACCTAATGCAATTACACCATCCCTAATTCCCAATCCTGAATCTAAGAACAACACGTGTTGTTCGCAAATCTAAGTGAAGCTAATATAAAAATACGGTGGAATCCGTGCCGATGATTCCCGCCCATTCGGGTTGGTCTCGCCTATACACGAGCAAGTCAGAGATTTCACGCCTAGCCGAGGCACCGTGGTTCCACCTTACATCATAAAACTAAAATATATAACTTAAAGTAATACCATTGATTATATATACTAACGTAAACGTTACGTTAGTATATATAATCAATGGTAATACGATCCAAGGGCTCCCCACAATGTCGACTGAAAGCCTACGTCTCCAAACGAACTCCGCATTCCCGACAACACCGGCATAGGCACATGGATTCCGTCTGCCACGTACGAGGACGTGGGGGGGTGTCCATGGAGGCCTATGGTCGTGCACCGTGTTCCATCGTTGGTCCAGGCAAAGGACATGCTAATTAATAAACAATGTCTAATAACCCACAGTATAATCGCACAAGAAGAATTCAAACGCAACAGAAACAAAATATCACTTGTATTGAACTCACTAACGTCCTATGAACTATTTTCGTTTGGTACCCAGCTTATATACCCACAACTAAATATTGGCAAATTGTTCCTTGACACTGATTGGCTGCTGGCTTCCCCCACTCCTTAACCACAATGAATTATTGAATTTTTATTATTATTACTAACTAAAAGAGATATTGAATTAAGTGTTGCGGCATTGAATTCCTCGGAAAATTTCCCATAAGACTAACTATAAATTTATGAAGAATTAATTTTATAAATATATTTTTTTGAGGTGTAATGAAAATTTTATATTTCCCTCAATATTTTGAGAACTAAAAGAAATATTGATTTGTACGTTACGGCATTGGATTCCTCGTAAAATTCTGCATAAGATAAGATATGTTTTCATATATTTAGTATTTTTTATAAGGTCAATAATTACAAAAATGTATTATACATATACCCCATGTATTTTGCCCTATACTTAAAAACTGCTCAGAATTGTATGTAGTTTCATATTTTAGTAATAATTATATACCTTCATTTGGGTGTGACAACTGCATATTTGAAATACGTTGTGTTTAATGGTATGAGCCATGTCAAACTTTGACCTTAAATATCCCAGGAATTAAAAAAGATGAAAATTTAACTTCCTCATGTATCGTATAATTTTTTACAGTCACCGGTTCCCGAGTTACAGACTCTTAAAATCACATAACATTTTACCGAAAATTCATAAAAATTTATTAATTTTTTCAGGTCGCCAGTTTGACAAAGACGGTAATATGATGCAATGGTGGAACAATGCTACTATTAAGGCCTTTCGTGAACGAGCACAATGTATTATTGACCAATATTCTGCGTATCGCATAGACGAAGTTGGCTTACATGTTAATGGCCGAATGACACAAGGCGAAAACATTGCAGATAACGGTGGACTCAAACAAGCTTTTCGGGTAGGTAAAAAAAGTTTGGTGCTCAATATCTTTGGTACCATTGATTGGATTTTACCCAAATTTGGATAAACACATAATACTAACCTCTGTTTGTATGTGTACCTAGTTTCAGCGTTATATATTTAACAGTACATGAGTGGTTAAATTTTAAGTTAAACAATGCACTTAACAATACTTATATATTTAAATATGTACCACTCCTAACTGTACAAGATAAACAATTGAAATTTACTATACATATACTCAAAGATAACATGTATATTATATCCAAATTTCGTCCAATTTGGTTACGTACAACTGAAGATATATTAAAGCACAACTTTTGTGCAAAATATTTTTAATATTTTAACATATTTTTGCTTCCTACACCAATTTTAAGGCTTACAAGAAGTGGGTACGTATGCATGGCGACGAGCCCGATCTCCCGGGTTTGAACCTCACGCACGACCAATTATTTTTTTTGAATTATGCCCAAATATGGTGTGGAAGTATGAGACCTGAAGATGCTTTAACTAAAATACGGTCTTCCGTGCATTCCCCTGGTCCTATCAGAGTATTAGGCCCTTTGTCTAATAGTCTAGACTTCGCTAAAGCGTATGGGTGTGAACCTGGGTCTCCTATGAACCCAGTCAGCAAATGCAGTGTTTGGTAAAATCAAATTTAAATTTTATGTATTTTATATTGTAAATGTGTAAATTTTTTATGCTGTTTGATGTTAGTTATGTGTTTTAAATGTTATATATAAGGTAGATCATACTATGTTTATGTATTTTTTAACTATTTTTCAATAATTTAATAAGTATGTAATCATATACATGTGATTTTATGGATATCTCAATAAATATAATAGTTAATAACAATTCACGTTTCATACTTACTGTGTCGATATCTCAAATAATAATTGAGGTATTTCAATTTCGACTTGAAATTTGAGTAGTTTCTTCACCCTATATAATTATTTAAATTTATAAATAGAAGAAGGTTTTACGGATATTACATATGTATAATTATTAAGATTTAGGTAAGTAAAAAAGTTATACTTTGCGGAATTAAATTCCTCGTGAAATCTTCTATTAGACTATAATTTTATTAAAAATTATTTTTACAAACATCAGATATAAACTATTTCATTTAATTTAAACTGTATTTATTTGAAGAACTGTTTATTATATAGTGCCCGTTTTATTGTTGTTATTTTACTGTGGCATATAATGTCGCCACTTATTTCACAGACAAATTTAACCTTCACAAAAAATAGAACCGTAATTAAAAAATATTGTTTAACAATCTTTTGGGCTAATATTGTTATTATATGCATTGTAGAGATTTAAATAATTTTTAAAGAAATATGGATTTTCGGATTATATTTATTAATACATTCTAATTATAGGTAACATAAATGAAGTAAAAATTCTTTTTTGAATTATTATTTATGGCTCTGAAAAGAGCCGATTTTTATATGTATGTAAATAAATTATGGGAGAACCATTTATTTATTTTTGAACAGCTTTTACATCTTTCTTTACAAAAATATTACACGTCACGTACAACACAGTCAGTCTCAGTGTAACAAACAAGGAACACATCCGACGAGTCGAGCACAAATGACGCTAGCAAGTATTGCAGTTTTGTTTTATATACGAACTCATACCGATTGCTGCCGAAGTCCCCATGTTAAGGATAGGAATGTACACTGTATGCGGATAACAATACCATGCTGCTTTCCTATTGGTTTGTTTAACTTCAACACACACTCAAATACAGAAAGCATAAAAGTGCGGACACATTAGATTTTTTTGCTTACAGTTAGCTCTGTTGTGTTGTTGTCATTACGTTATGTTATCTTAAGTCAAGACAATTGGCGATCCGTAACGATGAGGAATTAAATATATTATTATCTGTCCAAGAAGACTGAAACATCAACATAAATTGTTGTTATTAACAACAAATACAAACAACGGCTCTTTTTAAGGCCACAAATTATTATAGAAAAAAGAAATTTAATCTCAATTATGCTCAATCCTATCTGTTTTCTTTACATAATTTCCTACTTTTATATTTAAATATGAGCCATATTGAATTTTGATAATATGTTAATAAGAGTAAATTTAGTATTTTAGTGTAAATATCTAGTATCATTTTATTCAGTGAATTACGCTGAATATACTGATGTATAATTTATTATTATTTAATGAAAATTTGGTACTGAAAAAATCCAAGTATGTTAAATGAAATGTACAAGGTTTTAACGATGTTATAGTCATAGTTTATGATTTTTTTTAGTTTTATACTGATTCTTTTGATATATAACATTAACTTTTTATGAAAATTTGTCCAAGAAAAATGAATTATAAGAATTATAACTGTCACGTCAACTGTTTATTATATAGCGTATATACCTGAGTTAAAATTCTTTTTCGTATATATTTGGTGGCTCTGAAAAGAGCCGATTACTGGAAAATGTGCAATCCAGACTTTATTTGAAGTTATTTATACTTGAAGTAAAAATCCTTTTCATGATATATTTGGCGAACGCCAGTAATTTCTCAAAGCAACAACTTTGTTCTGAATACGTTTGAATCCACCTAGTACAATTACACCATCCCTAATTCCCAATCCTGAGTCTAAGAACAACACGTGTTGTTCGCAAATCTAAGTGACTCTAATATAAAATACGGTGGAATCTGTGCCGATGATTCCCGCCCATTCGGGTTGGTCTCGCCTATACACGAGCAAGAGTCAGAGATTTCACGCCTAGCCGAGGCACCGTGGTTCCACCTTACATCATATGACTCAAAGATATAACTTCAAGAAATACAATATAAGGGCTCCCCACAATGTCGACTGAAAGCCTACGTCTCCAAACGAACTCCGCATTCCCGACAACACCGGCATAGGCACATGGATTCCGTCTGCCACGTACGAGGACGTGGGGGGGTGTCCATGGAGGCCTATGGTCGTGCACCGTATTCCATCGTTGGCCCAGGCAAAGGACATGCTAATTAATAAACAATGTCTAATAACCCACAGTATAATCGCACAAGATGAATTCAAACGCAACAGAAACAAAGAATCACTTGTATTGAACTCACTAACATTCTATGAACTAATGTAGATTTGTACCGAGCTTATATACCCACAACTAAATACTGACAAATTGATTCTTGACGCTGATTGGCTGCCGGCTTCCCCCACCCTTTACCAACGATTAATTATCAATTTTTAGTATTTTTTTCAAAAACTAAGAAAGATATTCATTTATACTTTGCGGCATTGAATTCCTCGGAAAATTTTCCATTAGATAGACTATAATTTAATGAAAAACTTTTTTTTTAAGTAAAAATTCGTAGCGATTAAAAAATTTGAAATAATTGGAAATATCTCGAAAACTAAAAGAGATATTGATTTATACGCAGCGCCATTGGATTCCTCGTGATATTCTGCATAAGATAATATATATTTCGTGTATTTAATATTTTTTATAAGTTCAATAATAATTAAAATGTTTAATACATGTATACCATGTATTGTGCCTATGCTTAAAAACTCGGAAAATTTTCAAAATTCAATATCTCGAGAACTAAAAGAGATAGAAACCTCATCTACGCAGCAAAATACTCAGAATTTTATGTAGATTAATATTATTTTAAAAAATATATACCTTAATTTGAGTATGACAACTGTGTATTTGGTATGGGCTATGGTGAAATTCATTGTTAATTATCTCGGAAATTACAAAAGATAATTAGATGTACTCTGCGGCATTGGATTCTCCGTAAAAGTTTCCATAAGATAAACTATAATTTATATTAAAAACAATTTTTAAAACATATTTCCTGGGCCACTACATTGTTTGGAAATAAATGTTAATATCTCAGAAACCAAAAGAGATATCGTCTTGTACTTTGCGGCATTAGATTTCTCGTCGTATTCAGCATAAGGAAAAATATATTTAATTTATTAATTATTCACCATGTGCCCAAAAATTAAATTTGAAAATTGGCGAGTATTTCTCAGCCGTTCGATCAGATGCACGACTTAATAGTTAACTTGCTGTTGGTTATGTTTATATATATGCTGAAGTCGTAGCAGTAACTTGTTTTAGTCCCATAAGCCCAATGTATTTTACTTGTGTTATAGACATACATACCTTTTGCGCGCTGTGATTGGCTGATATTTGAATGACTAGGAATCTTAGAGAGATGGGAATTTTACATTGTGTATTGTATTGCATGGTGATTTACTATTTTATCAATACAAATTGAACCCGTAGAGCTAATCTATTGAAAAATATAAGAGTTATAGAAGAAAATACGTAGAATCGAATGGAATTATGAATGCATTTGTATTTTCAGGCGTTTTGTATTATATGATTAGAAAATACGCAGAATTTAGCAGTAAAATTGGCAAATTTAAAATCTCAGATAATATTTAAAATTTAATATCTCGAGAACTAGAAGAGATAGAATTCCCATCTACGCAGCAAAATTCGCAGAATTAAATGGAATATATGGCATCAAAACATATGTACTTTTTATTGGGTGTAGCAAATTGTGTATTGTTAAAATATCTTAGCGTTTTGCCATAAATGTACTGCATTTTTATTTGCAATAATTAAAATTTATAATATATACAACCCATGTACTTTGCCCTATGCTTAAGACCCTACAAAAGATAAAATGTTTCCTATAAAATGTATGTATGTAAAAATTCGTAGCGATTAAAAAATTTGAAATAATTGGAAATATCTCGAAAACTAAAAGAGATATTGATTTATACGCAGCGCCATTGGATTCCTCGTGATAATCTATATAAGATAATCTATATTTTGTGTATTTAATATTTTTTATAAGTTCAATAATAATTAAAATGTTTAATACATGTATACCATGTATTGTGCCTATGCTTAAAAACTCGGAAAATTGGTTTACTTATATAAGAAAATACGTAGAATCTGATGGCTAAGTCGGAAATTTTGTATCTCGACCCATTTTTGAGTAAAAAATACAAACCCATTTAAGGGTAGAACCTAGAAATTTTATTTTTCCATAAATCAGGCAATCGTAAAAAAATGTATGATACATAAAAAGAAAGCGGATTCCATTGGGAAATCGATTTTTCAGCTCCCATTGCTGTATCTTTAACCGTGTCCGAGAATAAGATGAAAATGTGCGAAATGAGCCGATTTGAATGTTGAACAAATTGCTATGAAATGTCATGTGAATTTAAGCGTCCTATACTCGGGAACAGGCCATCGTAAAAAAAATTATGATACATAAAAAGAAAGAGAATTCCATTGGGAATTCGATTTTTCAGCTCCCATTGCTGTATCTTTAACCGTGTCCGAGATTAAGATGAAAATGTGCGAAATGAGCCGATTTGAATGTTGAACAAATTGCTACGAAATATTATGTGACTTTAAGCGTCCTATACTCAGGAACAGGCAATCGTAAAAAAATGTGTAATACATAGAAACAAAGAGAATTCCATAGGGAATTCGATTTTTCAGCTCCCATTGCTGTATCTTTAACCGTGTCCGAGAATAAGATGAAAATGTGCGAAATGAGCCGATTTGAATGTTGAACAAATTGCTACGATATATTATGTGATTTTAAGCGTCCTATACTCGGGAACAGGCAATCGTAAAAAAATGTATGATACATAAAAAGAAAGCGGATTCCATTGGGAAATCGATTTTTCAGCTCCCATTGCTGTATCTTTAACCGTGTCCGAGAATAAGATGAAAATGTGCGAAATGAGCCGATTTGAATGTTGAACAAATTGCTATGAAATATCATGTGAATTTAAGCGTCGTATACTCGGGAACAGGCAATCGTAAAAAAATGTATGATACATAAAAAGAAAGCGGATTCCATTGGGAATTCGATTTTTCAGCTCCCATTGCTGTATCTTTAACCGTGTCCGAGAATAAGATGAAAATGTGCGAAATGAGCCGATTTGAATGTTGAACAAATTGCTATGAAATGTCATGTGAATTTAAGCGTCTTATACTCGGGAACAGGCCATCGTAAAAAAATGTATGATACATAAAAAGAAAGCGGATTCCATTGGGAAATCGATTTTTCAGCTCCCATTGCTGTATCTTTAACCGTGTCCGAGAATAAGATGAAAATGTGCGAAATGAGCCGATTTGAATGTTGAACAAATTGCTACGATATATTATGTGATTTTAAGCGTCCTATACTCGGGAACAGGCAATCGTAAAAAAATGTATGATACATAAAAAGAAAGCGGATTCCATTGGGAATTCGATTTTTCAGCTCCCATTGCAGTATCTTTAACCGTGTCCGAGAATAAGATGAAAATGTGCGAAATGAGCCGATTTGAATGTTGAACAAATTGCTATGAAATATCATGTGAATTTAAGCGTCCTGTACTCGGGAACAGGCAATCGTAAAAAAATGTATGATACATAAAAAGAAAGCGGATTCCATTGGGAATTCGATTTTTCAGCTCCCATTGCTGTATCTTTAACCGTGTCTGAGAATAAGACGAAAATGTGCGAAATGAGCCGATTTGAATGTTGAACAAATTGCTATGAAATATCATGTGATTTTAAGCGTCCTATACTCGGGAACAGGCAATCGTAAAAAAATGTATGATACATAAAAAGAAAGCGGATTCTATTGGGAATTCGATTTTTCAGCTCCCATTGCAGTATCTTTAACCGTGTCCGAGAATAAGATGAAAATGTGCGAAATGAGCCGATTTGAATGTTGAACAAATTGCTATGAAATATCATGTGATTTTAAGCGTCCTATACTCGGGTACAGGCCATCGTAAAAAATGTATGATACATAATAGGAAAGAGAATTCCATTGGGAATTCGATTTTTCAGCTCCCATTGCTGTATCTTTAACCGTGTCCGAGAATAAGATAAAAATGTGCGAAATGAGCCGATTTGAATGTTGAACAAATTGCTATGAAATGTCATGTGACTTTAAGCGTCCTGTACTCGGGAACAGGCCATCGTAAAAAAATTTATGATACATAAAAAGAAAGAGAATTCCATTGGGAATTCGATTTTTCAGCTCCCATTGCTGTATCTTTA
Source organism: Harpalus rufipes (assembly GCA_951394225.1). NCBI lineage: Eukaryota > Metazoa > Arthropoda > Insecta > Coleoptera > Carabidae > Harpalus > Harpalus rufipes. Next base: position 30,317,863 of record OX596287.1, read on the forward strand.
ACCGTGTCCGAGATTAAGATGAAAATGTGCGAAATGAGCCGATTTGAATGTTGAACAAATTGCTACGAAATATTATGTGACTTTAAGTGTCCTATACTCAGGAACAGGCAATCGTAAAAAAATGTGTAATACATAAAAAGAAAGCGGATTCCATTGGGAAATCGATTTTTCAGCTCCCATTGCTGTATCTTTAACCGTGTCCGAGAATAAGATAAAAATGTGCGAAATGAGCCGATTTGAATGTTGAACAAATTGCTATGAAATATCATGTGAATTTAAGCGTCGTATACTCGGGAACAGGCAATCGTAAAAAAATGTATGATACATAAAAGGAAAGCGGATTCCATTGGGAATTCGATTTTTCAGCTCCCATTGCTGTATCTTTAACCGTGTCCGAGAATAAGATGAAAATGTGCGAAATGAGCCGATTTGAATGTTGAACAAATTGCTATTAAATGTCATGTGAATTTAAGCGTCCTATACTCGGGAACAGGCCATCGTAAAAAAATGTATGATACATAAAAAGAAAGCGGATTCCATTGGGAATTCGATTTTTCAGCTCCCATTGCTGTATCTTTAACCGTGTCCGAGATTAAGATGAAAATGTGCGAAATGAGCCGATTTGAATGTTGAACAAATTACTACGAAATATTATGTGACTTTAAGCGTCCTATACTCAGGAACAGGCAATCGTAAAAAAATGTGTAATACATAGAAACAAAGAGAATTCCATAGGGAATTCGATTTTTCAGCTCCCATTGCTGTATCTTTAACCGTGTCCGAGAATAAGATGAAAATGTGCGAAATGAGCCGATTTGAATGTTGAACAAATTGCTATGAAATGTCATGTGAATTTAAGCGTCCTATACTCGGGAACAGGCCATCGTAAAAAAAATTATGATACATAAAAAGAAAGAGAATTCCATTGGGAATTCGATTTTTCAGCTCCCATTGCTGTATCTTTAACCGTGTCCGAGATTAAGATGAAAATGTGCGAAATGAGCCGATTTGAATGTTGAACAAATTGCTACGAAATATTATGTGACTTTAAGCGTCCTATACTCAGGAACAGGCAATCGTAAAAAAATGTGTAATACATAGAAACAAAGAGAATTCCATAGGGAATTCGATTTTTCAGCTCCCATTGCTGTATCTTTAACCGTGTCCGAGAATAAGATGAAAATGTGCGAAATGAGCCGATTTGAATGTTGAACAAATTGCTACGATATATTATGTGATTTTAAGCGTCCTATACTCGGGAACAGGCAATCGTAAAAAAATGTATGATACATAAAAAGAAAGCGGATTCCATTGGGAATTCGATTTTTCAGCTCCCATTGCAGTATCTTTAACCGTGTCCGAGAATAAGATGAAAATGTGCGAAATGAGCCGATTTGAATGTTGAACAAATTGCTATGAAATATCATGTGAATTTAAGCGTCCTGTACTCGGGAACAGGCCATCGTAAAAATTGTATGATACATAATAAGAAAGAGAATTCCATTGGGAATTCGATTTTTCAGCTCCCATTGCTGTATCTTTAACCGTGTCCGAGATTAAGATGAAAATGTGCGAAATGAGCCGATTTGAATGTTGAACAAATTGCTATGAAATATCATGTGAATTTAAGCGTCCTATACTCGGGAACAGGCAATCGTAAAAAAATGTATGATACATAAAAAGAAAGCGGATTCCATTGGGAAATCGATTTTTCAGCTCCCATTGCTGTATGTTTAACCGTGTCCGAGAATAAGATGAAAATGTGCGAAATGAGCCGATTTGAATGTTGAACAAATTGCTATGAAATATCATGTGAATTTAAGCGTCCTATACTCGGGAACAGGCAATCGTAAAAAAATGTATGATACATAAAAAGAAAGCGGATTCCATTGGGAATTCGATTTTTCAGCTCCCATTGCTGTATCTTTAACCGTGTCCGAGAATAAGATGAAAATGTGCGAAATGAGCCGATTTGAATGTTGAACAAATTGCTATGAAATGTCATGTGAATTTAAGCGTCCTATACTCGGGAACAGGCCATCGTAAAAAAAATTATGATACATAAAAAGAAAGAGAATTCCATTGGGAATTCGATTTTTCAGCTCCCATTGCTGTATCTTTAACCGTGTCCGAGAATAAGATAAAAATGTGCGAAATGAGCCGATTTGAATGTTGAACAAATTGCTATGAAATGTCATGTGACTTTAAGCGTCCTGTACTCGGGAACAGGCCATCGTAAAAAAATTTATGATACATAAAAAGAAAGAGAATTCCATTGGGAATTCGATTTTTCAGCTCCCATTGCTGTATCTTTAACCGTGTCCGAGATTAAGATGAAAATGTGCGAAATGAGCCGATTTGAATGTTGAACAAATTGCTACGAAATATTATGTGACTTTAAGTGTCCTATACTCAGGAACAGGCAATCGTAAAAAAATGTGTAATACATAAAAAGAAAGCGGATTCCATTGGGAAATCGATTTTTCAGCTCCCATTGCTGTATCTTTAACCGTGTCCGAGAATAAGATGAAAATGTGCGAAATGAGCCGATTTGAATGTTGAACAAATTGCTATGAAATATCATGTGAATTTAAGCGTCGTATACTCGGGAACAGGCAATCGTAAAAAAATGTATGATACATAAAAAGAAAGCGGATTCCATTGGGAATTCGATTTTTCAGCTCCCATTGCTGTATCTTTAACCGTGTCCGAGAATAAGATGAAAATGTGCGAAATGAGCCGATTTGAATGTTGAACAAATTGCTATGAAATGTCATGTGAATTTAAGCGTCTTATACTCGGGAACAGGCCATCGTAAAAAAATGTATGATACATAAAAAGAAAGCGGATTCCATTGGGAAATCGATTTTTCAGCTCCCATTGCTGTATCTTTAACCGTGTCCGAGAATAAGATGAAAATGTGCGAAATGAGCCGATTTGAATGTTGAACAAATTGCTATGAAATATCATGTGAATTTAAGCGTCGTATACTCGGGAACAGGCAATCGTAAAAAAATGTATGATACATAAAAAGAAAGCGGATTCCATTGGGAATTCGATTTTTCAGCTCCCATTGCTGTATCTTTAACCGTGTCCGAGAATAAGATGAAAATGTGCGAAATGAGCCGATTTGAATGTTGAACAAATTGCTATGAAATGTCACGTGAATTTAAGCGTCCTATACTCGGGAACAGGCCATCGTAAAAAAATTTATGTTACATAAAAAGAAAGAGAATTCCATTGGGAATTCGATTTTTCAGCTCCCATTGCTGTATCTTTAACCGTGTCCGAGATTAAGATGAAAATGTGCGAAATGAGCCGATTTGAATGTTGAACAAATTGCTACGAAATATTATGTGACTTTAAGTGTCCTATACTCAGGAACAGGCAATCGTAAAAAAATGTGTAATACATAGAAACAAAGAGAATTCCATTGGGAATTCGATTTTTCAGCTCCCATTGCTGTATCTTTAACCGTGTCCGAGAATAAGATGAAAATGTGCGAAATGAGCCGATTTGAATGTTGAACAAATTGCTATGAAATATAACATTTCATAGCAATTTGTTCAACATTCAAATCGGCTCATTTAACACATTTTCATCTTATTCTCGGACACGGTTAAAGATACAGCAATGGGAGCTGAAAAATCGAATTCCCAATGGAATTCTCTTTCTTCTTGTGTATCATACATTTTTTTACGAATGCCGGTTCCCGAGTATAGGACGCTTAAAGTCACATGATATTTTATAGCAATTTGTTCAACATTCAAATCGGCTCATTTCGCACATTTTCATCCTATTCTCGGACACGGTTAAAGATACAGCAATGGGAGCTGAAAAATCGAATTCCCAATGGAATTCTCTTTCTTTTTATGTATCATACATTTTTTTTACGATTGCCTGTTCCCGAGTATAGGACGCTTAAAGTCACATGATATTTCATTTCAATTTGTTCAACATTCAAATCGGCTCATTTCGCACATTTTCATCTTATTCTCGGGCACGGTTAAAGATACAGCAATGGGAGCTGAAAAATCGAATTCCCAATGGAATTCTCTTTCTTTTTATGTATCATACATTTTTTTACGATGGCCTGTTCCCGAGTATAGGACGCTTAAATTCACATGACATTTCATAGCAATTTGTTCAACATTCAAATCGGCTCATTTCGCACATTTTCATCTTATTCTCGGACACGGTTAAAGATACAGCAATGGGAGCTGAAAAATCGAATTCCCAATGGAATTCTTTTTCCTATTATGTATCAAACATTTTTTTACGATTGCCTATTCCCGAGTATAGGACGCTTAAATTCACATGATATTTCATTTCAATTTGTTCAACATTCAAATCGGCTCATTTCGCACATTTTCATCTTATTCTCGGACACGGTTAAAGATACAGCAATGGGAGCTGAAAAATCGAATTCCCAATGGAATTCTCTTTCTTTTTATGTATCATACATTTTTTTACGATTGCCTGTTCCCGAGTATAGGACGCTTAAAGTCACATGATATTTCATAGGAATTTGTTCAACATTCAAATCGGCTCATTTCGCACATTTTCATCTTATTCTCGGACACGGTTAAAGATACAGCAATGGGAGATGAAAAATCAAATTCCCAATGGAATTCTCTTTCTTTTTATGTTTCACACATTTTTTTACGATTGCCTGTTCCTGAGTATAGGACGCTTAAAGTCACATGATATTTCGTAGCAATTTGTTCAACATTCAAATCGGCTCATTTCGCACATTTTCATCTTATTCTCGGACACGGTTAAAGATACAGCAATGGGAGCTAAAAAATCAAATTCCCAATGGAATTCTCTTTCTTTTTATGTATCATACATTTTTTTACGATTGCCTGTTCTTGAGTATAGGACGCTTAAAGTCACATGATATTTCATAGCAATTTATTCAACATTCAAATCGGCTCATTTCGCACATTTTCATCTTATTCTCGGAAACGGTTAAAGATACAGTAATGGGAGCTGAAAAATCAAATTCCCAATGGAATTCTCTTTCTTTTTATGTATCACTCATTTTTTTACGATTGCCTGTTCCTGAGTATAGGACGCTTAAAGTCACATGATATTTCGTAGCAATTTGTTCAACATTCAAATCGGCTCATTTCGCACATTTTCATCTTATTCTCGGACACGGTTAAAGATACAGCAATGGGAGCTGAAAAATCAAATTCCCAATGGAATTCTCTTTCTTTTTATGTATCATACAATTTTTTACGATGGCCTGTTCCCGAGTATAGGACGCTTAAAGTCACATGACATTTCATAGCAATTTGTTCAACATTCAAATCGGCTCATTTCGCATATTTTTATCTTATTCTCGGACACGGTTAAAGATACAGCAATGGGAGCTGAAAAATCGAATTCCCAATGGAATTCTCTTACTTTTTATGTATCACACATTTTTTTACGATTGCCTGTTCCTGAGTATAGGACGCTTAAAGTCACATGATATTTCGTAGCAATTAGTTCAACATTCAAATCGGCTCATTTCGCACATTTTCATCTTATTCTCGGACACGGTTAAAAATACAGCAATGGGAGCTGAAAAATCGAATTCCCAATGGAATTCTCTTTCTTTTTATGTATCATACATTTTTTTACGATTGCCTGTTCCCGAGTATAGGACGCTTAAAGTCACATGATATTTCATAGCAATTTGTTCAACATTCAAATCGGCTCATTTCGCACATTTTCATCTTATTCTCGGACACGGTTAAAGATACAGCAATAGGAGCTAAAAAATCGAATTCCCAATGGAATTCTCTTTCTTTTTATGTATCATACATTTTTTTTACGATTGCCTGTTCCCGAGTATAGGACGCTTAAAGTCACATGATATTTCATTTCAATTTGTTCAACATTCAAATCGGCTCATTTCGCACATTTTCATCTTATTCTCGGGCACGGTTAAAGAGACAGCAATGGGAGCTGAAAAATCGAATTCCCAATGAAATTCTCTTACTTTTTATGTATCACACATTTTTTTACGATTGCCTGTTCCTGAGTATAGGACGCTTAAATTCACATGACATTTCATAGCAATTTGTTCAACATTCAAATCGGCTCATTTCGCACATTTTCATCTTATTCTCGGACACGGTTAAAGATACAGCAATGGGAGCTGAAAAATCGAATTCCCAATGGAAATCTCTTTCCTATTATGTATCAAACATTTCTTTACGATTGCCTATTCCCGAGTATAGGACGTTTAAATTCACATGATATTTCATTTCAATTTGTTCAACATTCAAATCGGCTCATTTCGCACATTTTCTTCTTATTCTCGGACACGGTTAAAGATACAGCAATGGGAGCTGAAAAATCGAATTCCCAATGGAATTCTCTTTCTTTTTATGTATCATACATTTTTTTACGATTGCCTGTTCCCGAGTATAGGACGCTTAAAGTCACATGATATTTCATAGCAATTTGTTCAACATTCAAATCGGCTCATTTCGCACATTTTCATCTTATTCTCGGACACGGTTAAAGATACAGCAATGGGAGCTGAAAAATCGAATTCCCAATGGAATTCTCTTTCTTTTTATGTATCATACATTTTTTTACGATAGCCTGTTCCCGAGTATAGGACGCTTAAAGTCACATGACATTTCATAGCAATTTGTTCAACATTCAAATCGGCTCATTTCGCTCATTTTCATCTTATTCTCGGACACGGTTAAAGATACAGCAATGGGAGCTGAAAAATCGAATTCCCAATGGAATTCTCTTTCTTTTTATGTATCATACATTTTTTTACGATTGCCTGTTCCCGAGTATAGGACGCTTAAAGTCACATGACATTTCATAGCAATTTGTTCAACATTCAAATCGGCTCATTTCGCATATTTTTATCTTATTCTCGGACACGGTTAAAGATACAGCAATGGGAGCTGAAAAATCGAATTCCCAATGGAATTCTCTTACTTTTTATGTATCACACATTTTTTTACGATTGCCTGTTCCTGAGTATAGGACGCTTAAAGTCACATGATATTTCGTAGCAATTAGTTCAACATTCAAATCGGCTCATTTCGCACATTTTCATCTTATTCTCGGACACGGTTAAAAATACAGCAATGGGAGCTGAAAAATCGAATTCCCAATGGAATTCTCTTTCTTTTTATGTATCATACATTTTTTTACGATTGCCTGTTCCCGAGTATAGGACGCTTAAAGTCACATGATATTTCATAGCAATTTGTTCAACATTCAAATCGGCTCATTTCGCACATTTTCATCTTATTCTCGGACACGGTTAAAGATACAGCAATAGGAGCTAAAAAATCGAATTCCCAATGGAATTCTCTTTCTTTTTATGTATCATACATTTTTTTTACGATTGCCTGTTCCCGAGTATAGGACGCTTAAAGTCACATGATATTTCATTTCAATTTGTTCAACATTCAAATCGGCTCATTTCGCACATTTTCATCTTATTCTCGGGCACGGTTAAAGAGACAGCAATGGGAGCTGAAAAATCGAATTCCCAATGAAATTCTCTTACTTTTTATGTATCACACATTTTTTTACGATTGCCTGTTCCTGAGTATAGGACGCTTAAATTCACATGACATTTCATAGCAATTTGTTCAACATTCAAATCGGCTCATTTCGCACATTTTCATCTTATTCTCGGACACGGTTAAAGATACAGCAATGGGAGCTGAAAAATCGAATTCCCAATGGAAATCTCTTTCCTATTATGTATCAAACATTTCTTTACGATTGCCTATTCCCGAGTATAGGACGTTTAAATTCACATGATATTTCATTTCAATTTGTTCAACATTCAAATCGGCTCATTTCGCACATTTTCTTCTTATTCTCGGACACGGTTAAAGATACAGCAATGGGAGCTGAAAAATCGAATTCCCAATGGAATTCTCTTTCTTTTTATGTATCATACATTTTTTTACGATTGCCTGTTCCCGAGTATAGGACGCTTAAAGTCACATGATATTTCATAGCAATTTGTTCAACATTCAAATCGGCTCATTTCGCACATTTTCATCTTATTCTCGGACACGGTTAAAGATACAGCAATGGGAGCTGAAAAATCGAATTCCCAATGGAATTCTCTTTCTTTTTATGTATCATACATTTTTTTACGATAGCCTGTTCCCGAGTATAGGACGCTTAAAGTCACATGACATTTCATAGCAATTTGTTCAACATTCAAATCGGCTCATTTCGCTCATTTTCATCTTATTCTCGGACACGGTTAAAGATACAGCAATGGGAGCTGAAAAATCGAATTCCCAATGGAATTCTCTTTCTTTTTATGTATCATACATTTTTTTACGATTGCCTGTTCCCGAGTATAGGACGCTTAAAGTCACATGATATTTCATAGCAATTTGTTTAACATTCAAATCGGCTCATTTCGCACATTTTCATCTTATTCTCGGACACGGTTAAAGATACAGCAATGGGAGCTAAAAAATCGAATTCCCAATGGAATTCTCTTTCTTTTTATGTATCATACATTTTTTTTACGATTGCCTGTTCCCGAGTATAGGACGCTTAAAGTCACATGATATTTCATAGCAATTTGTTCAACATTCAAATCGGCTCATTTCGCACATTTTCATCTTATTCTCGGACACGGTTAAAGATACAGCAATGGGAGCTAAAAAATCGAATTCCCAATGGAAATCTCTTTCCTATTATGTATCAAACATTTCTTTACGATTGCCTATTCCCGAGTATAGGACGCTTAAAGTCACATGATATTTCATTTCAATTTGTTCAACATTCAAATCGGCTCATTTCGCACATTTTCATCTTATTCTCGGGCACGGTTAAAGAGACAGCAATGGGAGCTGAAAAATCGAATTCCCAATGGAATTCTCTTTCTTTTTATGTATCATACATTTTTTTACGATGGCCTGTTCCCGAGTATAGGACGCTTAAATTCACATGACATTTCATAGCAATTTGTTCAACATTCAAATCGGCTCATTTCGCACATTTTCATCTTATTCTCGGACACGGTTAAAGATACAGCAATGGGAGCTAAAAAATCGAATTCCCAATGGAATTCTCTTTCTTTTTATGTATCATACATTTTTTTACGATGGCCTGTTCCCGAGTATAGGACGCTTAAAGTCACATGATATTTCATTTCAATTTGTTCAACATTCAAATCGGCTCATTTCGCACATTTTCATCTTATTCTCGGGCACGGTTAAAGATACAGCAATGGGAGCTGAAAAATCGAATTCCCAATGGAAATCTCTTTCCTATTATGTATCAAACATTTCTTTACGATTGCCTATTCCCGAGTATAGGACGCTTAAATTCACATGATATTTCATTTCAATTTGTTCAACATTCAAATCGGCTCATTTCGCACATTTTCTTCTTATTCTCCGACACGGTTAAAGATACAGCAATGGGAGCTGAAAAATCGAATTCCCAATGGAATTCTCTTTCTTTTTATGTATCATACATTTTTTTACGATGGCCTGTTCCCGAGTATAGGACGCTTAAAGTCACATGACATTTCATAGCAATTTGTTCAACATTCAAATCGGCTCATTTCGCTCATTTTCATCTTATTCTCGGACACGGTTAAAGATACAGCAATGGGAGCTGAAAAATCGAATTCCCAATGGAATTCTCTTACTTTTTATGTATCACACATTTTTTTACGATTGCCTGTTCCTGAGTATAGGACGCTTAAAGTCACATGATATTTCGTAGCAATTAGTTCAACATTCAAATCGGCTCATTTCGCACATTTTCATCTTATTCTCGGACACGGTTAAAAATACAGCAATGGGAGCTGAAAAATCGAATTCCCAATGGAATTCCCTTTCTTTTTATGTATCATACATTTTTTTACGATTGCCTGTTCCCGAGTATAGGACGCTTAAAGTCACATGATATTTCATAGCAATTTGTTCAACATTCAAATCGGCTCATTTCGCACATTTTCATCTTATTCTCGGACACGGTTAAAGATACAGCAATAGGAGCTAAAAAATCGAATTCCCAATGGAATTCTCTTTCTTTTTATGTATCATACATTTTTTTACGATTGCCTGTTCCCGAGTATAGGACGCTTAAAGTCACATGATATTTCATTTCAATTTGTTCAACATTCAAATCGGCTCATTTCGCACATTTTCATCTTATTCTCGGACACGGTTAAAAATACAGCAATGGGAGCTAAAAAATCGAATTCCCAATGGAATTCTCTTACTTTTTATGTATCACACATTTTTTTACGATGCCTGTTCCTGAGTATAGGACGCTTAAATTCACATGACATTTCATAGCAATTTGTTCAACATTCAAATCGGCTCATTTCGCACATTTTCATCTTATTCTCGGACACGGTTAAAGATACAGCAATGGGAGCTGAAAAATCGAATTCCCAATGGAAATCTCTTTCCTATTATGTATCAAACATTTCTTTACGATTGCCTATTCCCGAGTATAGGACGCTTAAAGTCACATGATATTTCATTTCAATTTGTTCAACATTCAAATCGGCTCATTTCGCACATTTTCTTCTTATTCTCGGACACGGTTAAAGATACAGCAATGGGAGCTGAAAAATCGAATTCCCAATGGAATTCTCTTTCTTTTTATGTATCATACATTTTTTTACGATTGCCTGTTCCCGAGTATAGGACGCTTAAAGTCACATGATATTTCATAGCAATTTGTTCAACATTCAAATCGGCTCATTTCGCACATTTTCATCTTATTCTCGGACACGGTTAAAGATACAGCAATGGGAGCTGAAAAATCGAATTTCCAATGGAATTCTCTTTCTTTTTATGTATCATACATTTTTTTACGATGGCCTGTTCCCGAGTATAGGACGCTTAAAGTCACATGACATTTCATAGCAATTTGTTCAACATTCAAATCGGCCCATTTCGCTCATTTTCATCTTATTCTCGGACACGGTTAAAGATACAGCAATGGGAGCTGAAAAATCGAATTCCCAATGGAATTTTCTTTCTTTTTATGTATCATACATTTTTTTACGATGGCCTGTTCCCGAGTATAGGACGCTTAAATTCACATGACATTTCTTAGCAATTTGTTCAACATTCAAATCGGCTCATTTCGCACATTTTCATCTTATTCTCGGACACGGTTAAAGATACAGCAATGGGAGCTGAAAATTCCCAATGGAATTCTCTTTCTTTTTATGTATCATACATTTTTTTACGATGGCCTGTTCCCGAGTATAGGACGCTTAAAGTCACATGACATTTCATAGCAATTTGTTCAACATTCAAATCGGCTCATTTCGCTCATTTTCATCTTATTCTCACACACGGTTAAAGATACAGCAATGGGAGCTGAAAAATCGAATTCCCAATGGAATTCTCTTTCTTTTTATGTATCATACATTTTTTTACGATTGCCTATTCCCGAGTATAGGACGCTTAAATTCACATGATATTTCATTTCAATTTGTTCAACATTCAAATCGGCTCATTTCGCACATTTTCATCTTATTCTCGGGCACGGTTAAAGATACAGCAATGGGAGCTGAAAAATCGAATTCCCAATGGAAATCTCTTTCCTATTATGTATCAAACATTTCTTTACGATTGCCTATTCCCGAGTATAGGACGCTTAAAGTCACATGTTATTTCATTTCAATTTGTTCAACATTCAAATCGGCTCATTTCGCACATTTTCTTCTTATTCTCGGACACGGTTAAAGATACAGCAATGGGAGCTAAAAAATCGAATTCCCAATGGAATTCTCTTTCTTTTTATGTATCATACATTTTTTTACGATGGCCTGTTCCCGAGTATAGGACGCTTAAAGTCACATGATATTTCATTTCAATTTGTTCAACATTCAAATCGGCTCATTTCGCACATTTTCATCTTATTCTCGGGCACGGTTAAAGATACAGCAATGGGAGCTGAAAAATCGAATTTCCAATGGAATTCTCTTTCTTTTTATGTATCATACATTTTTTTACGATGGCCTGTTCCCGAGTATAGGACGCTTAAAGTCACATGATATTTCATAGCAATTTGTTCAACATTCAAATCGGCTCATTTCGCACATTTTCATCTTATTCTCGGACACGGTTAAAGATACAGCAATAGGAGCTAAAAAATCGAATTCCCAATGGAATTCTCTTTCTTTTTATGTATCATACATTTTTTTACGATTGCCTGTTCCCGAGTATAGGACGCTTAAAGTCACATGATATTTCATTTCAATTTGTTCAACATTCAAATCGGCTCATTTCGCACATTTTCATCTTATTCTCGGACACGGTTAAAGATACAGCAATGGGAGCTGAAAAATCGAATTCCCAATGGAAATCTCTTTCCTATTATGTATCAAACATTTCTTTACGATTGCCTATTCCCGAGTATAGGACGCTTAAAGTCACATGATATTTCATTTCAATTTGTTCAACATTCAAATCGGCTCATTTCGCACATTTTCTTCTTATTCTCGGACACGGTTAAAGATACAGCAATGGGAGCTGAAAAATCGAATTCCCAATGGAATTCTCTTTCTTTTTATGTATCATACATTTTTTTACGATTGCCTGTTCCCGAGTATAGGACGCTTAAAGTCACATGATATTTCATAGCAATTTGTTCAACATTCAAATCGGCTCATTTCGCACATTTTCATCTTATTCTCGGACACGGTTAAAGATACAGCAATGGGAGCTGAAAAATCGAATTTCCAATGGAATTCTCTTTCTTTTTATGTATCATACATTTTTTTACGATGGCCTGTTCCCGAGTATAGGACGCTTAAAGTCACATGACATTTCATAGCAATTTGTTCAACATTCAAATCGGCCCATTTCGCTCATTTTCATCTTATTCTCGGACACGGTTAAAGATACAGCAATGGGAGCTGAAAAATCGAATTCCCAATGGAATTCTCTTTCTTTTTATGTATCATACATTTTTTTACGATGGCCTGTTCCCGAGTATAGGACGCTTAAATTCACATGACATTTCATAGCAATTTGTTCAACATTCAAATCGGCTCATTTCGCACATTTTCATCTTATTCTCGGACACGGTTAAAGATACAGCAATGGGAGCTGAAAAATCGAATTCCCAATGGAATTCTCTTTCTTTTTATGTATCATACATTTTTTTACGATGGCCTGTTCCCGAGTATAGGACGCTTAAAGTCACATGACATTTCATAGCAATTTGTTCAACATTCAAATCGGCTCATTTCGCTCATTTTCATCTTATTCTCACACACGGTTAAAGATACAGCAATGGGAGCTGAAAAATCGAATTCCCAATGGAATTCTCTTTCTTTTTATGTATCATACATTTTTTTACGATTGCCTATTCCCGAGTATAGGACGCTTAAATTCACATGATATTTCATTTCAATTTGTTCAACATTCAAATCGGCTCATTTCGCACATTTTCATCTTATTCTCGGGCACGGTTAAAGATACAGCAATGGGAGCTGAAAAATCGAATTCCCAATGGAAATCTCTTTCCTATTATGTATCAAACATTTCTTTACGATTGCCTATTCCCGAGTATAGGACGCTTAAAGTCACATGATATTTCATTTCAATTTGTTCAACATTCAAATCGGCTCATTTCGCACATTTTCTTCTTATTCTCCGACACGGTTAAAGATACAGCAATGGGAGCTGAAAAATCGAATTCCCAATGGAATTCTCTTTCTTTTTATGTATCATACATTTTTTTACGATGGCCTGTTCCCGAGTATAGGACGCTTAAAGTCACATGACATTTCATAGCAATTTGTTCAACATTCAAATCGGCTCATTTCGCTCATTTTCATCTTATTCTCGGACACGGTTAAAGATACAGCAATGGGAGCTGAAAAATCGAATTCCCAATGGAATTCTCTTACTTTTTATGTATCACACATTTTTTTACGATTGCCTGTTCCTGAGTATAGGACGCTTAAAGTCACATGATATTTCGTAGCAATTAGTTCAACATTCAAATCGGCTCATTTCGCACATTTTCATCTTATTCTCGGACACGGTTAAAAATACAGCAATGGGAGCTGAAAAATCGAATTCCCAATGGAATTCCCTTTCTTTTTATGTATCATACATTTTTTTACGATTGCCTGTTCCCGAGTATAGGACGCTTAAAGTCACATGATATTTCATAGCAATTTGTTCAACATTCAAATCGGCTCATTTCGCACATTTTCATCTTATTCTCGGACACGGTTAAAGATACAGCAATAGGAGCTAAAAAATCGAATTCCCAATGGAATTCTCTTTCTTTTTATGTATCATACATTTTTTTACGATTGCCTGTTCCCGAGTATAGGACGCTTAAAGTCACATGATATTTCATTTCAATTTGTTCAACATTCAAATCGGCTCATTTCGCACATTTTCATCTTATTCTCGGACACGGTTAAAAATACAGCAATGGGAGCTAAAAAATCGAATTCCCAATGGAATTCTCTTACTTTTTATGTATCACACATTTTTTTACGATGCCTGTTCCTGAGTATAGGACGCTTAAATTCACATGACATTTCATAGCAATTTGTTCAACATTCAAATCGGCTCATTTCGCACATTTTCATCTTATTCTCGGACACGGTTAAAGATACAGCAATGGGAGCTGAAAAATCGAATTCCCAATGGAAATCTCTTTCCTATTATGTATCAAACATTTCTTTACGATTGCCTATTCCCGAGTATAGGACGCTTAAAGTCACATGATATTTCATTTCAATTTGTTCAACATTCAAATCGGCTCATTTCGCACATTTTCTTCTTATTCTCGGACACGGTTAAAGATACAGCAATGGGAGCTGAAAAATCGAATTCCCAATGGAATTCTCTTTCTTTTTATGTATCATACATTTTTTTACGATTGCCTGTTCCCGAGTATAGGACGCTTAAAGTCACATGATATTTCATAGCAATTTGTTCAACATTCAAATCGGCTCATTTCGCACATTTTCATCTTATTCTCGGACACGGTTAAAGATACAGCAATGGGAGCTGAAAAATCGAATTTCCAATGGAATTCTCTTTCTTTTTATGTATCATACATTTTTTTACGATGGCCTGTTCCCGAGTATAGGACGCTTAAAGTCACATGACATTTCATAGCAATTTGTTCAACATTCAAATCGGCCCATTTCGCTCATTTTCATCTTATTCTCGGACACGGTTAAAGATACAGCAATGGGAGCTGAAAAATCGAATTCCCAATGGAATTTTCTTTCTTTTTATGTATCATACATTTTTTTACGATGGCCTGTTCCCGAGTATAGGACGCTTAAATTCACATGACATTTCTTAGCAATTTGTTCAACATTCAAATCGGCTCATTTCGCACATTTTCATCTTATTCTCGGACACGGTTAAAGATACAGCAATGGGAGCTGAAAATTCCCAATGGAATTCTCTTTCTTTTTATGTATCATACATTTTTTTACGATGGCCTGTTCCCGAGTATAGGACGCTTAAAGTCACATGACATTTCATAGCAATTTGTTCAACATTCAAATCGGCTCATTTCGCTCATTTTCATCTTATTCTCACACACGGTTAAAGATACAGCAATGGGAGCTGAAAAATCGAATTCCCAATGGAATTCTCTTTCTTTTTATGTATCATACATTTTTTTACGATTGCCTATTCCCGAGTATAGGACGCTTAAATTCACATGATATTTCATTTCAATTTGTTCAACATTCAAATCGGCTCATTTCGCACATTTTCATCTTATTCTCGGGCACGGTTAAAGATACAGCAATGGGAGCTGAAAAATCGAATTCCCAATGGAAATCTCTTTCCTATTATGTATCAAACATTTCTTTACGATTGCCTATTCCCGAGTATAGGACGCTTAAAGTCACATGTTATTTCATTTCAATTTGTTCAACATTCAAATCGGCTCATTTCGCACATTTTCTTCTTATTCTCGGACACGGTTAAAGATACAGCAATGGGAGCTAAAAAATCGAATTCCCAATGGAATTCTCTTTCTTTTTATGTATCATACATTTTTTTACGATGGCCTGTTCCCGAGTATAGGACGCTTAAAGTCACATGATATTTCATTTCAATTTGTTCAACATTCAAATCGGCTCATTTCGCACATTTTCATCTTATTCTCGGGCACGGTTAAAGATACAGCAATGGGAGCTAAAAAATCGAATTTCCAATGGAATTCTCTTTCTTTTTATGTATCATACATTTTTTTACGATGGCCTGTTCCCGAGTATAGGACGCTTAAAGTCACATGATATTTCATAGCAATTTGTTCAACATTCAAATCGGCTCATTTCGCACATTTTCATCTTATTCTCGGACACGGTTAAAGATACAGCAATAGGAGCTAAAAAATCGAATTCCCAATGGAATTCTCTTTCTTTTTATGTATCATACATTTTTTTACGATTGCCTGTTCCCGAGTATAGGACGCTTAAAGTCACATGATATTTCATTTCAATTTGTTCAACATTCAAATCGGCTCATTTCGCACATTTTCATCTTATTCTCGGACACGGTTAAAGATACAGCAATGGGAGCTGAAAAATCGAATTCCCAATGGAAATCTCTTTCCTATTATGTATCAAACATTTCTTTACGATTGCCTATTCCCGAGTATAGGACGCTTAAAGTCACATGATATTTCATTTCAATTTGTTCAACATTCAAATCGGCTCATTTCGCACATTTTCTTCTTATTCTCGGACACGGTTAAAGATACAGCAATGGGAGCTGAAAAATCGAATTCCCAATGGAATTCTCTTTCTTTTTATGTATCATACATTTTTTTACGATTGCCTGTTCCCGAGTATAGGACGCTTAAAGTCACATGATATTTCATAGCAATTTGTTCAACATTCAAATCGGCTCATTTCGCACATTTTCATCTTATTCTCGGACACGGTTAAAGATACAGCAATGGGAGCTGAAAAATCGAATTTCCAATGGAATTCTCTTTCTTTTTATGTATCATACATTTTTTTACGATGGCCTGTTCCCGAGTATAGGACGCTTAAAGTCACATGACATTTCATAGCAATTTGTTCAACATTCAAATCGGCCCATTTCGCTCATTTTCATCTTATTCTCGGACACGGTTAAAGATACAGCAATGGGAGCTGAAAAATCGAATTCCCAATGGAATTCTCTTTCTTTTTATGTATCATACATTTTTTTACGATGGCCTGTTCCCGAGTATAGGACGCTTAAATTCACATGACATTTCATAGCAATTTGTTCAACATTCAAATCGGCTCATTTCGCACATTTTCATCTTATTCTCGGACACGGTTAAAGATACAGCAATGGGAGCTGAAAAATCGAATTCCCAATGGAATTCTCTTTCTTTTTATGTATCATACATTTTTTTACGATGGCCTGTTCCCGAGTATAGGACGCTTAAAGTCACATGACATTTCATAGCAATTTGTTCAACATTCAAATCGGCTCATTTCGCTCATTTTCATCTTATTCTCACACACGGTTAAAGATACAGCAATGGGAGCTGAAAAATCGAATTCCCAATGGAATTCTCTTTCTTTTTATGTATCATACATTTTTTTACGATTGCCTATTCCCGAGTATAGGACGCTTAAATTCACATGATATTTCATTTCAATTTGTTCAACATTCAAATCGGCTCATTTCGCACATTTTCATCTTATTCTCGGGCACGGTTAAAGATACAGCAATGGGAGCTGAAAAATCGAATTCCCAATGGAAATCTCTTTCCTATTATGTATCAAACATTTCTTTACGATTGCCTATTCCCGAGTATAGGACGCTTAAAGTCACATGATATTTCATTTCAATTTGTTCAACATTCAAATCGGCTCATTTCGCACATTTTCTTCTTATTCTCGGACACGGTTAAAGATACAGCAATGGGAGCTAAAAAATCAAATTCCCAATGGAATTCTCTTTCTTTTTATGTATCATACAATTTTTTACGATGGCCTGTTCCCGAGTATAGGACGCTTAAATTCACATGACATTTCATAGCAATTTGTTCAACATTCAAATCGGCTCATTTCGCATATTTTTATCTTATTCTCGGACACGGTTAAAGATACAGCAATGGGAGCTGAAAAATCGAATTCCCAATGGAATTCTCTTACTTTTTATGTATCACACATTTTTTTACGATTGCCTGTTCCTGAGTATAGGACGCTTAAAGTCACATGATATTTCATAGCAATTAGTTCAACATTCAAATCGGCTCATTTCGCACATTTTCATCTTATTCTCGGACACGGTTAAAAATACAGCAATGGGAGCTGAAAAATCGAATTCCCAATGGAATTCTCTTTCTTTTTATGTATCATACATTTTTTTACGATTGCCTGTTCCCGAGTATAGGACGCTTAAAGTCACATGATATTTCATAGCAATTTGTTCAACATTCAAATCGGCTCATTTCGCACATTTTCATCTTATTCTCGGACACGGTTAAAGATACAGCAATAGGAGCTAAAAAATCGAATTCCCAATGGAATTCTCTTTCTTTTTATGTATCATACATTTTTTTTACGATTGCCTGTTCCCGAGTATAGGACGCTTAAAGTCACATGATATTTCATTTCAATTTGTTCAACATTCAAATCGGCTCATTTCGCACATTTTCATCTTATTCTCGGGCACGGTTAAAGAGACAGCAATGGGAGCTGAAAAATCGAATTCCCAATGGAATTCTCTTACTTTTTATGTATCACACATTTTTTTACGATTGCCTGTTCCTGAGTATAGGACGCTTAAATTCACATGACATTTCATAGCAATTTGTTCAACATTCAAATCGGCTCATTTCGCACATTTTCATCTTATTCTCGGACACGGTTAAAGATACAGCAATGGGAGCTGAAAAATCGAATTCCCAATGGAAATCTCTTTCCTATTATGTATCAAACATTTCTTTACGATTGCCTATTCCCGAGTATAGGACGTTTAAAGTCACATGATATTTCATTTCAATTTGTTCAACATTCAAATCGGCTCATTTCGCACATTTTCTTCTTATTCTCGGACACGGTTAAAGATACAGCAATGGGAGCTGAAAAATCGAATTCCCAATGGAATTCTCTTTCTTTTTATGTATCATACATTTTTTTACGATTGCCTGTTCCCGAGTATAGGACGCTTAAAGTCACATGATATTTCATAGCAATTTGTTCAACATTCAAATCGGCTCATTTCGCACATTTTCATCTTATTCTCGGACACGGTTAAAGATACAGCAATGGGAGCTGAAAAATCGAATTCCCAATGGAATTCTCTTTCTTTTTATGTATCATACATTTTTTTACGATTGCCTGTTCCCGAGTATAGGACGCTTAAAGTCACATGATATTTCATAGCAATTTGTTTAACATTCAAATCGGCTCATTTCGCACATTTTCATCTTATTCTCGGACACGGTTAAAGATACAGCAATGGGAGCTAAAAAATCGAATTCCCAATGGAATTCTCTTTCTTTTTATGTATCATACATTTTTTTTACGATTGCCTGTTCCCGAGTATAGGACGCTTAAAGTCACATGATATTTCATAGCAATTTGTTCAACATTCAAATCGGCTCATTTCGCACATTTTCATCTTATTCTCGGACACGGTTAAAGATACAGCAATGGGAGCTAAAAAATCGAATTCCCAATGGAAATCTCTTTCCTATTATGTATCAAACATTTCTTTACGATTGCCTATTCCCGAGTATAGGACGCTTAAAGTCACATGATATTTCATTTCAATTTGTTCAACATTCAAATCGGCTCATTTCGCACATTTTCATCTTATTCTCGGGCACGGTTACAGAGACAGCAATGGGAGCTGAAAAATCGAATTCCCAATGGAATTCTCTTTCTTTTTATGTATCATACATTTTTTTACGATGGCCTGTTCCCGAGTATAGGACGCTTAAATTCACATGACATTTCATAGCAATTTGTTCAACATTCAAATCGGCTCATTTCGCACATTTTCATCTTATTCTCGGACACGGTTAAAGATACAGCAATGGGAGCTAAAAAATCGAATTCCCAATGGAATTCTCTTTCTTTTTATGTATCATACATTTTTTTACGATGGCCTGTTCCCGAGTATAGGACGCTTAAAGTCACATGATATTTCATTTCAATTTGTTCAACATTCAAATCGGCTCATTTCGCACATTTTCATCTTATTCTCGGGCACGGTTAAAGATACAGCAATGGGAGCTGAAAAATCGAATTCCCAATGGAAATCTCTTTCCTATTATGTATCAAACATTTCTTTACGATTGCCTATTCCCGAGTATAGGACGCTTAAAGTCACATGATATTTCATTTCAATTTGTTCAACATTCAAATCGGCTCATTTCGCACATTTTCTTCTTATTCTCCGACACGGTTAAAGATACAGCAATGGGAGCTGAAAAATCGAATTCCCAATGGAATTCTCTTTCTTTTTATGTATCATACATTTTTTTACGATGGCCTGTTCCCGAGTATAGGACGCTTAAAGTCACATGACATTTCATAGCAATTTGTTCAACATTCAAATCGGCTCATTTCGCTCATTTTCATCTTATTCTCGGACACGGTTAAAGATACAGCAATGGGAGCTGAAAAATCGAATTCCCAATGGAATTCTCTTACTTTTTATGTATCACACATTTTTTTACGATTGCCTGTTCCTGAGTATAGGACGCTTAAAGTCACATGATATTTCGTAGCAATTAGTTCAACATTCAAATCGGCTCATTTCGCACATTTTCATCTTATTCTCGGACACGGTTAAAAATACAGCAATGGG
Source organism: Harpalus rufipes (assembly GCA_951394225.1). Taxonomy (NCBI): domain Eukaryota; kingdom Metazoa; phylum Arthropoda; class Insecta; order Coleoptera; family Carabidae; genus Harpalus; species Harpalus rufipes. The sequence goes on from OX596287.1 coordinate 30,338,670, forward strand.
AGCTGAAAAATCGAATTCCCAATGGAATTCTCTTTCTTTTTATGTACCATACATTTTTTTACGATTGCCTGTTCCCGAGTATAGGACGCTTAAAGTCACATGATATTTCATAGCAATTTGTTCAACATTCAAATCGGCTCATTTCGCACATTTTCATCTTATTCTCGGACACGGTTAAAGATACAGCAATAGGAGCTAAAAAATCGAATTCCCAATGGAATTCTCTTTCTTTTTATGTATCATACATTTTTTTTACGATTGCCTGTTCCCGAGTATAGGACGCTTAAAGTCACATGATATTTCATTTCAATTTGTTCAACATTCAAATCGGCTCATTTCGCACATTTTCATCTTATTCTCGGGCACGGTTAAAGAGACAGCAATGGGAGCTGAAAAATCGAATTCCCAATGGAATTCTCTTACTTTTTATGTATCACACATTTTTTTACGATGCCTGTTCCTGAGTATAGGACGCTTAAATTCACATGACATTTCATAGCAATTTGTTCAACATTCAAATCGGCTCATTTCGCACATTTTCATCTTATTCTCGGACACGGTTAAAGATACAGCAATGGGAGCTGAAAAATCGAATTCCCAATGGAAATCTCTTTCCTATTATGTATCAAACATTTCTTTACGATTGCCTATTCCCGAGTATAGGACGCTTAAAGTCACATGATATTTCATAGCAATTTGTTCAACATTCAAATCGGCTCATTTCGCACATTTTCATCTTATTCTCGGACACGGTTAAAGATACAGCAATGGGAGCTGAAAAATCGAATTCCCAATGGAATTCTCTTTCTTTTTATGTATCATACATTTTTTTACGATTGCCTGTTCCCGAGTATAGGACGCTTAAAGTCACATGATATTTCATAGCAATTTGTTCAACATTCAAATCGGCTCATTTCGCACATTTTCATCTTATTCTCGGACACGGTTAAAGATACAGCAATGGGAGCTGAAAAATCGAATTCCCAATGGAATTCTCTTTCTTTTTATGTATCATACATTTTTTTACGATGGCCTGTTCCCGAGTATAGGACGCTTAAAGTCACATGACATTTCATAGCAATTTGTTCAACATTCAAATCGGCCCATTTCGCTCATTTTCATCTTATTCTCGGACACGGTTAAAGATACAGCAATGGGAGCTGAAAAATCGAATTCCCAATGGAATTCTCTTTCTTTTTATGTATCATACATTTTTTTACGATGGCCTGTTCCCGAGTATAGGACGCTTAAATTCACATGACATTTCATAGCAATTTGTTCAACATTCAAATCGGCTCATTTCGCACATTTTCATCTTATTCTCGGACACGGTTAAAGATACAGCAATGGGAGCTGAAAATTCCCAATGGAATTCTCTTTCTTTTTATGTATCATACATTTTTTTACGATGGCCTGTTCCCGAGTATAGGACGCTTAAAGTCACATGACATTTCATAGCAATTTGTTCAACATTCAAATCGGCTCATTTCGCTCATTTTCATCTTATTCTCACACACGGTTAAAGATACAGCAATGGGAGCTGAAAAATCGAATTCCCAATGGAATTCTCTTTCTTTTTATGTATCATACATTTTTTTACGATTGCCTATTCCCGAGTATAGGACGCTTAAATTCACATGATATTTCATTTCAATTTGTTCAACATTCAAATCGGCTCATTTCGCACATTTTCATCTTATTCTCGGGCACGGTTAAAGATACAGCAATGGGAGCTGAAAAATCGAATTCCCAATGGAAATCTCTTTCCTATTATGTATCAAACATTTCTTTACGATTGCCTATTCCCGAGTATAGGACGCTTAAAGTCACATGATATTTCATTTCAATTTGTTCAACATTCAAATCGGCTCATTTCGCACATTTTCTTCTTATTCTCGGACACGGTTAAAGATACAGCAATGGGAGCTGAAAAATCGAATTCCCAATGGAATTCTCTTTCTTTTTATGTATCATACATTTTTTTACGATTGCCTGTTCCCGAGTATAGGACGCTTAAAGTCACATGATATTTCATAGCAATTTGTTCAACATTCAAATCGGCTCATTTCGCACATTTTCATCTTATTCTCGGACACGGTTAAAGATACAGCAATGGGAGCTAAAAAATCGAATTCCCAATGGAAATCTCTTTCCTATTATGTATCAAACATTTCTTTACGATTGCCTATTCCCGAGTATAGGACGCTTAAAGTCACATGATATTTCATTTCAATTTGTTCAACATTCAAATCGGCTCATTTCGCACATTTTCATCTTATTCTCGGGCACGGTTAAAGATACAGCAATGGGAGCTGAAAAATCGAATTCCCAATGGAAATCTCTTTGCTATTATGTATTAAACATTTTTTTACGATGGCCTGTTCCCGAGTATAGGACGCTTAAATTCACATGACATTTCATAGCAATTTGTTCAACATTCAAATCGGCTCATTTCGCACATTTTCATCTTATTCTCGGACACGGTTAAAGATACAGCAATGGGAGCTGAAAAATCAAATTCCCAATGGAATTCTCTTTCTTTTTATGTATCACACATTTTTTTACGATGGCCTGTTCCTGAGTATAGGACGCTTAAATTCACATGATATTTCATAGCAATTTGTTCAACATTCAAATCGGCTCATTTCGCACATTTTCATCTTATTCTCGGACACGGTTAAAGATACAGCAATGGGAGCTGAAAAATAAAATTTCCAATGGAATTCTCTTTCTTTTTATGTATCATACATTTTTTTACGATGGCCTGTTCCCGAGTATAGGACGCTTAAATTCACATGACATTTCATAGCAATTTGTTCAACATTCAAATCGGCTCATTTCGCACATTTTCATCTTATTCTCGGGCACGGTTAAAGATACAGCAATGGGAGCTGAAAAATCGAATTCCCAATGGAATTCTCTTTCTTTTTATGTATCACACATTTTTTTACGATTGCCTGATCCTGAGTATAGGACGCTTAAAGTCACATGATATTTCGTAGCAATTTGTTCAACATTCAAATCGGCTCATTTCGTACATTTTCATCTTATTCTCGGACACGGTTAAAGATACAGCAATGGGAGCTGAAAAATCGAATTCCCAATGGAATTCTCTTTCTTTTTATGTATCATACATTTTTTTACGATTGCCTGTTCCCGAGTATAGGACGCTTAAAGTCACATGATATTTCATAGCAATTTGTTCAACATTCAAATCGGCTCATTTCGCACATTTTCATCTTATTCTCGGACACGGTTAAAGATACAGCTATAGGAGCTAAAAAATCGAATTCCCAATGGAAGTCTCTTTCTTTTTATAAATCATACATTTTTTTACGATTGCCTGTTCCCGAGTATAGGACGCTTAAATTCACATGATATTTCATTTCAATTTGTTCAACATTCAAATCGGCTCATTTCGCACATTTTCATCTTATTCTCGGGCACGGTTAAAGATACAGCAATGGGAGCTGAAAAATCGAATTCCCAATGGAATTCTCTTTCTTTTTATGTATCATACATTTTTTTACGATGGCCTGTTCCCGAGTATAGGACGCTTAAATTCACATGACATTTCATAGCAATTGGTTCAACATTCAAATCGGCTCATTTCGCTCATTTTCATCTTATTCTCGGACACGGTTAAATATACAGCAATGGGAGCTGAAAAATCGAATTCCCAATGGAAGTCTCTTTCTTTTTATGTATCATACATTTTTTTACGATTGCCTGTTCCCGAGTATAGGACGCTTAAAGTCACATGATATTTCATAGCAATTTGTTCAACATTCAAATCGGCTCATTTCGCACATTTTCATCTTATTCTCGGACACGGTTAAAGATACAGCAATGGGAGCTGAAAAATCGAATTCCCAATGGAATTCTCTTTCTTTTTATGTATCACACATTTTTTTACGATTGCCTGATCCTGAGTATAGGACGCTTAAAGTCACATGATATTTCGTAGCAATTTGTTCAACATTCAAATCGGCTCATTTCGTACATTTTCATCTTATTCTCGGACACGGTTAAAGATACAGCAATGGGAGCTGAAAAATCGAATTCCCAATGGAATTCTCTTTCTTTTTATGTATCATACATTTTTTTACGATTGCCTGTTCCCGAGTATAGGACGCTTAAAGTCACATGATATTTCATAGCAATTTGTTCAACATTCAAATCGGCTCATTTCGCACATTTTCATCTTATTCTCGGACACGGTTAAAGATACAGCTATAGGAGCTAAAAAATCGAATTCCCAATGGAAGTCTCTTTCTTTTTATGCATCATACATTTTTTTACGATTGCCTGTTCCCGAGTATAGGACGCTTAAATTCACATGATATTTCATTTCAATTTGTTCAACATTCAAATCGGCTCATTTCGCACATTTTCATCTTATTCTCGGGCACGGTTAAAGATACAGCAATGGGAGCTGAAAAATCGAATTCCCAATGGAAGTCTCTTTCTTTTTATGTATCATACATTTTTTTACGATTGCCTGTGCCCGAGTATAGGACGCTTAAAGTCACATGATATTTCATAGCAATTTGTTCAACATTCAAATCGGCTCATTTCGCACATTTTCATCTTATTCTCGGACACGGTTAAAGATACAGCAATGGGAGCTGAAAAATCGAATTCCCAATGGAATTCTCTTTCTTTTTATGTATCATACATTTTTTTACGATGGCCTGTTCCCGAGTATAGGACGCTTAAATTCACATGATATTTCATTTCAATTTGTTCATCATTCAAATCGGCTCATTTCGCACATTTTCATCTTATTCTCGGACACGGTTAAAGATACAGCAATGGGAGCTGAAAAATCGAATTCCCAATGGAATTCTCTTTCCTATTATGTATCAAACATGTTTTTACGATTGCCTATTCCCGAGTATAGGACGCTTAAAATCACATGATATTTCATTTCAATTTGTTCAACATTCAAATCGGCTCATTTCGCACATTTTCATCTTATTCTCGGACACGGTTAAAGATACAGCAATGGGAGCTGAAAAATCGAATTCCCAATGGAATTCTCTTTCTTTTTATGTATCATACATTTTTTTACGATGGCCTGTTCCCGAGTATAGGACGCTTAAATTCACATGATATTTCATTTCAATTTGTTCAACATTCAAATCGGCTCATTTCGCACATTTTCATCTTATTCTCGGGCACGGTTAAAGATACAGCAATGGGAGCTGAAAAATCGAATTCCCAATGGAATTCTCTTTCTTTTTATGTATCACACATTTTTTTACGATTGCCTGATCCTGAGTATAGGACGCTTAAAGTCACATGATATTTCGTAGCAATTTGTTCAACATTCAAATCGGCTCATTTCGTACATTTTCATCTTATTCTCGGACACGGTTAAAGATACAGCAATGGGAGCTGAAAAATCGAATTCCCAATGGAATTCTCTTTCTTTTTATGTATCATACATTTTTTTACGATGGCCTGTTCCCGAGTATAGGACGCTTAAAGTCACATGATATTTCATTTCAATTTGTTCAACATTCAAATCGGCTCATTTCGCACATTTTCATCTTATTCTCGGACACGGTTAAAGATACAGCAATGGGAACTGAAAAATCGAATTCCCAATGGAATTCTCTTTCTTTTTATGTATCATATATTTTTTTTACGATTCCCTGTTCCCGAGTATAGGACGCTTAAAGTCACATGATATTTCATAGCAATTTGTTCAACATTCAAATCGGCTCATTTCGCACATTTTCATCTTATTCTCGGACACGGTTAAAGATACAGCAATGGGAGCTGAAAAATCGAATTCCCAATGGAATTCTCTTTCCTATTATGTATCAAACATGTTTTTACGATTGCCTATTCCCGAGTATAGTACGCTTAAAATCACATGATATTTCATTTCAATTTGTTCAACATTCAAATCGGCTCATTTCGCACATTTTCATCTTATTCTCGGACACGGTTAAAGATACAGCAATGGGAGCTGAAAAATCGAATTCCCAATGGAATTCTCTTTCTTTTTATGTATCATACATTTTTTTACGATGGCCTGTTCCCGAGTATAGGACGCTTAAATTCACATGACATTTCATAGCAATTTGTTCAACATTCAAATCGGCTCATTTCGCACATTTTCATCTTATTCTCGGACACGGTTAAAGATACAGCAATGGGAGCTGAAAAATCAAATTCCCAATGGAATTCTCTTTCTTTTTATGTATCATACATTTTTTTACGATGGCCTGTTCCCGAGTATAGGACGCTTAAATTCACATGACATTTCATAGCAATTTGTTCAACATTCAAATCGGCTCATTTCGCACATTTTCATCTTATTCTCGGACACGGTTAAAGATACAGCAATGGGAGCTGAAAAATCGAATTCCCAATGGAATTCTCTTTCCTATTATGTATCAAACATTTTTTTACGATTGCCTATTCCCGAGTATAGGACGCTTAAAGTCACATGATATTTCATTTCAATTTGTTCAACATTCAAATCGGCTCATTTCGCACATTTTCATCTTATTCTCGGACACGGTTAAAGATACAGCAATAGGAGCTGAAAAATCGAATTCCCAATGGAATTCTCTTTCTTTTTATGTATCATACATTTTTTTACGATTGCCTGTTCCCGAGTATAGGACGCTTAAAGTCACATGATATTTCATAGCAATTTGTTCAACATTCAAATCGGCTCATTTCGCACATTTTCATCTTATTCTCGGACACGGTTAAAGATACAGCAATAGGAGCTGAAAAATCGAATTCCCAATGGAATTCTCTTTCTTTTTATGTATCATACATTTTTTTACGATGGCCTGTTCCCGAGTATAGGACACTTAAAGTCACATGATATTTCATTTCAATTTGTTCAACATTCAAATCGGCTCATTTCGCACATTTTCATCTTATTCTCGGGCACGGTTAAAGATACAGCAATGGGAGCTGAAAAATCGAATTCCCAATGGAAATCTCTTTCCTATTATGTATCAAACATTTTTTTACGATGGCCTGTTCCCGAGTATAGGACGCTTAAATTCACATGACATTTCATAGTAATTTGTTCAACATTCAAATAGGCTCATTTCGCACATTTTCATCTTATTCTCGGACACGGTTAAAGATACAGCAATGGGAGCTGAAAAATCAAATTCCCAATGGAATTCTCTTTCTTTTTATGTATCACACATTTTTTTACGATGGCCTGTTCCTGAGTATAGGACGCTTAAATTCACATGATATTTCATAGCAATTTGTTCAACATTCAAATCGGCTCATTTCGCACATTTTCATCTTATTCTCGGACACGGTTAAAGATACAGCAATGGGAGCTGAAAAATAAAATTTCCAATGGAATTCTCTTTCTTTTTATGTATCATACATTTTTTTACGATGGCCTGTTCCCGAGTATAGGACGCTTAAATTCACATGACATTTCATAGCAATTTGTTCAACATTCAAATCGGCTCATTTCGTACATTTTCATCTTATTCTCGGGCACGGTTAAAGATACAGCAATGGGAGCTGAAAAATCGAATTCCCAATGGAATTCTCTTTCTTTTTATGTATCACACATTTTTTTACGATTGCCTGATCCTGAGTATAGGACGCTTAAATTCACATGATATTTCATTTCAATTTGTTCAACATTCAAATCGGCTCATTTCGCACATTTTCATCTTATTCTCGGGCACGGTTAAAGATACAGCAATGGGAGCTGAAAAATCGAATTCCCAATGGAATTCTCTTTCTTTTTATGTATCATACATTTTTTTACGATGGCCTGTTCCCGAGTATAGGACGCTTAAATTCACATGACATTTCATAGCAATTTGTTCAACATTCAAATCGGCTCATTTCGCTCATTTTCATCTTATTCTCGGACACGGTTAAATATACAGCAATGGGAGCTGAAAAATCGAATTCCCAATGGAAGTCTCTTTCTTTTTATGTATCATACATTTTTTTACGATTGCCTGTGCCCGAGTATAGGACGCTTAAAGTCACATGATATTTCATAGCAATTTGTTCAACATTCAAATCGGCTCATTTCGCACATTTTCATCTTATTCTCGGACACGGTTAAAGATACAGCAATGGGAGCTGAAAAATCGAATTCCCAATGGAATTCTCTTTCTTTTTATGTATTATACATTTTTTTACGATGGCCTGTTCCCGAGTATAGGACGCTTAAAGTCACATGATATTTCATATCAATTTGTTCAACATTCAAATCGGCTCATTTCGCACATTTTCATCTTATTCTCGGGCACGGTTAAAGATACAGCAATGGGAGCTGAAAAATCGAATTCCCAATGGAATTCTCTTTCTTTTTATGTATCACACATTTTTTTACGATTGCCTGATCCTGAGTATAGGACGCTTAAAGTCACATGATATTTCGTAGCAATTTGTTCAACATTCAAATCGGCTCATTTCGTACATTTTCATCTTATTCTCGGACACGGTTAAAGATACAGCAATGGGAGCTGAAAAATCGAATTCCCAATGGAATTCTCTTTCTTTTTATGTATCATACATTTTTTTACGATTGCCTGTTCCCGAGTATAGGACGCTTAAATTCACATGATATTTCATAGCAATTTGTTCAACATTCAAATCGGCTCATTTCGCACATTTTCATCTTATTCTCGGACACGGTTAAAGATACAGCTATAGGAGCTAAAAAATCGAATTCCCAATGGAAGTCTCTTTCTTTTTATGCATCATACATTTTTTTACGATTGCTTGTTCCCGAGTATAGGACGCTTAAATTCACATGATATTTCATTTCAATTTGTTCAACATTCAAATCGGCTCATTTCGCACATTTTCATCTTATTCTCGGGCACGGTTAAAGATACAGCAATGGGAGCTGAAAAATCGATTTCCCAATGGAATTCTCTTTCTTTTTATGTATCATACATTTTTTTACGATGGCCTGTTCCCGAGTATAGGACGCTTAAATTCACATGACATTTCATAGCAATTTGTTCAACATTCAAATCGGCTCATTTCGCTCATTTTCATCTTATTCTCGGACAGGGTTAAATATACAGCAATGGGAGCTGAAAAATCGAATTCCCAATGGAAGTCTCTTTCTTTTTATGTATCATACATTTTTTTACGATTGCCTGTTCCCGAGTATAGGACGCTTAAAGTCACATGATATTTCATAGCAATTTGTTCAACATTCAAATCGGCTCATTTCGCACATTTTCATCTTATTCTCGGACACGGTTAAAGATACAGCAATGGGAGCTGAAAAATCGAATTCCCAATGGAATTCTCTTTCTTTTTATGTATCATACATTTTTTTACGATGGCCTGTTCCCGAGTATAGGACGCTTAAATTCACATGATATTTCATTTCAATTTGTTCAACATTCAAATCGGCTCATTTCGCACATTTTCATCTTATTCTCGGACACGGTTAAAGATACAGCAATGGGAGCTGAAAAATCGAATTCCCAATGGAATTCTCTTTCCTATTATGTATCAAACATGTTTTTACGATTGCCTATTCCCGAGTATAGGACGCTTAAAATCACATGATATTTCATTTCAATTTGTTCAACATTCAAATCGGCTCATTTCGCACATTTTCATCTTATTCTCGGACACGGTTAAAGATACATTAATGGGAGCTGAAAAATCGAATTCCCAATGGAATTCTCTTTCTTTTTATGTATCATACATTTTTTTACGATGGCCTGTTCCCGAGTATAGGACGCTTAAAGTCACATGATATTTCATTTCAATTTGTTCAACATTCAAATCGGCTCATTTCGCACATTTTCATCTTATTCTCGGACACGGTTAAAGATACAGCAATGGGAACTGAAAAATCGAATTCCCAATGGAATTCTCTTTCTTTTTATGTATCATATATTTTTTTTACGATTGCCTGTTCCCGAGTATAGGACGCTTAAAGTCACATGATATTTCATAGCAATTTGTTCAACATTCAAATCGGCTCATTTCGCACATTTTCATCTTATTCTCGGACACGGTTAAAGATACAGCAATGGGAGCTGAAAATTCCCAATGGAATTCTCTTTCTTTTTATGTATCATACATTTTTTTACGATGGCCTGTTCCCGAGTATAGGACGCTTAAAGTCACATGACATTTCATAGCAATTTGTTCAACATTCAAATCGGCTCATTTCGCTCATTTTCATCTTATTCTCGGACACGGTTAAAGATACAGCAATGGGAGCTGAAAAATCGAATTCCCAATGGAATTCTCTTTCTTTTTATGTATCATACATTTTTTTACGATGGCCTGTTCCCGAGTATAGGACGCTTAAATTCACATGATATTTCATTTCAATTTGTTCAACATTCAAATCGGCTCATTTCGCACATTTTCATCTTATTCTCGGGCACGGTTAAAGATACAGCAATGGGAGCTGAAAAATCGAATTCCCAATGGAATTCTCTTTCTTTTTATGTATCACACATTTTTTTACGATTGCCTGATCCTGAGTATAGGACGCTTAAAGTCACATGATATTTCGTAGCAATTTGTTCAACATTCAAATCGGCTCATTTCGTACATTTTCATCTTATTCTCGGACACGGTTAAAGATACAGCAATGGGAGCTGAAAAATCGAATTCCCAATGGAATTCTCTTTCTTTTTATGTATCATACATTTTTTTACGATTGCCTATTCCCGAGTATAGTACGCTTAAAATCACATGATATTTCATTTCAATTTGTTCAACATTCAAATCGGCTCATTTCGCACATTTTCATCTTATTCTCGGACACGGTTAAAGATACAGCAATGGGAGCTGAAAAATCGAATTCCCAATGGAATTCTCTTTCTTTTTATGTATCATACATTTTTTTACGATGGCCTGTTCCCGAGTATAGGACGCTTAAATTCACATGATATTTCATTTCAATTTGTTCAACATTCAAATCGGCTCATTTCGCACATTTTCATCTTATTCTCGGGCACGGTTAAAGATACAGCAATGGGAGCTGAAAAATCGAATTCCCAATGGAATTCTCTTTCTTTTTATGTATCACACATTTTTTTACGATTGCCTGATCCTGAGTATAGGACGCTTAAAGTCACATGATATTTCGTAGCAATTTGTTCAACATTCAAATCGGCTCATTTCGTACATTTTCATCTTATTCTCGGACACGGTTAAAGATACAGCAATGGGAGCTGAAAAATCGAATTCCCAATGGAATTCTCTTTCTTTTTATGTATCATACATTTTTTTACGATTGCCTGTTCCCGAGTATAGGACGCTTAAAGTCACATGATATTTCATAGCAATTTGTTCAACATTCAAATCGGCTCATTTCGCACATTTTCATCTTATTCTCGGACACGGTTAAAGATACAGCTATAGGAGCTAAAAAATCGAATTCCCAATGGAAGTCTCTTTCTTTTTATGCATCATACATTTTTTTACGATTGCCTGTTCCCGAGTATAGGACGCTTAAATTCACATGATATTTCATTTCAATTTGTTCAACATTCAAATCGGCTCATTTCGCACATTTTCATCTTATTCTCGGGCACGGTTAAAGATACAGAAATGGGAGCTGAAAAATCGAATTCCCAATGGAATTCTCTTTCCTATTATGTATCAAACATGTTTTTACGATTGCCTATTCCCGAGTATAGTACGCTTAAAATCACATGATATTTCATTTCAATTTGTTCAACATTCAAATCGGCTCATTTCGCACATTTTCATCTTATTCTCGGACACGGTTAAAGATACAGCAATGGGAGCTGAAAAATCGAATTCCCAATGGAATTCTCTTTCTTTTTATGTATCATACATTTTTTTACGATGGCCTGTTCCCGAGTATAGGACGCTTAAATTCACATGATATTTCATTTCAATTTGTTCAACATTCAAATCGGCTCATTTCGCACATTTTCATCTTATTCTCGGGCACGGTTAAAGATACAGCAATGGGAGCTGAAAAATCGAATTCCCAATGGAATTCTCTTTCTTTTTATGTATCACACATTTTTTTACGATTGCCTGATCCTGAGTATAGGACGCTTAAAGTCACATGATATTTCGTAGCAATTTGTTCAACATTCAAATCGGCTCATTTCGTACATTTTCATCTTATTCTCGGACACGGTTAAAGATACAGCAATGGGAGCTGAAAAATCGAATTCCCAATGGAATTCTCTTTCTTTTTATGTATCATACATTTTTTTACGATTGCCTGTTCCCGAGTATAGGACGCTTAAAGTCACATGATATTTCATAGCAATTTGTTCAACATTCAAATCGGCTCATTTCGCACATTTTCATCTTATTGTCGGACACGGTTAAAGATACAGCTATAGGAGCTAAAAAATCGAATTCCCAATGGAAGTCTCTTTCTTTTTATGCATCATACATTTTTTTACGATTGCCTGTTCCCGAGTATAGGACGCTTAAATTCACATGATATTTCATTTCAATTTGTTCAACATTCAAATCGGCTCATTTCGCACATTTTCATCTTATTCTCGGGCACGGTTAAAGATACAGCAATGGGAGCTGAAAAATCGATTTCCCAATGGAATTCTCTTTCTTTTTATGTATCATACATTTTTTTACGATGGCCTGTTCCCGAGTATAGGACGCTTAAATTCACATGACATTTCATAGCAATTTGTTCAACATTCAAATCGGCTCATTTCGCTCATTTTCATCTTATTCTCGGACACGGTTAAATATACAGCAATGGGAGCTGAAAAATCGAATTCCCAATGGAAGTCTCTTTCTTTTTATGTATCATACATTTTTTTACGATTGCCTGTTCCCGAGTATAGGACGCTTAAAGTCACATGATATTTCATAGCAATTTGTTCAACATTCAAATCGGCTCATTTCGCACATTTTCATCTTATTCTCGGACACGGTTAAAGATACAGCAATGGGAGCTGAAAAATCGAATTCCCAATGGAATTCTCTTTCTTTTTATGTATCATACATTTTTTTACGATGGCCTGTTCCCGAGTATAGGACGCTTAAATTCACATGATATTTCATTTCAATTTGTTCAACATTCAAATCGGCTCATTTCGCACATTTTCATCTTATTCTCGGACACGGTTAAAGATACAGCAATGGGAGCTGAAAAATCGAATTCCCAATGGAATTCTCTTTCCTATTATGTATCAAACATGTTTTTACGATTGCCTATTCCCGAGTATAGTACGCTTAAAATCACATGATATTTCATTTCAATTTGTTCAACATTCAAATCGGCTCATTTCGCACATTTTCATCTTATTCTCGGACACGGTTAAAGATACAGCAATGGGAGCTGAAAAATCGAATTCCCAATGGAATTCTCTTTCTTTTTATGTATCATACATTTTTTTACGATGGCCTGTTCCCGAGTATAGGACGCTTAAATTCACATGACATTTCATAGCAATTTGTTCAACATTCAAATCGGCTCATTTGGCACATTTTCATCTTATTCTCGGACACGGTTAAAGATACAGCAATGGGAGCTGAAAAATCGAATTCCCAATGGAATTCTCTTTCCTATTATGTATCAAACATTTTTTTACGATTGCCTATTCCCGAGTATAGGACGCTTAAAGTCACATGATATTTCATTTCAATTTGTTCAACATTCAAATCGGCTCATTTCGCACATTTTCATCTTATTCTCGGACACGGTTAAAGATACAGCAATGGGAGCTGAAAAATCAAATTCCCAATGGAATTCTCTTTCTTTTTATGCATCATACATTTTTTTACGATGGCCTGTTCCCGAGTATAGGACGCTTAAAGTCACATGATATTTCATAGCAATTTGTTCAACATTCAAATCGGCTCATTTCGCACATTTTCATTTGTTGAATGAACGATGAACCTAACGGGTTTCTTAGAAGTACCGGGCCATTTGCCCTCACCTTCCCTATCGGATTTTTGTTTCGGATGTATGTATATTGTTTGTAGTGCACTATTGTGCCCGCCTTCTTGGCGATGATATTATTTTATTTTAGCCCAGTAGGATGGTTTTGGGCCTCTTGTGTCGGAACGGCTCCTCCTCATTGTAGTCGGCGAGGCGCTTCACACCGGCATTCGGGTGGTCAGTAAGTCTTGCAAAGAACTTGCTGGCTCTGTTCTTGGCGAAGTCGGAGATGCTCTCGATTTTGAGGTCGCGGTGGAGTTGTGTGTTTCGGACGAACCATGGGGCGTTCACCGCCATCCTCAGCGCCTTGTTCTGCAGCACTTGCAGCTTGTTGACGTGTGTGTGGGCTGCGTACCCCCAGACCGGAATCCCGTACGTCATGGCTGGACGTATGATGGTTTTGAAGATCTTTATCTTGCTTGTTGCTGACAGTCGACTTTGTCTGTTTACGAGCGGATACAGTGCTGAGGTGAGCGCGTTAGCGTTCTGTACGTTGGCTTCAACATGCTGTCGCCATGTTAAGCCTTTGTCGAGCAGCAAGCCTAGATATTTTGTCGACTCTTTCCATGGAATCCTGCGTCCAAACATGGAGATTTCCCCGACCGGATTGAGCCGTCTCTTGTTAAACAACACCGCAGCACTCTTCTCGGCATTGACGTTGATCCGCCACTTGGCGAACCAGTCTTCCAGCTCCTCGACCGCCGTTTGGAGCCTCGAGGTGATGATCCGTGGTTGCCTGGATTTGTAGAGTACTCCGGTGTCGTCCGCGTATTGCGCGAGCGTGGTTCCCGCAGTCTGTTGTGGCATGTCACTGCAGAATATATTGAAGAGGATTGGCGATAAAAGTGATCCTTGTGGAAGGCCTGCAGTGATGGGTCGCTCGGATGATTTTACCGAGCCGATCTTCACCCTGAACGACCGGCGGTGGATGAACGACTGCAGCAGCTGCACAAGTGAATGCGAGATGCCGAACTCTAGCAGCTTATGCAGCAGGCCTTGGTGCCAAACCTTGTCGAAGGCTTTGGCGACGTCCAGGAGTACCATTCCCGTGGCTTGTTGATGGTTGAAGCCTTCGGTGATGAATTCTACCACCCGCAGCAGCTGGTGCTCGGTAGAGTGCTGCCGTCGGAATCCGTGTTGGTGGTCAGGTATAATCTGGTGGTCGTCCACTTCTTTCTGCAGTCTAATAAGAATTATTTTCTCTAGCACTTTCCCCATAGTGCAGAGAAGGCTAATCGGGCGGTAGTTTTGCGGAAACTGCGGTTCTGCCTTTGGTTTACGGATGACACAGATATCAGCTTTCTTCCAAGAGCTGGGAAAGTAGCGTAGTCGGAGGGCGGCGTTTGCCACGTTGGTGAGTGCGACTACGCCTTTCTTTGGAAGGAGTTTCAAAGCTTTATTTGAAACTGTGTCATGGCCGGGGGCTTTCTTCTTGTTGAGTCCGCGCAGAATGTCCCACACTTCTCTCGGACTGGAAGGGGTGATGTGCGGCTGCCGGTTTTCCTTCAGCTCTTTCCGTACTTTACGGTTGAGCCGGCCAACGAAGTCTACGTCGCAGTGCTCGTAGTTTGGCGAGCATTGCTTCTCTAAGCTGTCGGCCACAGCTTCTGCTTTGGCAGCATCGGTGAAGACCAATCCATTTTCGCCATGGAGCGGAGGCATTTGTTGAATATAAAATATATCACGCTTTTATACCTTCTTTATATGTCTGTGTGCTTAAGTTAAACGAACCAATAGGAAAGCAGCATGGTATTGTTATCCGCATACAGTGTACATTCCTATCCTTAACATGGGGACTTCGGCAGCAATCGGTATGAGTTCGTATATAAAATGAAACTGCAATACTTGTTAGCGTCATTTGTGCTCGACTCGTCGGATGTGTTCCTTGTTTGTTACACTGAGACTGACTGTGTTGTACGTGACGTGTAATACTTTTGTAAAGAAAGATGTAAAAGCTGTTCAAGGTAAATAAATGTTTCTCCCATAATTTATTTACATACACATAAAAAATCGGCTCTTTTCAGAGCCACAAATAATAATTCAAAAAAGAATTTTTACTTCATTTATGTTCCCTATAATTAGAATGTATTAATAAATATATTCCCAAAAATCCTTATTTGTTTAAAAATTATTTAAACCTCTACAATGCATATAATAACAATATTAGCCCAAAAGATGGTTAAACAATAATTTTTAAATACTATTGCTATGGAGGCCACGGGTAAAGCTAAGGTTATTGGACGCACGGGTAAAGGGCACACGAGTTAATGGCAGTAAAAGCTATTTGCGGCCCTAAAAAGAACCACTGTTTGTGGTCGAGGAGGAAAGGCTATTGGGCGCAAGGTTGAAGAGGTGAAGTAAAGGCTATTGGGTGCAATGGGTGCAGGAGTAAAGGCTATTGGGCGCAATGGGTGCAGGAGTAAAGGCTATTGGGCACCAACGGGTGCAGGAGTAAAGGCTATTGGGCACCTCACACACTCACACACATACATGCACAGAGACATCATCGTAAAAATGTTATTATCGGATTCTAGGGACCTTAAAACGTGCTTATTCACTAAAATCTAGATATGCGATTTTTAGCATGATTTCAGTACCTGTCTTAGCGAGAGGTAAAAAGAAGGAAGGTATGAAAAAATGTTTTGCAGATGTACCAGGAGATGAGAATTTTACATTGTGTATTGTATTGCATGGTGATTTACTATTTTATCAATACAAATTGAACCCGTAGAGCTAATCTATTGAAAAATATAAGACTTATAGAAGAAAATACGTAGAATCGAATGGAATTATGAATGCATTTGTATTTTCAGGCGTTTTGTATTATATGATTAGAAAATACGTAGAATTTAGCAGTAAAATTGGCAAATTTAAAATCTCAGATAATATTTAAAATTCAATATCTCGAGAACTAGAAGAGATAGAATCCCCATCTACGCAGCAAAATTCGCAGAATTAAATGGAGTATATGGCATCAAAACATATGTACTTTTTATTGGGTGTAGCAAATCTGTATTTGTGTATTGTTAAAATATCTTAGCGTTTTGCCATAAATGTACTGCATTTTTATTTGCAATAATTAAAATGTATAATATATACAACCCATGTACTTTGCCCTATGCTTAAGACCCTACAAAAGATAAAATGTTTCCTATAAAATGTATACCTTAATTCGGATGTGACAAACGTGCATTTGATATAGTCAGTGTTTAATTTAAAAATTCTATAAAGAACTGTTTATTATTTAATGCATAAAAGTAAAATTCTTTTTTGTATTGTATTTGGTGGCTCTGAAAAGAGCCGATTACTGGAAAATGTGCAATCCAGACTTTATTTGAAGTAATTTTCTTACAGTAAATAGTATACTTGAAGTAAAAATCCTTTTCATGATATATTTGGCGAACGCCAGCAATTTCTCAAAGCAACAACTTTGTTCTGAATACGTTTGAATCCACCTAGTACAATTACACCATCCCTAATTCCCAATCCTGAATCTAAGAACAACACGTGTTGTTCGCAAATCTAAGTGACTCTAATATAAAATACGGTGGAATCTGTGCCGATGATTCCCGCCCATTCGGGTTGGTCTCGCCTATACACGAGCAAGAGTCAGAGATTTCACGCCTAGCCGAGGCACCGTGGTTCCACCTTACATCATATGACTCGAAGATATAACTTCAAGAAATACAATATAAGGGCTCCCCACAATGTCGACTGAAAGCCTACGTCTCCAAACGAACTCCGCATTCCCGACAACACCGGCATAGGCACATGGATTCCGTCTGCCACGTACGAGGACGTGGGGGGGTGTCCATGGAGGCCTATGGTCGTGCACCGTATTCCATCGTTGGCCCAGGCAAAGGACATGCTAATTAATAAACAATGTTTAATAACCCACAGTATAATCGCACAAGATGAATTCAAACGCAACAGAAACAAAGAATCACTTGTATTGAACTCACTAACGTCCTATGAACTATTTTCGTTTGGTACCCAGCTTATATACCCACAACTAAATAATGACAAATTGTTCCTTGACGCTGATTGGCTGCTGGCTTCCCCCACTCCTTAGAAACAATAAATTGTTATTTTTATTATTATTTTCAAAACTAGAAAATTATTGTTTAACAATCTTTTGGGCTAATATTGTTATTATATGCATTGTAGAGATTTAAATAATTTTTAAAGAAATAAGGATTTTCGGATTATATTTATTAATACATTCTAATTATAGGTAACATAAATGAAGTAAAAATTCTTTTTTGAATTATTATTTGTGGCTCTGAAAAGAGCCGATTTTTATATGTATGTAAATAAATTATGGCAGAACCATTTATTTACTTTGAACAGCTTTTACATCTTTCTTTACAAAAGTATTACACGTCACGTACAACACAGTCAGTCTCAGTGTAACAAACAAGGAACACATCCGACGAGTCGAGCACAAATGACGCTAACAAGTATTGCAGTTTCATTTTATATACGAACTCATACCGATTGCTGCCGAAGTCCCCATGTTAAGGATAGGAATGTACACTGTATGCGGATAACAATACCATGCTGCTTTCCTATTGGTTTGTTTAGAAAGCATAATTTTATATCTCCAGAAGTAGAAGAGATAGAAACCTCATCTACTATTCACTATTACACTGAACAAACAACTACACTGACACACACACACACATCACCCTGAAGAGGAGATTAGTACCTCCTATACCGGGGCACACATGATTTGATTTGATCTACTATTCAATATATTAGTATTATTTATTCTTTTTGTTTTTTTTTGTGCAATTTTATAATGATACGCAATCTGCCGTAAAGGACATGTGGTCCTAAAACGGCATCCATGTAAAATAATGAATACCCATTGTATATGCTATAAATATTAAATAAACTTTTATCAATCAATCAATAATGTTGTTTGATGTTAGTTATGTGTTTTAAATGTTATATATAAGGTAGATCATACTATGTTTATGTATTTTTAACTATTTTTCAATAATTTAATAAGTATGTAATCATATACATGTGATTTTATGGATATCTCAATAAATATAATAGTTAATAACAATTCACGTTTTATACTTACTTTTATGTGTCGATATCTCAAAAATTAATTGAGATGTTTCAATTTCGTCTTGATATTTGAAATCTGCATAGTTCCTTCACCCTATATAGTTATTTTTTATTACAATTTATACATAAATACAAAGAATATTACAAGTTGAATTTCCGAATATCTGCGGGCTGGGCTTTGAAATAATACACACTTTGCTGCGTTTTCTATATAAATTTTATTAATTGTATTACTTCATGTGCTGCATCTTAAATATATTAAATAATACAAGTAATTACACAAAAATAAATAAGAAATTTGATATACCGAGTACAATATATAGGATATTTTTATATAAAATCTATGCATAAAGTTATCAAAAAACCGACAGGCGGTGCAAAACTATTAAGCATCTAGCACTAAAACCAAGCATTCATTTGTTAAATAGTAAAAAAAATGTGCATTCAAGCACCAAAAATAAAAACAATTTTATATACAACAAAATTCAGATTCTTCTTAATCAACCAGTTGATTGATATCAATGTCTGTGGTTGGTGAAATATCTTTAACCATCGATGGTTCCTCTATGGTTGTGCTTGTTGTTATGTCCTGGATTACGCTAACAACGCCGTTTTGTTGAGGTTTACTGGCAATGGTTTTAGTCTTAGTTACAGTTGTTGTGGTTTTGGTTATATCTGATGGTTTTTTACTTAACGGTCGAGCGGTTGTCGTTCGAGTGGTTGTGGTTCGAGATGATAAAGAACTCTGTAAAAAAAATATACATATTGTAGCCGGTTTTGTGGCTGTAAAATGTTTAAAAACTAAAAGACAGCTTATATACCCCACAACTAAATATTGACAAATTGTTTCTTGACGCTGATTGGCTGCAGGCTTCCCCCACTCTTTAACTACAATTAATTGTTATTATTATTTTCAAAACTAGAAAAAATATCGAAATATCCTATACAGCATTGAATTCCTCGGAAAATTTCCCATATAATAGACTATAATTTTATATTAGAAATATTTTTTATTTTATGAATTCTTGAGCGTAACTTTTTTTATCAACAATTGTAATTATCTCGAAAACAAAAAGAGATATCGATTTGTACGTTACGGCATTGGATTCCTCGTAAAATTATATCGATAGGATATGTATTATTTATTTAATATATTTTTTAAGTCTAGTAATAGTAAAAATGAATAATACATAATATCCCTATGCTGAACCAATGTATTTCGCATGAGGATTTTGTTTGAAAAGAAATGCAAATATCTCGAAAACTGAGAGATTTTTAGTTATGTGTTTTCCTTAATATCTCAAAAACTAAAAGAGATATCGATTTGTAAGTTAAAGCATTTGATTCCTAGTAATATTATGCACAAGAAAAATAATATTTCATTTATTAATTATTTACCATGTGCCCAAAAATTAATTTTTTAAAGTAAATGCCCTCCAATTTTTAATTGGACAGTATTTCTCAGCCGTTCGATCAGATGCACGACTTAATAGTTAACTTGCTGTTGGTTTGATATTTTATTTCTATTATATATGCTGAAGTTGTAGCAGTAACTTGTTTTAGTCCCATAAGCCCAATGTATTTTACTTGTGCTATTAGGTAACAAACCTTTTGCACGCTGTGATTGGCTGATATTTGAATGACTAGGGATCTTAGAGAGAGATGTGAATTTTTTACATTGTGTATTGTATTGTCGTAAAGCTAATCTATTGAAAATTACAAGACCTATAGAAGAAAATACGTAGAATTCAAAATATTTTTTTAAGTTCCTCGGAAATTGAAGATATTACCATATCTGAAATTTTATTTAATATCTCAAATATTTTAAAAGATATTAACCTACAGATTGATAACTTTATAAAAAGACACAATAATAAATAAAATAGACAATGATTAATTAATAAAATTTAATCATAATTAATTATTTTAAGGGATGTTTACACAAGTTATAATGTAGTTCTTATTCTCAATTTGTCCGTTTTAAACCATTTCTACCTTTTATCCCTACCTTAGGTTCAATCTTCTTCACCGTAGATGTGGTTCTAGCGGTTGTGGTTCTATTTGCAGGCGCTTTCGTAGCTGAAATCTGTTTATTTGCAGTTTCTTTAATTTGCTTTTCAGAAAGTGGTTTTGTGGATGTCGTGGTTACCCGTGGTTTTAGGGTACTGGTCGTAGTTGGTGGTTTTGGTTTAAGTGTGGTTGGAAGTTGTTTTGTGGTTGCCGTGGAAGTACGGGGAGCAGCCTGCAAAAAAAAATCAAATTTAAAAATGTGTTTTTTTTTGGTTATGTTGGTTCTGGCTTACTCTAGGTGGTGCTGCAGTGGTTTTTGGCGGCAAACCAGTCGGTTTTGGTTTATTAGTAGCTGACAAAGATCTCGCAGTAGTAGTGGTTGTGGTTTTCGATATAGGTGGTTTTGTAGCTGTCGCAGACGCTGGTCGTGAAATTGGTGGTTTGGTTGGTGTGGTTTTCGCCATTAAAGTCGATGGTTTTGCAGCGGTTGTGGTATTATTTTTCATCAAACTAGTGGTTTTGACTTGAGGTTTCATGGTACCATTTGTAAGTGGTTTGTCTGATGGTTTTTTATCTATTTTTGGAGTGGTTTTCGCACTTGAAAGTCTAGATGATGGTGTGGTTTTTCGCAAATTGGTTGATGGGGTTAACGGTTTATTAGGAGTTGAAGGAGTCTGTGGTTTACTAGGAGCTGTCTTTTTAACCGTGGAAGTGGTTGTGGTTTTGGGAGATGGTTTTGTAGGACTTGACGGTTTTTTAGATATGATTTTCGATGTGGTTTTTGGCTTATCTTCTAATTTCTCAATTATTTTTTCTGGTTCTGGGCTGGTTTTCAACTGAGGTGGTTCCGTCACCACTGATGGCGTGGGCGGTGGTGTCTCAGCGCCTTTACTTTCGTCACACGGCGATGCGATAGTGGGGACTGCAAATTCAGGCTTTATAATATCACATTTGATCTCCAGGTTTTCTTTCCATGATTCTGGCGATTCTGTCTGGAATTTCTCCACTTCGTCGGGTGGGGAAAGTGGTGACTGGACCTCTGGAAGTGGCGAGTGGGGTGGGACACTCTCCACTGTAGTAATATTGGACAGATTTTGTAATTCTGCATATGTAATTTGTGTTGCAATACTTTGTGTTTCTGACGTTTCCAGATTGTTAGTTTCCATAATATCCTGGATAGCATCCGAAATTAACTCCTGGACTTTCGATTCTTCCACGGCAGAAGATATTTTCATCTGGATATCGTCGCATTCTTCCATTTTTTGTGTTTCCATAACTTCTTCGGCTGGAGGGGCAGAAGGACTCTTCACTTCTTCCAAATCATGAACAGGAGACTTAATTCCATCTTCTCCAGAAATATTATCATCCTTTATGGAAGCAGTTATATCTGGAGAGACTAATCCAGTCAATTCTGGAATAGGACTTTTTGGAGATAATGGGCCGATTGGGGAATTCTCCACTGGAGTTTGGACTTCCAGGGGTGGAGATCTGGCTATTTCTGGAAGCGGCATAATTGCGGATTCCAGGATATCCTGAGGAGTTTTTCCAGTTATTATTATTTCAACAACCTTTGGACTTTTGGGAATTTCTGGAGTAGGACTTCGTTCCAGGAGTGGGGATTTCGTCACTTCGCAAACATCGCTTTCCAGGAGTGGTGATTTCGCCATTTGACAAACTGGACTTTGAATTGGACTTGGATGCACTTGCACTGGATTTGGACTGGAACTTGTTTCCATAACTGGACTTCTGTAAATTTCGTATACTTGTGGTTCTTCCAAAACTGGACTTTTTGCAATTGGACTTTTAATCATAATTGGACTTTCTGCAATAGGACTTTTATCCAAAATTGGACTTACTGCAATAGGACTTTTACCCATAGTTGGACTTTTAGCCTTAATTGGACTTTCTGCAATTGGACTTTCAGCCCTAATTGGACTTTCTGCAATAGGACTTTTAGCCCTAATTGGACTTTCAGCAATAACACTTTCAGCCCTAATTTGACTTTCTGCAATAGGACTGTTACCCCTAATTGGACTTTCACCCCTAATTGGACTTCCTGCAATAGGGCTTTTTCCCATAATTGGACTTTCTGCAATGGGACTTTTATCCATAATTGGACTTTCTGCCACTGGAATTGCCATAGTCTCCATAACTGGACTCTTAGAACATTCAATGGGTTCCATAACTGGACTTCTAGGACATTCAATAGTTTCCATAACTGGACTTCTGGGACATTCAGTATTTTCCAAAATTGGACTTCTTGCAGTTTCCATTGTTTTCAAAACTGGACTTCTTGAAATTTCAATTGTATCAACTGGACTTCCTGGACTTTCCATTCTTTCCATTACTGGACTTTGTGGACTTTCCAGGACGCCTGGGCGTTCCAATATTTGTTCTGGAATATCGGCAGAATTCGCAATTTCAACCAATGAAATTTCATCTTGTTTGAGAATTTCTGGTTGAATTTGTGGGACTTCTGGAAGATCTGGACTTAATGGAACACCTAGAGGACTTTCTGCAGGACTTATATGTTCTGTCGCCTCATTGGGCAACGCTAAGTTATCCTTATTTTCATTGGTCGGCTGAATAAAATCATCGATATTATCAGGAATTAATTGGACTTTATTTAAATCGAATGGATTTGTGCTAAATTCTGTATCATCGTTTTTATCCTGATAAAATGACATGGACATTGGATCCTGCTCTTTAGGGATAAAGCTTGCGAAGTCCTGCAAGTCCTGGGCAGGACTTGTGGAAGAATTTGTTGGGTTATCTTCAGCAGGACTTAAGTTTTCTTTAGAATTTTCTATCAATTCTGTAGGGGGAAAGTTTTGCGGATGAAATTCGATTTCGCTTACGTCTTTACCGTTGAGAAGGTTCTGCATGATTTCTTGCGATGATAATTGGTGTCCCTGATTAGAAAAACATACAAACACACATAATATTATACCTTAAAATGGGTAGAACTTAATATATTGCAAGTGAATTTTTTTTGTTGAAAGTATGTTTGAATCCGGATTACTGGGGTTCTAGGCAAGCGATTTAACCACTTTTTGTACTATATTAAAGAGAAAAGTGTGTAGATTTCAATTCAACCCGTTCTCGAGTTACGGACAAAAATCTCGACTTACATTTTGTTGTTCAGTCTTTTGGTTTTCGAACTCATCGAAGAGTTCAGAAGGCCTCTGTTTCACTTCACTCTGGAACTCAATGGGCGAAGGAACACTAATATCCATAGGAACAGCCCTTCTAGGACTTTGGGCTATCAGTTCGTCTAAATCCCTCGGGAAGGGACTAGGGCTTCCAGAAACCCTCGTGGGAGAAACAGGAATGAATTCCTTCGCGTCTGGATTTAGCTGAGACATTTCGTCCGGACAGCTCACTGGGGATGAAACCTGGGGGACGAAACAACGCCGGACGAAACGCATTAATCCATTGTTAAGTATAATTATTGAAATATTTAAATTTAGGGGTGTATTTACCTGCAAACGGCAATAATTTTTCGGTTGAACTTGGTTTGGTTTCATTTTTTTTTGGAATTTTTTTTATATTTTTATATAATTTTTAAAATGAAAATGAATGATTTATTGTAATGAATTGATTAACTAAGTTGTCACTTTGACATTCGTTGCAACAATTACAATTGTTTATCAATTATTGCAGAGATATCTTCGATTTTTGAACTTACCTTATTACTAATAGTTGAAGGCAGTGTCTCTGTTTCTTTTTGGTCGATTTTATAATAATTCCATTCGTCTTCTGAATCCTCACTCTCAGCTACATTGTCAGTAATGCCGCTACTATCCAAGACTGTAACCAAACCGATCGAAAAACATACTTAAAATGAGATATTGTATGGCTACATAGCCAAAAATCATAAAATATGTAGTTAATTTTACATAAAACTTCATTAAAAGTGTTCAAAATTACGCCTAATTATCAGTAATTATGCAAAATTTACATAATATGTAATATATAATGTATTCTTTATTAAAAATAATTAAAATATATTTATAATAGATTCCTGTAATCATAAAAGCATGTATTTCATGTATTTTATATATAAAATCTATCCAAATTAAATGTATTTTCTTCTAATGTCAACTGGAAAATGCAGAAAAATTTGGTGTCTCGCTTTATATACCCAGCCAAATTACAGGGAATTGTGGTGGGGGAAGGCACCGACCAATCAGGGTTAAGCAACAATTTGGTCATTTTTAAAGTTGTTTAAATACTATATTCGAACTAATTTACAACTTTTTGCTGGAAATATTCATAAAATAATATTTATTAAGTACTGTTTCCTATATATTATATCTTTTAATAATTATTGACACTCATTAAATGCTTAAAATAATAAAAATACATTTTCTATTGCCGGAACTAAATTTTAAAAGTAAACAACCCATAATATTTAATTCTATGTGTGAATTTAACACCGTGTAACTTAACAACGTTATTATTTACGACATTTCTATTGTTTTTAAGGTGAATGCACATTTAATTAATTTTTGTAGCGTGGAAAAAAATCATTTAAAACATGTCTGTTTAAATATTTTAAATTGCAATTTATTTAATCTTTTCAATGACCTATAAGTTCCTCAAAGATAACGAGAAACACTATATTCTTTCAAGAAATAACAACGTATTTTTAGATCAAGTTACAAAAAAAATAATAGACGTTTATATAGGAAGAGAAAGATGGGTTGAAATGCATATCAAGTTTCACAATTATTTTTGCAGGGTCTAAGCATTTTATATTATAAAAGATACATATTTATATATTAATTCGAGTTTGTAGAATCGAGTGGTGCCAGAATTTTTACAATATCTTACTTAGTTTTCGAGATATTCAAACCAACATTTGTATTTTGATATTATGACAATATCTCACGTTTAAATTATTTAATGCTACAAAAATAACTTTAAAAACATCATAATATATTAAAATAGATTATATTTATTATCTATTTCCTGTTCTTATCAATAAATTTATCTGAAAATTTAATAATATTTATTATCAAAACTAATCATGATTTTACAACTTGTAACACCGCCCTTTAGTTAAATATAACTGGGGAAAGCAGAGGAGAATTCCAGGAACCACCCAGTTCTCGAATCGATCGTCGATTGTCTGTCAACAGGTGTGCCGGCCCGGCCAACAATTGTTTTAATTTTCTACTTTTTTAAAATTATTTCGCAAAGTATTAACGATAGAACAAAATGTTTCATGTAAAATATGTTGTAAATTAATAGTTACATATGTTTACAACAAAATATGTACAGAATATTTATAAAAAAATGCAAAAAAAATATTGTAAAAATTAATGGGTGTAGTTTGTTTACATGGGGTCGTCCTGGCGACTTTTTATTGCAAATTGTTTGATTATATGATACCCTATTTGCGACTTATGATTGAAAATTATTATTACTGTTATATTAATTGTAACATGGTACCTGTATAACAATTATAAACAATTATGTAATTTTATTATTATCACTTCAATAACAAATAACATTTATTGATAGAACAAATTAGAAAATAAAAACTAATTTATCAAGTTTCTAGAGAAATTCGTATGCTCTATTTCATTTAATTTCTAAATTTATTCCTTATATTTCACCACAGATAAGATAATAATTTTATATCGACTGTTAAATATTTGCATCTCAGTAAGCCGTGTAACAAATGAATGAGGTCATGTACCCTGTCAAAGCCAACTAGAAGAGAGGGCTGTTCTTAAAGGACAACAACTATTACGTCATTTTAAGAAAGAAAAGAACATTTATACTTTCTCTATGCTAAAAAGAAATTCTAAAACATTTTTCAGATCTAGTTGGTTTGGAAAACAATAGACGGCTCCATAAATCCAGCGCTTACTACGATGAAAAACTGAACAAAATTCTAAGAATACTTTGAAATAAATTTGGAAATACACACTCACACTGTCCATCTAAAAATATCTCTTCAAGACAGAGAACACAATACATACATCTTTGTCTTTCGTATACATGCTTCTACTTTATTTTAGACTATGTATAATTATAAAAGAACATACCTAATAGACTAACACATGTACATCACATAAAATATAGCAATTATGTCTTCAAAATTCGGGATTTGAACACAGTTCTCCACGAGGTAACACACACAAGTTATTCCACGGCTTACTTGGATAGAAACAGCCGGTTGTCTGCGACGCATGCATTCGTGTACAATCGGGCGAGTTCGGCAATGGTCGCGAAATGCGCAGACATTTATATGCTGACGCCCAAATCGCGAAAAATTAAAATTTTTATGATAAAAATCAAACCTATATTACGATAGGTCAGGGAAAATATAAAAGCGATTTTGATTGGTTCATTTGAAACATTAGACTGTCTGGGTAAAAAAAAATTGACGCATTAATTAGCTAATTACCTTATAAAAAAATTAAAATGAAACATCTGACATTCGTTTTATTTATTTCATCTAAGCAGGCAACTATTACCACACCTAAATTTTGTTAAAAATGTTTTTTGTTTTATAACAATTGCCGGCTTTATGATGACGTCACAGTTCAGGCTGTGGCTCCTTGATCTTCGCTTGTTTTTAACCTTGAAACAAGTGAATCACACTATTGGAGATTGTTGTTTTTTTATAATTTCCCTTTTTGATAAAGTATTAACAGTCTTTCTTTTGTTATAAACAAATGATAAATATATTTTAACGGCTTAAAAGTATAAATTTGATATACCCATTTTAGGGTATATACCCTAATTTTGGATGCAGTAACTACCAAAAAAGACCTTGTAATGTAATGAAATTTGGAACACAATTTCCTCAAAATTACGTAATTGTTTATATCTTACATTCCTTTAAGAAATAGAATGATTATCTAGAATTCTAGACTGTATATCCGTTATTTAGATACGGATTATCTATTAACGGTTATCTAGAACAGTATAATTCAATAGTTTATAAACATAAATTAACTGTAAGTTTACAATAATGCACGATATAAGTAAAATTTTGTAATGTACCATCAAAATTTAAGAACTTTTTGACAAAGAAATAATGTTAGTATATTTATCCATTAAATATGAACAATTTTACTGTTAAAATACAGCCTAAACCACTCGAAAATATAATATATTTGTAGGATATCTAAAGTTTATCTTGTACGCTGCACATATATCTTTCGCCTAAGTTTATTTTGGTAGACGCAGTTTTAACTTTGACATTCTGTAGTTCATTAACACGAGATAAAAATAAGTTTGTCTTCTCCAGGAATTCTGGAGAAAGACTGGATAAATCTGGATACGAAAAGACGCGAAGTTGAATTTTTGTCCATAATTTTATGAATAGAATTTTCCAATAGCATAAAAAAAATATTTTATTTGTGAAATATTTAAAAAAATGTTTATAAACCAAAAAATTATTGTGGATGATGGTGGGGGAACCTGGGAGCCAATCAGAACGCAGCAACAATTGTTATTAAAAATCGTAATTTATAGTGTTTTCTTATGAAAAATGTATATTTTTTATACAATAATTGTATTATTGTTGCATTTAAATGCATATACTATGCAAATAAGAGTGTATTTGTATATGTAAAACACACATGATTCAGAGATGTCCATATATAGCAAGATGTAATGTATTCCACCCACGCTAACAGACAGCAGTTCTTTTGAAACTCTATTTTAGAAATAAACCAAAATAGAATATTATTTATGGTCGTATAAATCTTAGGGCTTCGGCAAATAGGGGATAATTTTTACGTAAAAGTGTCGAATTTATTTTTAGATAAGTTACTTTCAACACTTTAATATTGTTAACAAAGTTGAAATATATTAAAATTGTTCAAAAATAATCCAGGCGGAACTTTGAATATTCATTTAACAAGAATATAATTTGAATTTTCATCTTAATTGTATATTTTTTTAAATAAATTCACTAATTAGTAACACACCATGTAACATTGTAATTCTTTTACCTTCATATATACTAATATTCAAATTTTTCAATAAACAAGATATACACTGTATTAAAAAACAAAGAATGATCTATATAATGTTTCAAGCCGTAACTCAATATCTCTTTTAGTTTCCGAGATATTTGCATTTATTTTTAAAAATAAAAGTTCAACATCTAAATTTTCCAAAAAATCTTCATGTAAACTACCCCTATTTTCACTCCTATAATTTTGCCATTTGTAATGTACACACATGCCTAAAAGTCTATTCCAAATATCAAATTTCAATACAATATGTCTTTTTGTTTCTGAGATATTAAAAAAAAACTTTATTATAAAGTCGTATACCTCATCGAACGGCTAAGAAATACTCTCCAATTTTCAAAATTAATTTTTGGGCACATGGTAAATAATTAATAAATGGGTTATATGTTTCCTAAAGCAGAATATTATGCGGAATCCAATGGCGTAACGTACAAGTCGATATCTCTTTTACTTTCAGAGATATTGAGAAAAACATGAAATTTATATTTCATTTAAAAAAATATATTTATAAATATAATTTTTAATAAAATTATAGTCTATCTTATAGGAAATTTTACGGGGAATCCAATGCCGCAAAGTACAAGTCGATAACTCTTTTAGTTTCCGAGATATAAATTTTTAGGCATCAAAATTGTCAATATGATGTAATCATACACTGAATTAAGTTTCAATGAATAAATCACATCGCAGATCGTCATTTGTCACTGGGCGAGGGTGGATGGGTCACGTGGTCATTATAGTGTGAAATCGGGTAATAATCTACCCCTAAATTGGGGTAGGGCACCATCAAAAATGATACGAATCTTGATATGTAAAGAGCATTGTTAGATTATTATGTATAAATTTTTAAGGGTTGTTTTTTTAATATTTTAAGGGCGCAATTTTATGAATTCTGATACATGCTTTTATGAATATATAATATAAACAAATAATTATGTTAAATTTAGATAAAATCTTTACATTGTTGAGTATCCATTGTTTATAAATGCAATTAAAAAAACAATATATTCATTGTTATACTAATAGTGTAATAATTGCAATTGTTCCCGATACGGTCATGCATTTGTTTCAAGTTTTAGAGAAATTATCGACTTACCACTATCAGCGGGAGGTGTAGGCGTCTCCTCTCTTATTTCTCTGATAGGTTCAAACTCGCTGCTCTGCGCCCTTTGGACCTCAAGGTCACTATGATCCAAAATTTCCATTTTTTCAACTTTTTCATTTTTATCATCCACAGCATCTATGTCAGTTTCTGGCCCTAGGTCATCATCATCAAAATCAGCAGGCCGTTTCCCATTGGCGGAAGGGTTAAACAAAAACAAATTGTCTTTGTCTGCTTCGTTTCCATTGGCTTTAAAATCAGGCTCGTCATTAAAGCGATCTAGATTGCTTCGTTTTTGAAAAACGTCAAACAGATCGAAATTATTTGATGCTGTGTTGTTTAGCGTATTATCAACGCCTGTTTCCATGGTGACGTCGTTGGATTGTTTTTGAGACAACCAACTACAGTCAGAGGAAATGTTTTTAGCGATTTTTATTGGATCTTTTAAGAATATTATAATAATTGATATATTATCTCGGGATCCTTCTTGTTTGGCTAAGTCAGAAAGAGATTCGGCAACACTGTCAATGTTTTCTGGAAAAAAATCACAAAATATTTGTCAGAAACATATGTTACAATAACATACATAGACATTAGCAAACCATATGTAACGTCAGCTGTACAATACACATATTTTCTACCAATAAAATGTTGTTTAATCTACATAACTTTTCTGCATTATTTTATAGAAATTGCTCCAAATAACTTAATCCCCATATACCTACAAGTATTTACATTATATATCCATTTATTATCCTGCAAATTTCCTGCAAAACATCCTGTAGACGCGCTCTATATCCCATACATCAATAACAGATTATTAGATATATTACGGCAGGAATTTCAGCAGGATTGATGCAGGAAAAGGCGTGGACGTTGATGATGTGCAGGAAAATGTAGCAGGATGAATTTTGCAGGAGAAAAACACGTAGAATTGTTATATATCATATAATGTAATGATACAAATTATACATCATATTTCTACGATTTAAAATAAAAACATTTAGGATGGATCTAAAATATTTATAATCTATGTTATATAAATTGTAAATAAAATTATGGTCTATTATATAGAAACTTTTTACGGGGAATCCAATGCCGCAAAGTACAAGTCAATATCTCCTTTAGTTTTCGAGATAATTACCATCAAAGTTAAACATTGTCTATATCAATACAGTTCCGTTGTTGCTAGGTTCTACCGCAATTTAAAAGTCATTACCAGGGATACGGTACACGAACAAAACATCACATTAAAACAAATGACAAAAGCTGTCTTATAGCATTTCAAAATAATAATGACTAACTTGATAAATTAATACACTCGAAATTCCGGATAGGTGATGATATTTCGCTTGCAAAATTAACACGTATTATATTATGAATTACAATGGTTTACACCCTCTGTATTAGGGGTGGAAAATGATACATCGTTTTAGGGTGCGTTGAAGGATCGTATGATGTAATATCAGTTGTAATTTACATGTTACAAGAGTTACAAAATGAAGAAATTCCATTCATTGCTAGTGAAAATTGAAATTAGCTAGTCAGCACGTTAAAGTAATTATCTGCATTACCGGCAGTTCGAACCGGAAATAGCTTCCCTGGGGAACTCATATAGGGCATTTCCGGTTGAACATACACGAGAAATAAAATTTTAATTGCAAAAATAGTTACACTTTTATGACAATTTTTTATGTGTATCTTAACAGATTTAAAAATAACTCAATTACTATAAGTAGGGAAAGAACCACTTGGGAAAAAGCACCACTTTATCACCACATGTATAATTTATACGAGTCATATTCCCTTAGCAACAAATGTGATATTGTATGTTACGGAAAAATAAAAAATGAATTAAAACAGTAATTTTTACCACGCCTGCTATTAATTATAATTATAATCAAGGGTGGTTCTAAAGGTGTGTTTACACCACGCCTAAAACATTATTATAAAATGTACAAGTCACTTTTACACAATTAAATAATTAAATAATTTTGTTCTTGTTCGCAAAATTATATTTAATATGCCTGCCTTAACATTCTCTGTGAGTTGCATTTTAAAATAAAATTATTTTATATTTCCTGTGATGTCATAGCATATTAAAAGAATAAATGACTAACATATGGAATATATAGAAATGTTTATGAAAAATGTCTTACTAAAATCACAAAACTTACTGATAATTTTAATCATACAATTAGTCGAACGGAGAAAGAAATAATATTCAAATTTTCAAATTTAATTTTTGACTATATGAATAATAATTAATAAATGAAATATTTTTATTCTGATACAGAATTTTACGGGGAATCCAATGCCGCAAAGTTCATTTGATTATCTCTATTAGTTTCTGAGATAATTAACATTGTCTATATTAAATACACAGTCATCTATCTTAATAATAATTAAATAATAATAATGCACTAATTCATGGTGCGTAATAAATAGCCATCACCATGACAACTAAATAAATAAATGAGTATTAATTCGAGCAATTACTATTATATTTGTCGTAATTTACATGTCAAAAATAAAATATATATTATTTACATATAGGTGCGTATATGAATACTTACGTCTATATAGCAAATAAATATCTGATTTTTCTGAACGGATTAATATTTAATCTAATAAAAATAAAACTTATTTCACTTCTCAAAGTAATGAATATATTTTTTACCAAAATTTTAAAGTAAAAAACATTAAAATTAATGAACATTACAACGTAAAATCACTCCCAAAGGTTGCAGTAAGACTGCAATAAAAATCTTGTATCAGATTTAAGGAATAAACCACTTTCTATCTTAAGAAAGTTGCTTGAGTGCATTTATTGCATAAATGCATTTTTGTACAACATAAAACCTTGTATTGCCAATAAGTTTTACATTAATTTTTCGCTATATATGACGTATTTTATTAACAAACCATATCCTATATTATGTGAAATTTAACAAGGAATCCATATTCGTAAAGTTTAATGCCCTAGCTAATTTATTTTCCCAAAAAAATAATATTTTTCAAAAATTTCTTCATACAAACTACCTCTATTTTCACTCCAAAAAAATAGCCGATTCTTCAAAAAATACGTTCCCATAAAACAACATCAAATACGAAATATTAATCCCAAATCTATTTTAGTTTTCGAAATATTACAATTTTTCTATAATGTAAAGTCGTTTTGTTGATCGAACGGCTAAGAAATACTCGCCAATTTTCAAAATTAATTTTTGGGCACACGGTTAACAATTAATAAATAAAATATATATGCTCTGATGCAAAATTCGACGAGAAATCCAATGCAGCAAAGTACAGGTCGATATCTCTTTTAGTTTTTGAGATATCGAGAAAAACATGAAATTCATATATCACTTGAAAAAATATATTTGTAAAACTAATTTATAATAAAATTATAGTCTATCTTATAGGAAATTTTACGGGGAATCCGAGATAATTAGTATCAAAATTAACCACTGTCTATATGAAATATACAATTGTCACACTCAAATTAACATATATATTGTTTAATGTATTATAAAACTACATAAAATTCTGAGCATTTTGATGGGTTGAAGAAGGTCCCGGTCTTTTATGGTCGCCGAAATATTGAATTTTGAATATTTTCTGAGTTTTTAAGCATAGAGCAAAATACATGGGATATATGTATTACACATTTTAATTATTATTGAACTTATGAAAAATATTACATAAATGAAACATATCGTATCTTATAGAGAATTTTACGAGGAATCCAATGCCGCAATGCACAAAGGGATATTTCTTTTAGTTTTCGAGATATTAAGCAAAACATAAAATTTTAATTACACTTCAAAAAAATATATTTGTAAAATTATTATTTCATAAATTTATAGTCTCTCTTATGGTAAATTTTCCGAGGAATTGAATGCCGTAAAGATCAATTCGATATATTTGTTAGTTTTGAAAATAATAATAAAAATTTAATAATTCGTTGTTGCTAAGGAGAGGGGGAAGCCAGCAGCCAATCAGCGTTAAGTATCAATTTGACAATATTTAGTTGTGGGCATATAAGCTGGGTACCAAACGAAATTAGTTCATAGGGCGTTAGTGACTTCAATACAAGTGATACTTTGTTTCTGTTGCGTTTGAATTCTTCTTGTGCGATTATACTGTGGATTATAGACATTGTTTATTAATTAGCATGTCCTTTGCCTGGGCCAACGATGGAACACGGTGCACGACCATAGGCCTCCATGGACACCCCCCCACGTCCTCGTACGTGGCAGACGGAATCCATGTGCCTATGCCGGTGTTGTCGGGAATGCGGAGTTCGTTTGGAGACGTAGGCTTTCAGTCGACATTGTGGGGAGCCCTTATATTGTATTTCTTGAAGTTATATCTTTGAGTCATATGATCTAAGGTGGAACCACGGTGCCTCGGCTAGGCGTGAAATCTCTGACTCTTGCTCGTGTATAGGCGAGACCAACCCGAATGGGCGGGAATCATCGGCACAGATTCCACCGTATTTTATATTAGAGTCACTTAGATTTGCGGACAACACGTGTTGTTCTTAGAGTCAGGATTGGGAATTAGGGATGGTGTAATTGCACTAGGTGGATTCAAACGTATTCAGAACAAAGTTGTTGCTTTGAGAAATTACTGGCGTTCGCCAAATATATCATGAAAAGGATTTTTATTTCAAATATACATTTTCCAGCAATCGGCTCTTTTCAGAGCCACCACATATTATACGAAAAAGAATTTTAACTCAAGTATGCGTTTATCTTTGTATATACATATGTGTTAATTTATGTATATTTCTAGGTATTTTGGATGATTCATTCTTAAAATA
This sequence comes from Harpalus rufipes, assembly GCA_951394225.1. NCBI lineage: Eukaryota > Metazoa > Arthropoda > Insecta > Coleoptera > Carabidae > Harpalus > Harpalus rufipes. The sequence goes on from OX596287.1 coordinate 30,373,604, forward strand.
TTTTAAGCATAAAATAAAAAGAAACTTAAGTAAACAATAATAAAAACAAAACTTTACTGATATTAATATATCAAAGTACACAAACTGTTTCTGAAATATTTAACAATAATTCTAATTTCAAATCTAAATATATGTATATCTTCTAATTTATAACGTTTTCTGAGTAATAATGACTTCAGCACTTAAAATAAATTCGTCGGTTAAAGTTTTTGTTGAATCATCAAACATATTCCATCATTTTTTATCTAGAATTTTAGAGTCTGGATATCAGTTCCATGTCTGTGAAATGTTTGAAATAAAGGTCGTTCCCCTTCATTTTAATTGTTAATTGGTCATTTCAGCTTGTAACCCTGCTGAAATTGCAAATTCATTGAATTTAAATTGCAATGAACAGAATTTCATTAAACGGTCAATAAATATAAATATTACTTTTACATATAACATACATTACATCACAAATATATTGTATAGTTAATGGTTCGCAAAAAAAGACAACGCACCCAAAAGTGGGTAGAGATACGAACCCGGCACATGGATTTTTGAAATCTACGGGCTTTAATGGATATGTACCCAAAAATTTATTTAAAAATAATTACAAACACAGGTCTATAACTCTTTTTCGAGATATTTGCAATTGTTTATTTAAAAAATTACTTGTAATAATAATGGTATATAATCGCGAATTCTTTCGGGAAATAAATGAGCTAATAACCTATTATTAAATACAGTAATTTTTTAGAAATCAATTGTTATTTTACAACCGTTACCAAGTAACAGACATGCTCTGTTTAAAATTTGCACTTATTTTGATGAGAAAGCCATCTCAAAATATAAATTATAATTTCTATAATACACTGCTTATTACCCATTTCAACCGTTAAAATGCAATTAAATTCGTAAGACCAATCAATAATCAGTTAAATCTTTAATCTTGTAATGCTTGCATGCTTACATACAGTTACAATGTAATAAAATAATGTAATTTTACACTGAATGTGTGTAATGTTATATAATTTATGAGAAACGGATTTTTTTATATCTTGTGTAACTAATTGTAAAATTACTGTTTGTTGAGAAGTTTACTTGCATTTTTATTGTAGATGAGGCATGCAAATATAGCTTAAATAGCGCGTAGTTATAGTTGTACTTTAAGCTAATAAAATCTTCAAAGAAATCTATAAATAGTTATATGTTTATTCTCATACAAGTTAAAATAATATTAATATATGTATGTATTAGTACATTATATATATAAACGTAGTATAAGTGTTTTAAGTTTCTATTTTTACAATGAAGAGTGGTTGTATTAAAAAAATAATAAAAACATGTACATATATGAGTAAAATTAAACATTTTTTTAGTATATATATATTTTTTTAGCGGTTTAAAAGCATGGACTCACTAGTGCCATTATAAATAAATATTTTTACCGTGCAACAAGACATAAAGCAACTCACTAGCACCCAAAACCCATTAATTGCTAATATTTACATTTCCATTTATTAACAATACCTTATATTGTTGTCGGCTTTTAATAAATCACTGCGCGGTAAAAATATTTATCACAATGCATGAATATCACAAAAAAAATCCACAACCTTATAAAAAATCCAAAAACCACTAGTAACAGTAAAGTTACTTCTGCAAAATTCAGTAAGATACAACATTACTTTCGTACTCGACTCAGAGGAAAGCAAGCGACCGAGTTTGCACGAATCCAGCCGGAAATAGCCGAGAGTGAGTCACCGTATTTGTGAGGGAAGAGGAAAACCGGAAGTAGAAATGTGTCATATAAATTGCTAATCCAAAATGGCAACTTTTGTTGCAAAAACCAAAGATATATCTTGCATTTCTTCAGAGATATTATTGCGTAAATGCTTAAAAATTGTTGTATTTTCTATATATACCGCAAGTAAAACTCATAATTTGGTGCTTAAATCTGATTGGCTAGTTAGTTCCCCCACTCTAGTACCATATTTGCAAAAAGTTATAAATATATGTGCGTAAAATTTGAATGAGAAAATATATTATTTTTAAGGCATTACTATATGAAATATGTATGTAATATATGTTTTATTTTGTAAACGGTTCTTTTTAGATCCAGTATTTATATTTTAAAAAGAAATTTGACTTGAATTATGCATAAAAAATATGATTCTTATGTATGACATTTATTTAATGTCAACCGTTAATGACTCATAATATGATATTTAAATCATCTAAAGATCATTCTACTGTCATCTTTTCTTCATAAATATGTATTAAAAATAAATTTTACAAAACAATAATGTTCACATTTTGTAAATAAACTAGTTCAAATCAAACTAAAAATAATGTGTATCTCTACTAAGTTGTTTCGTATCATTGACAGTTTATTTAAACCAGAAATAACTTAAAATACTTAAAGTCCTACGTCTTAAAAGCATTATGTTTATTGTAAATGTTATTCACCTTATGTTAAACAAGGATGGCGCGATAATATTACAGTTTTTCTCTCTCTAATGCATTATGAGTCATAGGAAAACTATGTACCTGTTGTAAAATGTTGTAATGATTGATTTTAACTTCACAGTCGGCTGGGCGTGAATCAACATCTGAAGGATATGTAATTGTTTCAGATTCAGATAGTATGATTACGACATTAAGTTATTTTTAATTCAAGAACATAATGATTTTCTTTATGTAAAATATTATGTATTGTATCTAAAATTTTCTGAGGAATTAAAATTTTTACATCTTAAACCCGTATTTGTTATTATTTCAGAAATATTTACAATTTTTTAAAAAATCTTTTAGTAAACTACCCCTATTTTCACTCTCAAAATATTGCCAATTTTTCCAATAAGACATTACTGTAAAACAACACCAAATACCAAATATTAAACCCATATCTTGTTTAGTTCACCAAATATTACAATTTTTCTTTAATATTAAGTCGTATTGCTGATCGAACTACAAAAAATATTTCACAATTTTCAAAATTAATTTTTGCCCAAATGGTAAATAATTAATAAGTGAAATATGTTTGTCCTTATGCAGAATTTTATGACGAATCCAATGCCGCAAAGTGCAAGTCGATATCTCTTTTAATTTTCGAAATATTTACAATTTTATCAAAAAAATGTTTCACCAAACATAATTGTTTTAAAAAATATTTTTGTTATAAATTATAGTCCATCTTATACGAAATTTTATGGAAAATCCAATGCCGCAAAACTCAAGTCCATATCTCTATTAGTTTTCGAGATAATTGCATTTATTTCCAATTTTTCATTCGTAAAAAACTGCGTGTATTTTTAAACTGTATGTGATGACTCATATTGAAAGAATGTAACTGCATTGTATGTAGCGAAAGTATGTGAGTGCGTATGTATGTAAATGCATTCTGTTTGTGTGTCACATATAAAAATACTGATGACTATTCTTGATCCAATTGTACTGCAAACTTTGGGGAAAGTTTAATGTGAATTTATATTATTTATGTTGTTAATTTTCATATTAAATAACAATAATAAAATTAAATATTGGATTATATGTGTAGTACTAGTTTATATATTTTGCATTTGTATGATATTAGTGTCTTAGGCCGTGTAATAATAGTTCATTGTACTATAAGGAAGTGAAGCCAACTAACTTCACACCGCAATAAGACAAGAGTGAATACAGCGACATTTGGTAGCTAAAAAAGTATATCCGGTATACGAGATACTGTTACATAGTTACGTATTAAAAAAAATGCTTTAATAATAGAACATAAGTGCATATTATATTCAGTAGGAGCATTCCTATAAAATTATTTCCAATACCAAATATTCAAAATTAATTTTTGGGCATATGGTAAATAATTAATAAATGCAGAATTCGATATCTTTTTTAGTTTTGAAAATAATAATGAAAATTTACCAATTTATTGTTTCTAAGGAGTGGGGGAAGCCACCAGCCAATCAGCGTCAAGGAACAATTTGTCAATATTTAATTGTGGGTATATAAGCTGGGTACCAAACGAAATGAATTCATAGGACGTTAGTGAGTTCAATACAAGTGATACTTTGTTTCTGTTGCGTTTGCATTCATCTTGTGCGATTATACTGTGGGTTATTAGACATTGTTTATTAATTAGCATGTCCTTTGCCTGGGCCAACGATGGAACACGGTTCACGACCATAGGCCTCCATGGACACCCCCCCACGTCCTCGTACGTGGCAGACGGAATCCATGTGCCTATGCCGGTGTTGTCGGGAATGCGGAGTTCGTTTGGAGACGTAGGCTTTCAGTCGACATTGTGGGGAGCCCTTATATTGTATTTCTTGAAGTTATATCTTTGAGTCATATGATGTAAGGAGGAACCACGGTGCCTCGGCTAGGCGTGAAATCTCTGACTCTTGCTCGTGTATAGGCGAGACCAACCCGAATGGGCGGGAATCATCGGCACAGATTCCACCGTATTTTATATTAGAGTCACTTAGATTTGCGGACAACACGTGTTGTTCTTAGAGTCAGGATTGGGAATTAGGGATGGTGTAATTGCATTAGGTGGATTCAAACGTATTCAGAACAAAGTTGTTGCTTTGAGAAATTACTGGCGTTCGCCAAATATATCATGAAAAGGATTTTTACTTCAAGTATACTATTTACTGTAAGAAAATTACTTCAAATAAAGTCTGGATTGCACATTTTCCAGTAATCGGCTCTTTTCAGAGCCACCAAATACATACGAAAAGGAAATTTAACTCAACTATGCGCTATATAATAAACAATTCATTCAAATATACATACATACGGTAAAATTGAGAATTTTACGAGGAATCCAATGCCAAGTACAATACTTTTGATTCAATAATTATTTAATTTATCCAGGAAAATGTTATACATCTATTCTTTTTGAAAATTAAATAAAAATATATCCATTTCAGTTTTATCATGCTATTTCTTTCTATTGTAGCTATTTCTCTCATACTTCTATAGCTGAGTAAGACAGATATACTTTAGTACTTCGTTACGCACCGTATGTTATCCCTTGAAATTTTGTGTTAGGTAGTCATTCTGAACCTGTAGCAATCATGATACATTCACGAGAGTAAAATCGCGTAGTAGCAGATAACACGAACACGGAGCCCTGTGATGGGTTCGTTATATTTCAGAACACTTCTGAATGACTACGAATCTCAAAGATATGCATAATAATCATTATGCGTTATTAGTCATTCATTTCGTCTGTATGTATTTATGTTTGTTTGGACGACACAGTAAATTAGTTTTACAGACTATTATGACCATACAAGTTAATGTATTTTGCATTTCCCTCTAAAAATAAATCAGAACTGACAGATTGAGAGTTGAACATGAATTCCGTATTAATGGGATGACAGAGTTGCTATGGTATTGATCCAATATTCTTCTATTATAGTATCATGACTCACTAGATAAATAAATTAAGATATTCCCCAAACAGTCACACCCCAAATAGGGTAATATATTGCTATAAATGTCTTAAATTTCAAAGATTAACTTGTATTATTATGACAGACTACGGACAGTTTTACTTGCATTTTATTGTAATAAAAACTATATATACAATTGTAGATGTTAATTAAATTATGTAACAGAGCTTTAAGCTGCAATTAAGCTGGAAAACAACCCCTTAAAGCTCCATATAATTTAGTTTTAAGCTTAGAAGCCTTTAAGGTGCATATTGTATATGTGAAATTCTTCAAGTAAACTACCTCTATTTTCAAAGCTAAATTATTGTCAATTTTACAGTAAATGCATCCCTATAAGCCTATTTCGAATACTAAATTTCAATTTAATATCTTTTGTAGTTTTCGAAATATTACAATTTTTCTATAACATTTAGTCGTATTTGTACTCGAACGGAGCAGAAATACTCCCCAACTTTCAAAATTAATTTGTGCCTACATGGTAATTAATTAATAAATGAAATATTCATGTCCTTATCCAGAATACAACAAGGAATCCAATGCCGCAAAGTACAAGTCGATATCTCTTTTAGTTTTTGAGATATTGAGAAAAATATGAAATTCATATTTCACTTGAAAAAATATATTTGTAAAACTAATTGATAATAAAATTATGGTCCGTCATATAGAGAATTTTACGAGGAATCCAATACCCCTAAGCTCATTCAAATATCTCTTTTGATTTCCGAGATAATTAACATCAAAGTTGAACATTGTCTACGTCAAATACACAATTGTAACACCCAAATTAAAGTATATATTTTTGAGTACATTATAAAACTACATAAAATTCTGAGCATTTTCCTGCGTAGATGAGATTTCTATCTCTTCTAGTTCTCGAGACATCGAATTTTGAAAATTTTCTGAGTTTTTAAGCATAGGGAAAATACATGGGGTATATGTATAATACATTTTTGTAATTATTGACCTTATAAAAAATACTAAATATATGGAACCATATCTTATCTTATGCAGAATTTTACGAGGAATCCAATGCCGCAACGTACAAAACGATATTTCTTTTAGTTTTCGAAATATTGAGGGAAATATGAAATTTTCATTACACCCCAAAAAAATATATTTATCAAAGTAATTTTTCATAAATTTGTAGTCTGTCTTATAGGAAATTTTCCGAGGAATTCAATGCTGCAACGCTGAATTCAATATCTCTTTTAGTTATGAAAATAATAATAAAAATTCAATAATTCATTGTTGTTAAGGAGTGGGGGAAGCCAGCAGCCAATCAGCGTCAAGTATCAATTTGTCAATATTTAGTTTGGGTATATAAGCCAGGTGCAAAACAACAATAATTCATAGGACGTTAGTGAGTTCAATACAAGTGATACTTTGTTTCTGTTGCGTTTGAATTCTTCTTGTGCGATTATACTGTGGGTTATTAGACATTGTTTATTAATTAGCATGTCCTTTGCCTGGGCCAACGATGGAACACGGTGCACGACCATAGGCCTCCATGGACACCCCCCCACGTCCTCGTACGTGGCAGACGGAATCCATGTGCCTATGCCGGTGTTGTCGGGAATGCGGAGTTCGTTTGGGGACGTAGGCTTTCAGTCGACATTGTGGGGAACCCTTGGATCGTATTTCTTTAAGTTATATCTTTGAGTTATATGATGTAAGGGGGAACCACGGTGCCTCGGCTAGGCGTGAAATCTCTGACTCTTGCTCGTGTATAGGCGAGACCAACCCGAATGGGCGGGAATCATCGGCACAGATTCCACCGTATTTTTATATTAGCTTCACTTAGATTTGCGAGCAACACGTGTTGTTCTTAGTTTCAGGATTGGGAATTAGGGATGGTGTAACTGCATTAGGTGGATTCAAACGTATTCAGAACAAAGTTGTTGCTTTGAGAAATTACTGGCGTTCGCCAAATATATCATGAAAAGGATTTTTACTTCAAATATACAAGCAATCGGCTCTTTTCAGAGCCACCAAATACCATACGAAAAAGAATTTTAACTCAGTATACTTTAATTTATTTACTGTGTAACCATAGGAATAGATTGGCAGTTGTTAAGCGACGAGTAAATATTAGAGTATTAGCATTCGCACTTAATGTATTTGTTCAAAGGCTTTCAAGGGACAAATAAGGGCTGCAAGTGCCATTAGGGCACTAAATACTATTTACAATTGTCTATAGATAAACAACAGGTCACTTTAAACCCTGTATATAACGTGTACGTTATAGCAAATCCAATAAATAATTTTAATTGCATCATTATTTTTAACCCTCATTTTTTACTTGTTTAATAAAAAACAAAAGGCTGTTCACCGTGTGAAATACACATATCAAGCGTGAATTTGCGCGTGAGTGTACATGAGGGCGCGTGAGACAATAGCGCCCTTACAGGGGTCCAAATCTTTGGGGTAGTTTTATTGAGCAATCTAAAATATTGTGACATATTTATTACTTAGTAAGATTTCATTCGAAAACTTGTGCAGTTAAAATGATACATACTTTTAGGAAAAATAAAAATGTATCATCCTTTACGTTATTGTAACCAGTATCTGATAAAAATGTTAGTAAAACAAGAAGTGATACTTTACTTAAAAGTCCATTGCTATTTTAAACATGGAATTGGCGGGAAGTCATGTGCTGGCCCACATCAGATTTTTTTTGTTTTCAATATAATAAAACGAAAGGTTAATTATTCAAGTATAAAAAAAAATGATTCATATGAGAAAGGAAAATACGTTAACAAATATACATACATATATGACTCATGTAAACATTGAAAGAGATTTGAAAGATATTATTTTTATACATGCATGAATAATTTAATATAAATAAATATTATGTAATTTGACTTACATTTTAGATGCAGAATACTGTGTACAGATATTTGGACTTACCTGTAAACAAATAAATAAAATTAAAATATTGTAAAACCAAGATATTTTAAAAAACAAACAAATATATTATCTCGGCTTATTATGGGAGTTCATCTCAACGTAAATATTTATAACTTTAAGAAGAAATATTCAAAAATAATTTTATATATACTAAGATTATTTTCAAGTATTCCTATAATAGTTTATGTGCAGTAACCATGACAATGACCGTCACGTTTCAGATGTTTTCAAGGTCTTATACATTCCTCGATGTCTGTACGTGGCAGTAACACCTTTCTTTCGGACACAGTTAAAATAGAATGGAAAATGAACCGCATTTATAATTTATATGGTGAACAATAGCTACTTTGAAAGTACGAAAATAGATAAATGTATGATGAGAAATGCATTGTTCAAAATGTTTATAGGCTCGTGGGATTCTCTGACATCGAAGTCTTCGAATTACGATGTATCTTCGACCTATCAAGAATAATTATAAAGATTTTTATATAATTATATTCGAAATGTCTGCCACAATTTTACTTTTAAATTCTGCGTATTTTCTAATCATATAATACAAAACGGCTAAAAATACAAATGCATTCATAATTCCATTCGATTCTACGTATTTTCTTCTATAAGTCTTCTAATTTTCAATAGATTAGCTCTACGGGTTCAATTTGTATTAATAAAATAGTAAATCATAATGCAATACAATACAATGTAAAAAATTCACATCTTTCTAAGATTTAAATATCAGCCAATCACAGCGTGCCAAAGGTTTGTTACCGATTAACACAAGTAAAATACATTGGGCTTATGGGACTAAAACAAGTTACTGCTACGACTTCAGCATATATATAAACATAACCAACAGCAAGTTAACTATTAAGTCGTGCATCTGATCGAACGGCTGAGAAATACTCTCCAATTTTTCAAAAATAATTTTTGGGCATATGGTAAATAAATAATAAATGAAATATATTTCTTATGCATAATTTTACGAGAAATCCAATGCCGCTAAGTACATTTAGATATCTTGTTTACTTTTCGAGATAATTAATAAAAAGTAAACAAATATTACATTGTGAAAATTTGTATTTATTATGAAACAAATAATTAAATTACTGAACAATGGAATGCCTGTAATAAATATTACTTAAACAATTAACTACTTTTCAAGTGAATTATAGTTTTTGTAGGCCTATAATCCAATTTAAAACACATTAATTTAAGTTCATAATAGTTTTTCTATACGGATTAATCAATTTAAACTACGACAAAATATTTTCTTTTATACTTTCTTCTACTATAATTTCAACTATTTATAACTGTTCTATGTAACTGTCTCTCCTTTCCTACACCCAGATCTGGGTGTAATCTATAATCTAGACATTCTAGACCACACAATAGCTGAGAAATTCTGAGAGAATGTCTGTAGCTTTGAATAGATAAGTAGACCATGCAGTTTCTTGGACCGTAGTCTTTGTAATTACTGTACAGCCTGATTTAATTACTTATTTGCGTTTTTAACACAGCTGGGTCCCTAATTAGCAAATTTGTATTGATTTGTGTTATCTACGAAGCTATGTTAATCACAAGAATAGAATTTGTTAATTTTCAAATCGGGTCATTTTTCATATGCCACACGGACACGGTTAAAGATAGGATAATGCGCGTTGAAAATTTGAATTCAGCATAAAATTCTCTTTTATTTTATGTATCGCATGATTTTTTTACGAGGGCCGGATCTCGAGTTCCGGACGTTGAAAATCATACATTTCACTGATATTTCAAAAAAATATTACGTAAATATGTACAATTATATAAGTTCTTTAAAAATGTCATACTTCTACAAAATGATTATAATATTTAATCTACATTAGTTCTAAATGAATTACTCTTTCGAATGAATAATTTTGCAACCTCAAGACCTCAAGTCAAGGCTATTATAATAAACAATATAAAATACGTTTCTTATAACATTTCCAGATGACTAACTTCTGAAGGTCTACGATATAAAGTTTTATTTTTTGGTAAATGATCAAAGGAATTCTCGAGCTTTAAAGTTGGGCTTTAGAACTTTTAATTGCTTGAAAGCTCTTAGGGTTTACTGAACCAAAATAATTTGAAACACCAATAGAATTTACTCATATATATGTAGAAGTTTGTTATTAAGTATTCGTTATATGCGGAGTATGTTTTTAATGAAATATACTGTAACTTATAGAGAATTTTATGGGGAATCCAATACCGCGACGTATAATTTGATATCTCTTTTAGTTTTCGAGATATGTAATAAAAAACTGTATTGTATTTGAAATTGTATTATAAAATAATATTTAGTAATATCATGTTTTGCATTAAATATTTGTTATATCCGTGGCACGTTTTTAATAATAGTAGTGTACCCTATAGAAAAAATTACGTAGAATCCAATGCCGCAAAGAACAACTCGATATCTCTTTTAGTTTTCGAGATATTTACAATTATATCAAAAAATTGTTTTGCCAAAATAATTGTTTTTGAAAATAATTTTAATATAAATTATTGTCTATCGTATAGGAATTTTTACGGAGAATACAGTGCCGTAAAGTACATGTCGATATCTCGTATAAAAACTAAATGAATGTTAAGCTGTTATTCTGAAGTATCATACATATGACATATGGCCCAATATGACAGATGGTCACCATAAAAAATCAATAATATTTTAACCGTGTACGCTTAAAATACAGTCTCATATAATCATAAATAAATATTTATTAATATATTACAATAAAAATGCATCAATTCAAAATCATTATTTATTATTTTCACTGTCACAGTCCACGGCTTGACTCACCATTAACACTCGCACTCACTGTACAAACTACCCGACAGTAAATAAGCACTAATATTCGACTGTTTCCAGGCGCCAGTCACGTGTTTCTCGCAGCCCGTCAACGAATGAAATGAGTCAGACGCAAAATACTGTACATTATACTTGTAGTGGTGACTGTACATGATTCCCCCGTATAGTCGGCGAAGAAATACAGTTAGGGGAAGAGAAATCGATGAGCGGGTAAGCTGTTATGAGCGCGGAAATAAATTGGATGGGTGGACGAAAATTAAAAATTACTTTTTTTTCGTATTATATACAATTTTTGCAATATCTACATACGCATTATTAAAATATATACGTTTTCCTTATATTATTTATATAAATAAGTATTTAAAACTTGTATTTTATGCCGTTTTTGTAAATTTTTCGAAAAATTCTTCATATAAACTACCCATATTTTCACTCCAAGAAAATTGTCATTTTTTTTCAAAAATAAATATCGTACACCGTGTAAAATTTCGGTACAATTGGGTCTTATATTTCATCGAACTGGGAACAAATATTTCTAAATTTTAAAAAATTAACTATGCACCCATGATACATAATTAATCTATGAAATATATAATACAAAACGGGTAAAAATACAAATGCATTCATAATTCCATTCAATTCTACGTGTTTTCTTCTATAAGTCTCCTAATTTTCAATAGATTAGCTCTACGGGTTCAATTTGTATTAATAAAATAATGCAATACAATACATAATGTAAAAAATTCACATCTCTCTAAGATCCCTAGTCATTCAAATATCAGCCAATCACAGCGTGTAAAAGGTTTGTTATCTATTAGCACAAGTAAAATACATTGGGCTTATGGGACTAAAACATGTTACTGCAACAACTTCAGCATATATAATAAGAATAAAATATCAAACCAACAGTAAGTTAACTATTAAGTCGTGCACCTGATCGAACGGCTGAGAAATACTCTCCAATTTTTAATTGGAGAGTATTTACTTAAAAAAAATATTTTTGGGCACATGGTAAATAATTAATAAATGAAATATTATTTTTCTTATGCAGAATTGTACGAGGAATCCAATGCCGCAACGTACAAGTCGATATCTCTTTTACTTTCAGAGATATTGAGAAAAACATAAAATTTATATTTCACTTTAAAAAATATATTTATAAATTTAATTTTTAATAAAGTTATAGTCTATCTTATAGGAAAATTTACGGGGAATCCAATGCCGCAAAGGGCAAGTCGATATCTCTTTTAGTTTCCGAGATATCTCTTTTAGTTTTTGAGATAATTACAGTTTTTCTTAATTGTTAGTCCCATAAGAAATGCATGTAATTTTTATTTCACATTAAAAAAAATGATTGTAATAGTGAATTATTGTTCCACTGATGCATTTTATGAATGAAAGGTGCGTTATATTGTCTAGACTACTTAGTAATTATATACATTAAAGTCCATTCACTTACAGAATTGTTCCAATTTTTCTAATAATAAAAATTATAATACTGTAACTAATTTATTCAAATTAAGATATTTCAGCAAGTAGATTTTACCGTTTTAAACAGTTATAAATATTTTAACTATGTTTATTCTTTCTAATATAATAATAACCATTTAAAATAATAATTAACTCTCAAAAAAGTATTTCCTAAAATAAAAAAAACTTGTGTTACGCACAATGTATTGTATATGTACATAAGAAAATACGTAGATTTTTATAGTTTTTTTTTTAATTTATACCTCTACCCAATTTTGGGTAAATGAATTCCTTGGGTTAAAATACAAATGTATACCAAATTTCGTTAAAATATTCCAACATATAATCCAGAAAATTAAAATCGTTTCTAAAGTTCATTGACCCCTGGAGTTATACCTTTTTAAACAATATTCTACCATGCTTAAACCAATCGTACGATAATTATGAAATTTGGTAAACATGTACTAGAAACCGGTAGATTCTAATGAAAAAATCAACAAATTTATACCTCAACTCAGTTTTGGGTAGCAAACATCTACCTTTTATCGGCGGAAGGTACTGTTTTAATTTTATCAAAAATGGATTCCTCGAGTCAAAATACATATCTATTTTTAATAATTGTCTCCCATTAGTTCGTATTATACAAATTCTTACATAATTCCATTCGATTCTACGTATTTTCTTCTACAAATCTATTAAATTTCAATGCATTATCTCTACGGGTTTAATTTCTATTAATAAAATAGTAAATCAACATATTCATACATTAATTCCTTCTGCAATACAATACACAATGTAAAATTCACAACTTTCTGAGATCCCTAGTCATTCAAATATCAGCCAATCAGCTTTGTTATCTATAACACAAGTAAAATACATTGGGCTTATGGGACTAAAACAACGAAACGCTACGACTTCAGGGTATATATAGGTTTCTTAATAATTTTAAACAAACAGCATTTTTGGACATGCCCTTTAAAATATTTTGATGAAATTACGTACACATATGTATTTTATCACGAGGAATCGTTTTTTGATAAAATAAAAATTCTGGGTTCATCCCTTAAATGGGTAGATATTGTTTACCCAAAATTGGGTCGACATACAAATTTGCCAATATTATTTTTAAATTCTGCGTATTTTCTAATATATGCACCCCAATTTTCAATTTGTTTTCTTTATTACTCCACAGTCAATTTTATGACGAATCCAATGTATATTTGGGCACAATTTGAACCATGTATTATTATAATTACAGCTATTTTGAAACAAAAATAGACATTGTTAAAAATTGTCTACCTACTAACGATTATTTTTATAATTATTTAATGGTGGGAAGTACACCCACGTTTTCTTTATGCATTCTACGCCCATGAAGGTTGTTGTACTGCAGCTCAGTGCATATAGAACGAGATTTTTGACCTTGAAATAAAGGTTTAAATCCAATGTGTTAACAATGGTTTTGTTATAATTTTATGGCTAAATTATGTATATTTAGTTGGCGGGAGGTACCGTGCGAGTTTTGCCACATATTTAACAATATATATTCGTAGAAAAATAATATAATTTGCAAAAAGTAAACAGAAATATTGATTAAAATATGTATGTCTATAGGACAAAAAGACCCTATTCTAAATATTAACCCGTTTGAACATCATCCCTTAACAATAGGGCTTAACACCCTTATCTGTCTTCTGCTGAGGGGTTTAAAGCACGGTTAACACCCTTACAGACCCATTATAAAACAATGTTTACATAATAATTAAAGACAATTTTTTATTATTATTGAATATAACTACCATATCTAAATATACGTTTTATGTATTAAATGATTGTAAAATTATAACAATGGATAGAAAGTATTAATTTGTATAATATTTGTAGCAATTAGAAAGAATTTGTATTATTACCATTAGCTAGAAATTTCTACATACTTAATAGAGTATAACATATTGTATAAGATATAATTTAAACACAATTTTTATCGTTTAAGTATAACAATTATACTTCAGAATATATCCTATCTTATGTAAAATTTCCTGAAAAATCCATTTTTCCACATTTCAGGCACATATTTCTTTCAGTTCCTGAAATATTTACAAATTTCAAAAAAATCTTCAAATAAACTACCCCTATTTTCAACCCTTAAACATTGTTAATTCTTTAGTAAAAGTATTCCTTCATACGTATATCTAATACCAAATTTCAATTTAATATCTAATTTAGTTTTTGAAATATTTTAATTTTTCTGTAATATTAAGTCGTATACCTGATCGAACGGTCAAGAAATATACGCCAATTTTAAAAATTAATTTGTGCTTACATGGTACATAATTAACAAATGAAATATTTATGTTCTTATGGAGAATTCGACGAGGAATCCAATGCCGTAAAGTACAAGTCGATATCTCTTTTAGTTTTCGAGATATTGAGGAAAACATGAAATACATATTTCACATGAAAAAATATATTTGTAAAACTAATTTATAATAATATTATGACCTATCTTATAGAGAATTTTATGGGGAATCCAATGCCGCAAAGCGCATTAAAATATCTCTTTTAGTTTCCGAAATAATTAGCATCAAATTTAGACAATGTCTATATCAAATATATAATTGTCACACCCAAATTAACGTATATATTGTTTAATATATTATAAAACTACATAAAATTCTGAGCATTTTGATGGGTTGGAGAAGGTCCCTATCTTTAATAGTCCTAGAAATATTGAATTTTGAAAATTTTCTGAGTTTTTAAGTATAGGGCAAAATACATGGGGTATATGTATTATACATTTTTATAATTATTGAACTTATGAAGAATATTAGATAAATGAAACATATAGTATCTTATGGAGAATTTTACGAGGAATGCAATGCCGCAATGTACAAATGGATATTTCTTTTAGTTTTCGAGATATTGAGGAAAATATGAAATTTTCAATTCACTTCAAATACATATATTTGTAAAATTAATTTTTAATACAGTTATAGCCTATCTTATAGAAAATTATACGAGGAATTCAATGCCGCAACACTCAATTCAATATCTCTTTTAGTTTTGAAAATAATAATAAAAATTCAATAATTCATTGTGGTTAAGGAGTGGGGGAAGCCAGCAGCCAATCAGCGTCAAGTATCAATTTCTCAATATTTAGTTTGGGTATATAAGCTCGGTACCAAACGAAATAGTTCATAGGACGTTAGTGAGTTCAATACAAGTGATTCTTTGTTTCTGTTGCGTTTGAATTCATCTTGTGCGATTATACTGTGGGTTATTAGACATTGTTTATTAATTAGCATGTCCTTTGCCTGGGCCAACGATGGAATACGGTGCACGACCATAGGCCTCCATGGACACCCCCCCACGTCCTCGTACGTGGCAGACGGAATCCATGTGCCTATGCCGGTGTTGTCGGGAATGCGGAGTTCGTTTGGAGACGTAGGCTTTCAGTCGACATTGTGGGGAGCCCTTATATCGTATTTCTTGAAGTTATATCTTTGAGTCATATGATGTAAGGGGGAACCACGGTGCCTCGGCTAGGCGTGAAATCTCTGACTCTTGCTCGTGTATAGGCGAGACCAACCCGAATGGGCGGGAATCATCGGCACAGATTCCACCGTATTTTTATATTAGAGTCACTTAGATTTGCGAACAACACGTGTTGTTCTTAGATTCAGGATTGGGAATTAGGGATGGTGTAATTGCATTAGGTGGATTCAAACGTATTCAGAACAAAGTTGTTGCTTTGAGAAATTACTGGCGTTCGCCAAATATATCATGAAAAGGATTTTTACTTCAAGTATAAATAACTTCAAATAAAGTCTGGATTGCACATTTTCCAGCAATAAATCGGCTCTTTTCAGAGCCACCAAATACAATACAAAAAAGAAATTTACTTCAATTATGCATCATATATCTTATTTTGGGTGTAACAATTTTATATTAAACGCAACAAATCATCAATTTTCTAACCTGGATCTTCTTTAATTCGCTTGTATACTGCTATAGCTGCGTCATCTTCGCTCACAAAATCCCATAGGCCATCACAAGCCATTATAAGGAATTCTTCGTTACCGTCGAGTGGTACGGCAACTATATCCGGTTCCGCTGTCACATACGGCTTGAGTTTGAGGTCGCCTACACGGTAAAAATATAACAAATTGTAGTCGGTATTAAAAAAAATGTAGGATTTTGGGAAATGGGTCTCCCATTCATATATTCACTGCGCGCATGCAAGCTTGATAAAAAATACCAATCCCAGAACAAGAAACGCATATAATAAGCTTTATTTATAAAATTAAAATGCATTGTTACATATGTACATACAAACATCCATACACCCATTTTAGGGTAAAAGGTACAACATAGGAATATATTTAATAAACATTTTATATGTATACAAAACATTCTTAAGGATTAAATGTGTATTTTTGGATATGGTAAGGATTTGGGTAATTTTCTTCATTTTACCATATCTTACCAATTGCCCGGGAAACAGCCAACTGCCCATTGACTCTCCACATTCCCCAAAACATAACACAACCGCCATTTGCTTCAATACGGTCCTTTTCGTCCTTAAAATAAAAAAAAATGTTACAAAAATTCAAATTTCAATAAAAAAATATATACCTCTCTACACGGTTTGTGTGGTTTAACAATTTGTAAAACTTTCCCTCTGTTGACCAAAAGGGCTTGCGAATCCCCCACCCACGCAACGTAGAGTGTCTCTTGTTTTGGACACAACAGGGCACATACTGCAGTGGTGCCACTACGAAAATTCTAAAAGAAAAATTGTTACAATTACAAAATTTAAACATTCTTTTTGGTTGTACTTCTATTCGGCTTTTTTCCAAGAAACATTCATCTGTTCGCAAAAAAGCATCTCTTAAAGCTTGTTCTGGTTCGGTAGGATAAGCTGAGCTTTCGACTAAATACTGGTGTAGATGGGCAGCACTGTAGGCAGCAGCATCTGAGCCTGCGTGCCCGTCAAAAATTGCATAATAACACGCTGGACTTGTATCCTAAAAAAATAATTAAACCATAAACATTATTCTCCATGTGGAGTCGTTAATTCGTGCGACACCCTCTCTCCTTACACACTAGCCTTCCAGTCATACCAATTTTCAAGTGTAACACTTACAGGAATGTTAAACATTGAATGGATATCATGTATGACAACATGTCTGTCCTCCATTCGTCTTCTGGTGTTACGTGACGTACAGATTGAAACTTTCGGAGGTTTTAAAGTTGGTGGACATGGTAATGTATCCAATTGGGCATTGTCTAAATATCTGAGACATATATCGTTCATTTTACCCATAACTGTCTGCATAAGTTTTAATGGCTCGTAGACTGAAAAAAAAAATTGATTATTTTTATTGTTGTGTATCTTGAAAAATAAGTGAGATATGTTAATTTTGACTTAAAATTTGAAATCTATATGGTTTGTTTAGTCTGTATACAAATTTTTATTAAAATTGGTCAAAAAATACACACAATATTTAGAGTTGCATTTGCCCTAAAATTGTTGCAATTTTACCGGCGACCGACGCATCACTTGCCGGCAAAAATTTCGCAGATTTGCGGTAAACGCATATCATTGTAAATGCATAATTTCAAGCAAAAATTCTTTTTACCTCCCGCCATACTGTAGATAAGGGAGGTGGTGAGTTTTCAGTGTATTAAGTAAAATTAAATACTGTATTATATACCCACCATTTTCGTTGGGGTTAAATCCACAAGCAATGGGGTGTTTTTTACATGCTTGGCGTATTTCGTCAATTGTTATTTTAACCAAAGGGCCTACAAGAGTGGACGGACATGATCTGGAAAAAAAAATAAACATATAAATAACAAAAAAACAGTAGAAAACAATTAGATAAAGATTTATAGGTCATGGCATTTTCTAATCTTTTTAAAAATACATTAATTTCTAAAATTTACAGGAAATTCTCAACAAATATTACGTAATAATAGATGAATATCTTTATTAGAATGACTCAGTACAAAATTTATTTAAATATATGTACATTATATGTGTATTAAATGAACTATGTTATAATTTTCAAAAATTTCTTCAAATAAACTACCCTTAATTTCAGCCCCTAAATATTGCACATTCTACAGTAAATGCAATCCTTTAAGCCTATTTACAATACCAAATTTCAATTTAATATCTTTTTTGGTTTTCGAAATATTACAATTTTTCTATAATATTAAGTCGTATTGTTGCTCGAACGGCTGAGAAATACTCGCCAATTTTCAAAATTAATTTGTGACTACATGCTTAATAATTAATTTATGAAATATTTATGTCCTTATGTATGATTCAACGAGGAATCCAATGCCGCAAAGTACAAGTCGATATCTCTTTTGGTTTTCGATATATTGACGAAAACATGAAATTCATATTTCACTTGAAAAAATATATTTGTAAAATTAATATTTAATAAAGTTATAGCCTATCTTATAGAAAATTTTACGAAGAATCGAATGCCGCAAAGTGCAAATCGATATCTCTTTTCGTTTTCGAGATAATTACAATTATGTATAAAACAAGTTACTGTCCAGGATTCTCATGAAAAAAATATTTGTAATAAAAAAATATAGTCTATCTTATACGATTTTTTTTAGGAATTCAATGCCGCAAAGCTCATTTCGATATCTTTTTTAGTTTTGAAAATATTGATAAAAATGTAACAATTAATTATTGCTAAAGAGTGGGGGAAGCCAGCAGCCAATCAGCGTCAAGTATCAATTTGTCAATATTTAGTTTGAGTATATAAGCCGGGTGCAAAACAACAATAGTTCATAGGACGTTAGTGAGTTCAATACAAGTGATACTTTGTTTCTGTTGCGTTTGAATTCTTCTTGTGCAATTATACTGTGGGTTATTAGACACTGTTTATTAATTAGCATGTCCTTTGCCTGGGCCAACGATGGAACACGGTGCACGACCATAGGCCTCCATGGACACCCCCCCACGTCCTCGTACGTGGCAGACGGAATCCATGTGCCTATGCCGGTGTTGTCGGGAATGCGGAGTTCGTTTGGGGACGTAGGCTTTCAGTCGACATTGTGGGGAGCCCTTATATTGTATTTCTTGAAGTTATATCTTTGAGTCATATGATGTAAGGTGGAACCACGGTGCCTCGGCTAGGCGTGAAATCTCTGACTCTTGCTCGTGTATAGGCGAGACCAACCCGAATGGGCGGGAATCATCGGCACAGATTCCACCGTATTTTTATATTAGCTTCACTTAGATTTGCGAACAACACGTGTTGTTCTTAGATTCAGGATTGGGAATTAGGGATGGTGTAATTGCATTAGGTGGATTCAAACGTATTCAGAACAAAGTTGTTGCTTTGAGAAATTACTGGCGTTCGCCAAATATATCATGAAAAGGATTTTTACTTCAAATATGCCAACAATCGGCTCTTTTTAGAGCCCCAAATACAATACAAAAAAGAATTTTACTTCAATTATGTGCTATATAAGTTTTAAATTTGCGATCCACAGTATGTTAGGTTTGTGAGTCGTTATGGTTATGCACTAGGAATTACCCTACTTCCGGTGTGTATTTCCGGTTCTTCGTACACTTGTTTCAATTTATTTTGATACAAAAAAATAACCTATACACCTAAATTTGGATGTAACAATAAATAGAAAATATATTTACAATAAATCGTTGTTATGTATGAATGTATTTTCTACTCAAAATTTTATGTAAATTATACTATTACAAATAACTATAAAACTACTGTTTGTACGTAATTATTATAACGTACTCTTGTCTAATGCATAAATAATTTGACACACTATGTTAACATCTTTAAATAAAAAACAGGAAGTTTCCATACATATACGTAACATTAGTAAAAGTTACTAATACATATAAATATAACTTTGAAATGACCTATGTCTATTATACAATTAGTAAACATATCAGTCGCGTATTTTTGAACAAATTTTTTATTTTATTAATCAACAAAATCAATAAAACAGAATAATTATTATCTTTTATTTTAAGTCATTGAAAAACTACTCGTTTTTTAATCAATTTTTTATCTAAATATATTCAGTCATTCGCGTGATCTCGCTTATATAGCAATCAATACTTTTCTCTCCTGCTGAAAATTCCTGAAAATGGCAAGTCCAGTTCTGAAATTATCCAACAACCACAATTTTCCTGTAATCGGGCTTGGTACTTATAAGGTAAACTATATAAACCAATTTTTCTTTATTTATCATCACGTGTGCTGTGAAATAAATGACTGTGCATGTTTTCCGATGTTAGTCGAAGCCTGGCGAAGTTGAACGAGCGATAAAGGACGCAATAGACTGTGGATATAGGCATATAGACTGCGCTTTTATGTATGGAAACGAAATAGAAGTAGGCAATGGAATAAAAGAAAAAATTGAAGATGGTACAGTAAAACGGGAGGAACTGTTTATAACCAGCAAAGTACAATATTGGACATAAAAAATGACATATTGTATTCATGACTATTTGTTTTTAGCTATGGAATACGTTTCATTCAAAAAAATTGGTTGAACCAAATTTGAAAGAATCCTTAAAAAACTTGCAACTAGATTATTTAGACTTGTATTTGATGCATTGGCCTTATGGCTTTAAAGTACGTATAGACCAATCACAACACAGACACTTGTGTTGAAACATACCACACGTTTTAGCCAATCAAAACACACATTTTTTAGGAGGGAGGTGATTTAATACCAATGGAAAATGGTATTCCACAATATAGTGAAATAGATTATATGGAAACATGGTGTGCCATGGAAATCTGTGTAGATTTGGGCCTTACAAAGTCTATAGGGATTTCAAATTTTAACAGCGAACAAATTCAACGCATTTTAAACAATTGCAGAATACCACCAGTTAACAATCAAATCGAAGTCAACCCTAATTTAAACCAAAAAAAACTTATTAATTTTTGCCGGGAAAAAAATATTATTGTTACAGGTTTTTGCCCATTAGGCAGGCCTCAACAGACTCTAGGTGTTGAAGGGAAACCTCAACCTACAGTTGAGGATCAACACGTGAAAAAAATGGCTGAAAAATACAGCAAAAGTCCTGCACAAATTGTTTTAAGATATTTGGTATCAAAACTTATCTCCACGTTAAGTAGTGGTTATCAATACTGATTTCCATGTTTTTTAGGTTTCGTTAGGTATTGCTGTTATACCTAAATCAGTCACCAAGTCCAGAATAATTGATAATATTAATATTTTTGATTTTGAATTAACTGAAGATGAAATAAAATATTTGGATTCTTTGAACAGGAATGAACGAGTTTGTCCCTCAAATGAATTTAAAAATCATAAATATTATCCATTTCATATAGAATATTAATTAATTTATTGTATTTTGTACAAAAATGATATGTATTGTACTAAAAACCTGTAATTTTTTTGTAAAATTGTTTTTTAACAATTGTAATAAAAATTGCTACATTTGAAATATTTTAATGAAATTACGTGTTTGTATATCCAAAAATGGGTAGACATACAAATTTGTCTATATCATTATTGTATTCTACGTGTTTTCTAATATAAATACCCCAATTTTCAAAATTATAACTGTATTCATATAATTTCTATAAATAAAAAACTGAAATAGTATTTTATTGATTCTGCAAGTTAATGAACCTAAATTTATTCGTATTATTAATGCAATTTACAATTCATATGTTTTTACCCTGCATGACTCATATTGAGTAGGCGGTGGACCAAATATTAACCTTTTGTTTTTCATAAGCGTACAAACATTTTTTCACAGGGACATTGCAAAATATTTTACAAAAGAGATAAAAATCTCAACTTTTCAGACTGGAAATTACAAGTAGGACATGAAGACTAGTTCAGTGCTTTTGTAACGCAATATGTGTGCAATACTTTGCTTCAAATTCATTTAAATATTAAAAAAGTAGAAGAAAATAATTATTGAATATTTATATTGTCTATAAATAGTTATTTAATCTTATATAACTGTTTACACCTACATAATTATCCTTTGTTATATTTTTTACTGCGTAGGTGTGGACCGTTACGAAATACACAATTATTTATCATAATTAAAAATCCAAAATTATACATGATTGAAAAATAAATTAAATATTATGTACACCTAATGTTTCTTGTAAACAAATTATATATCAAATTAAAATTCCCTACAAAACACTTCAAAGCGCATCTCATTATCTCTTTTAATTTCCGAGATATTTAACATCAAAATTAAACATAGTTGTCGGTTAAAATTTCAGTACAATTGGGTCATATATTTGATCGAACCGGGAAGAAATACTCCAAATTAAAAAAATTAATTACGCGTATATGATAAATAATTAATCGATGAAATATATTTTTTCTTATGCAGAATTCAACGAGGAATCCAATGCCGCAACGTACAAATCGATATCTCTTTTAGTTTTCGAGATATTTACAATTATTTAAAAAAACTTTAGTGCTTTATTTTATATAGTTAATAAATTTATTTTTTATAATAGTATAGTGTATCTTATAGGGAATTTTACGGGGAATCCAATGCCGCAAAATACAAGTCAATATGTTTTGTAGTTATTGAGAAAATAAAAATTAAATTTTTAGCCAATCAGAACGCAGAAACAAATTCTCATTCAGGGAAGTTATAAATATAGGGTGCTATGCATTTATAGTGTCATTTGACAATTGCAATCTGGATGAGTAACATTTGTTCATTAATGTAAAATCGGCCAAAAGCAATTTTAAAAATAATTTTGACATATATGCATATAAATAACTAAAAATACGTTAAATACTGTACATAATTAATGTTTTAAACTTGCTTGTAAGCAAAAATAAATGCTTTCGTAATGAAATGTTTATATAAGCAAATAAATAGATAACTTGACAATTTCCACGAATATTTAGAAAAGGTGTATAAGTATTTATTTTAGTTTAGTTTGACATACAAGTGTTAGAATTATCTTAGATAAACATTATTATCAACGACAAATAAAACCACAATGATAAAAAAATGAAAACTATATGTCAAAAATAATGCGAATTATTTATTGTAAAACGATTACACGTATTTTATAACCATTTATTTATTGTTTATATTAAATAACACGACAAATAAATTATAAATTACTTTATTATTACAGGGATTGATTTATACATAAAAGACATAAATATAATATATATTTTTAGCTATTCATCATATGTATGTGTGTCATATCTTATTTTTTCCGAGTATATTGCACGTTTCTTGCTAAATAGGGGGGAGTTTAAACTAAAACCTGTAAATAATATGTACAAACATTATAATAAACAATAAAAAAAGTAATAGGCATAAAATGACTACAGAAATACCGCGAAAATGTGTCTTCTTGTTAACTTACTTTCTGTTTAAATACTGCAAGCACCAATCCACAATACCCCCCACAACTTCAGAGTTAATAAACTTGTAACTTCCCAATTTTACAGGTAACTGATCATTAGGTTCCACAGTGTTAGCAAAATCCTCGAAAAATGCACGATATTCAGTTAAAAAGTCATCTTTATTTGCCATTGCACCGTTCGTTGCACTCAATGATATGTATTTTTGTACTATTATGAACACTATAATGAATGTATTGTCGTAAAAAAATAAGTATTTAACGTTTTGACAAACTGTCAAACCATGTTTACTGCAGAATGCTCGAAGTAAAACTGTGAAAAGAGAAAATGGAGCCAAATGCGCAGAATTGCAAGAGATCTGTGTTACCGGCATCGGAACAGCTGTTATGGGTACAGTTATGTCAAAAAATATACACATTAATACAATCAACCAACAATTTATTTATTAATTACATTAATACACACATAGTTCTATCTGTAAATGGACTATTCGGAACCTCTTCCCCTCGCATTTCTTTAGATTTATGCCCCAAATAACTGTTTTCATACTCCTTTGCAATGTATTCAGGTAATGGTTTATTCCAATCAGCGGGAGGTGATGTTCTACGTTCCCAAACATTGTTGGAATAATGAGCCTTCAATCTTTCACGTCTTCTTTCTTGTTCAGACTTAATAATCAACTCCTATAATGCATAAAATTAACAATAAACCCAACAATTATCAATAAACATACTGCTGCTTTTAAATCGTTTTCTTTCCATTTGTAGCAATTATCAGTATCTCTCTTCCATTGTGAACAATCTAAAGTCTCTCCATAGATAAAATATTGATGAAACCGGCCTCTAATACTCGTACATTCATTGTATTCGTCTTTATACATCTCACAAGGACGTATCTTTTATAAATGCAATAATGGACACACAAAAAAAATGTTTAGATAATTTTTATTTATATTATAAACATACACAATTTACAAAAATAACATTTAATATGTTTAATACGTACCAACCATTCATATTCTTTGAGAATTTTACTAGCATTTTCTTTATTATTATTGTTATTAGACATTTTAAATATTTAAATTTAAACATGTGCTGAGGTGTCAAATGTTACTGACAAATAAAATTAACCAAGTAACTAGAAATTTACAATTATTTAAATAGTGTTTATATTGAATTAAACATATTATCAGTAATTATTTAATTTATAAAACATATTTTGATCAAACAATAATAAAGTTATGTAACCTTTACAAACAGAAATAATATCTAGGGAGACATCTATTACAAAATATTCCAACTGTTTCTATTGATTAATACGTTTATTTGTAAAATAAAACCAAATTAATCATTATTTAATATATTTCCTATGTCAGTACTATGCCCAAACAAAATCCATGTGAAACTGAATTTCTTCCAAATCTCTATTATAATTCTAAACTGTTCTGAAATATACCCAGCCAATCACAGCACAGTTTTGTGTGTTATCTAAAACACACGTATTTACTCTTGAAAATGTAGCAAGATTGCTACATGTTCAGAACGACTACCTTATAAAATTTTCAAGGAATAACATACGTTGTGACGAAGTAATAAAGTATATCTGTCTCACTCAGCTATGAAAGTATGAGCGAGATAGCTACAAAAGAAAGAAATAGCATGATCAAAATGAAATAGATATATGTTTCTTTGATTGTAAACTTTGAGTATACTAAATAATTATTATCTCGAAAACTGAAAGTGATATCGACTTGTACGTTGTAGAATTTGATTCCTCGTAAAATTCTCCTTAATATAGGATATGTTTTATTTATTTAATATATTTTATAAATTCAATAATAATTAAAATATATAACACATATACCCCATGTATTTTGCCTTATGCTAAAAACTCAGAAAATTTTCAAAATTCAATATCTCCAGAACTATTAAAGATAAAGAAGTCCTCCAACGTATCAAAATGCTCAGAATTTTATGTAGTTTTGTATTATATTAATAAATATATACCTTAATTTGGGTGTGACAACTGTTTATTTGCATAATTTTGATGTCAATTATCTCGAAAACTAAAAGAGATAATTATATAGTCTTTGCGGAATTGGATTCCCCATAAAATTTCCTATAAGATACACTATAAAATTACTAAAATTAAATTTATTAACTATATAAAATTAAGCACTATTTTTTTTTTTAATAATTAGAAATATGTCGAAAACTAAAAGAGATATCGACTTGTACGTTGCGGCATTTGATTCCCCGTAACATTATGCATAAGAAAAAGAATATTTCATTTATTAATTATTTACCATATGCCCAAAAAATATTTTTGTAAAGTAAATACTTTCCAATTTTTAATTGGAGAGTATTTCTCAGCCGTTCGATCAGGTGCACGACTTAATAGTTAACTTGCTGTTGGTTATGTTTATATATATGCTGAAGTCGTAGCAGTAACTTGTTTTAGTCCCATAAGCCCAATGTATTTTACTTGTGTTAATAGGTAACAAACCTTTTGTACGCTGTGATTGGCTGATATTTCAATGACTAGGAATCTTAGAGGGATGTTTATTGCATGATGATTTACTATTTTATTAATACAAATTGGATAATAATAATAATAATAATGTATAAAACATATATTTTGCCTTATGTTGAACCAACGTATTTTCGAATATCGAAAAAGATATTTTAATTTTGTTTTTAGGGGTTGACAAAGGAATGAACTTTTAATATTTTAATGTAAGAAAATTTGATTTTTGTATATGATAAGATATGAATATATTACTTAATATTTGAGATTTGTAATTATTAGTTATCTTATCATATATTTACTGAAGTCACGGCGGAGATGACACTTCATTTATTTTTAATTACTTTATTTTGTTTCTAGAATATTTGAAATTTATGTTGTATTGTTATTATTTCAGAAAAACATATTTTCGTATGTAAAAATATACATATATGAAACAATAAAGACATATGATGTCTATTTTCAAAGATTATTGGGTTATTTTTAAAATTTCAAAATATATTCCATTATATAATAATGGAAACTTACCTGACCTACAGGTTAAAATCTATTTTTCAAGTAGGTACTTTAAAATACTAGACACTTATCAATGTATGTATAAGTAGATAGTAACAATTAATATACTTAATAAAAATATATCTATGTATGTATGTACTTTGATGATACAAATTTTATAATACATTTTTGACATTGTCAAAGACATAACTACGTACTATTAAAGGTGCGGTCGTTACTTCACGAGCACTCAAAGCTAAAGTGGAAAAAGCAACAAATGAGTTACTTTGATTTAAGTGTACACAACAAATCAATGTTTGAACAATGAATTTTTATTTTAAAAATATATTTACTTAAAGACTTTTTTCGAATATTCAAAGGTCTTGTTATAATATACGAGTATTACAAGAAAAAATTCTATTAAAAAAAAATTGGCACACTATGCATATGTAACGAATGTTTATATTTACATGTTCAAAGATCGTATAGATAAGTATGTATGTAACCGATATTTATATTTAGTTAAATACGTTTGTATTCTGTTATACAGGCACCCTGTACTGGTGTGGAGAATGTACGATATATTTATGTAAGAAGTGGTGACTAGGGCATACAAAAATGGAGAAAGCACCACCGCAAAAACCAAAATTATCGGTCAATTTCAACAATGTTTAATATGAAAATATTTTAATATTATTATCACAAAATAATTTTAAATTAATGTGGTTTAATGCAAAAACAACCAACGTCACTATTTCGTTATTTTTTGTATTAATAATTCAATTAATTTATGTATAAAATAAAAACGAAATTTCTAGTACCATATCGTGTCCATTTCAGAATTAATTGCATTTATTTCATATATACAAATTGTTAGAAAATAGTGCAAAATTTCATTTCATCGTGTAGTCTTTTTGTAATATATTAATTAAATAAGTTTTCTAAGCCTAAAAAAGTAGTCCTACATGTTTCATCTTCCAACAATAAGTGAACAAGTTAACAAACTAAAATTAGAACTTTGGTTTGTGCAAGTCTGCTACAACCCAAAGTTGACGCGCGCTGGAAAGCATAAATTCACAATTTTGTTAATATATTATTTTATTCAATTTATTTATTTTTTTACGAATTTGAACACGTTGTTGCTGCCACCAAGCAACAAAAATTTATACTATTAGGCTCATAGAATGTTTAAATATAATAAACATAGAATTTTGTATAAATTATGACTTTAAAATAATTCTTGTGGTATCTTCGCCACTATAGTAGCGAGTACCCATTCGGTGACGCATGATAAACCCGATCATACAATAACATACATTATATATTAATATTTGACCATGTATATTGCGATTTTCACATCTCAAAAACTAAATGAGATCTCGTCATGCTGATTGATAATTTGGATTCATTTAAAGTTACGGTTAAAATATTTTGACTATGTTTCTCTTCTCACGGGTTATAAATTAAATCAAACTAATGTAATTGCTTAACAACTGCATTGTTAATATCTTTTATACATAGTCGAATGAATGAACTTTCGTCTGCATAGGAGGAGTACAAATGTCGTTTATTAAAATAGATTCTTGGACTTAGAGATAAAAAATCCCCACTCCTCGTTATAAATTGGCTGTACAGTGAGTAGGTACCACAGTTTGTGCTGTGTACAGACAGATTGACAGACAGACAACTAGTAACCAAAATGGCACTTGTCCCCGGTACATACAACTTAGAAAAAAATGAGAATTTTGTCGAATACCTCACTGGTATTGGTATGTATTCAAAATAATTTATTTTTTATTTGTGTGCGTAAACTAAAAATTATTTTCTAAATATATGTATTGGCTCTAAAAAGAGACATTTTATAATAAAGCATAAATATACAAGAAGTTACATACTTTAAAAACTCAAAACATTAGAGTAAAATTTTCAAAAATTTAGTTGATTTGTTTATATACCAACTGAATTATAAATATTGTAGTGGGGGAAGCGATTGGCCAATCAGAAACAAATTTATAATAATTCATTTCAATTTGTTAATATAGGGGTTTAATTTTGGCAATTTTTTCTAAAAGATAGACTATAATATATATCAAAAATAAATTTTAAAACTATTTTCTCAAAGTGTAATATTTTTTGGATATATCTGTAATAATCTCGTAAACTAAAAGATTGAATTCCCCGTAAAAATGTTGAACCAATGTGTTTCGTATGAACTAAATGCATGATATTATGTAACTTTTAATTCTGAGTAACTTTCTTCAAATAAACTTTTTAAAAAAGTGAGAAATAAAGGCGTTATTTAATCATTTATGAATCAATAAGTCCAATATAATATTGGTATAGCCACCTATTGACAAGAATTATAAACAATCTGACATTTGTTGAATATTATAACATTGATTTTCCAAAATTGTTCTTTTAGAACTGAGGCCTTAAATTAAAAAATGTTTCAAATATAATTTGCTCAAAATATTCCATTTTAATTAATTATGTATTAATCTTAATTATATAGTTTGTATTTCTGAACATATAAATGCTTAGTTAAATAAATCATTTTCAGAAGAAATATACGTAAATAAAATAAAATATCGGTTAAAACATATTTAAATTTGAAAAATAAATAGACTATTGCAAAATTTATTTTGTAAAAAAATTAGTTTGCGAGAAATAAACAATTTTTATTTTTCTTCAGTATCTCTGAAATTAAAGCCAAAATGAAAAAAAGTTTCTACAAGACTAGCCTTCATTTTTAATTACAAATTTGTTTTATTATGATAAACATAGTCGAAGTCTTTTGGTTTAGCCAAAAAATGGCTTTTCTCAAAATTGTTAATACCATATCAATACTGCTGCTGTACTCTATGGTCAAAATTATAAACAATATTTTAATGTTGTTGTGTATATAAGTACGTTGATGTATCGTGTAAATGGGAGAAATCAATACTAGTGACATATAGATTGACCAATCAGACTTGAAGAAATATTTATTGGATCTAGGCGGCAAGAAAATGATTTATACATGTCATTTAAATGTATATGTATAAAAATATTGTTAAATATTTATTTTAAACAAATGGATTGATAAAATATTGATTGATACATGATTTTTTAGTTATTATATTATAAAATATATATTTGTTGAACACTTTACAGTCGTTAGTTATTATACTAAAAAATATATATACATTAATTCGGGTCCCACATTCGTGTTTTTGGTATATAATAATTATCTTGCAAAATGAAAGAGATATCGATTTGTACGTTTACTCTATAAGACACAATAAGATTTATATATTAATTATTTATCATGTACCCAAAAATTAATTTTGAATATTGAAGAGTTCGAGCGTTAATACGACTTAAATTGATATTTGATATGCGAAATAGGCTTAAATTTTCAAAAGTTTAGGAATGAAAATATTTATAATTTACATAAAAACTTTTTGGTAACATTCCACATTTTTCTTAAATTTATCCATTTTTACGCGTTCAAACATCAACTAAATTCTTCCATTCTCTTTCCAGGTCTTCCAGAGGATAAAGCAAAAGAATACAACATTGTGATGTCTCCATTAGTTGTTAAAGTTGATGGACAACAAATAACTTTATCTCGTCAAGTGCAGGGTGATTCCGTTTTCACTCTTGGTCAAGAATTCGAAGAAAAAATGCCCACAGGTCATGTCTTGAAGTCGGTCGCAAGCTTAAATGGAAATACTTTAACCGTGAAGAGCAGCACAGCTGATGGAAAATCTGGAGAGAAAATCTATGAATTTTCCGACAGTGGATTGGTTGTTGTAAGTATTAATTATTGGCTTTAATGTTGTAATATTGTTGAAATATTGTATAAATTTAATTGTTTGTTTGTTACAGACGTTGAAAGCCGAAGTTACTGGTATTATTGCTAAGCGTATATACAAGAGAGCATAATTTAAATATTTTTTAATTATTTATACTAAATGTATTTACAAAATGGTAATAAATATACTCTTTACAAATAAATGTCTTTTACTTATTCATAATATACTTATTTGTCTCTAAATTTATACTACTACACTCATAGAATGTTTAAATGTTGTACTTTGCGGAATTAAATTTTCGGATTATATTTATTAATACATTCTAATTACATGTACATGTAACATAAATGAAGTAAAAATTCTTTTTTGAATTATTTGTGGTTCTGAAAAGAGCCGATTTTTATATGTATGTAAATAAAGTATGGCAGAACCATTTTTTTGAACAGCTTTTACATCTTTCTTTACAAAAGTATTACACGTCACGTATAACTCAGTCAGTCTCAGTGTAACAAACAAGGAACACATCTGACGAGTCGAGCACACAGGACGCTAACAATTGAATTGAAAAATGCTTTATTTATCTTTATGTAATACATAGCATTGCATATAGAGAACACAAGTTAAAAAAATAGACTGCTGTTTTAGGGATCATTCCCTCTTCAGCAAGTAATATAAAATATAATCTGTTTGGAAAAAAAAACTGAACAAAAGGAATATTTAGAATTAAGTAAGTTGAATTAAATTGTCATTTTATTTTATTATATTATCGTGGGGGGCTGGAGTTTATCTGTAAGCGAGGGGGGTGTTGTCCAATAGTTCCTGGAGGGGTTGGGGCAGGTCGATGGCGTGGTATGAAACAATATCAATACTGCTGCTGTACTCTATGGTCAAAATTATAAACAATATTTTAATGTTGTGGTGTATATAAGTACGTTGTTGTATCGTGTAAATAGGCGAAAATCAATAATAATGATTTTTTCAAATTGACCAATCATATTTCTAGAAATTATGTGGAATTTTTTGTTTAAATAACTTTCCAGTGCAGACGCCTTCTTTAAGGGGCCTGTTTATACGATGCCCCCAAATGCTCATATAAACAATACATGGCAAAAAAATTGTATCGACAGGCATGGAATAGATTTTCTGTGACGTCACGAGATCCAAAAATCAATAAAAGTGGTCATGCGCAGTACACTAAATTCAAATTTTGTGTGGTATTTGAACATAGCAATAATAGAATTAGAAAATTTTGAATAAATTCAGTTTTTTAAATGAACTAAATTTTCCATTATTTATAAGTTATTAATGATTAATTTATCATTAATTATTATATGTCTATATGTATGTGTTTGTTTGTGTGTGTGTGTATGTGCGTGTGTGTGTATGTGTGTGTGTATGTGTCCGGAACTCTATTCGTTGTATATGTATGTAAATAAATTATGGGAGAACCATTTATTTATTTTTGAACAGCATTTACATCTTTCTTTACACGTCACGTACAACACAGTCAGTCTCAGTGTAACAAACAAGGAACACATCCGACGAGTCGAGCACAAATGACGCTAGCAAGTATTGCAGTTTTGTTTTATATACGAACTCATACCGATTGCTGCCGAAGTCCCCATGTTAAGGATAGGAATGTACACTGTATGCGGATAACAATACCATGCTGCTTTCCTATTGGTTTGTTTAACTTCAACACACACTCAAATACAGAAAGCATAAAAGTGCGGACACATTAGATTTTTTTGCTTACAGTTAGCTCTGTTGTGTTGTTGTCGTTACGTTATGTTATCTTAAGTAAAGACACAATTGACGATCTGTAACGATGAGGAATTAAATAAATTATTATCTGTCCAAGAAGACTGAAACATCAACATAAATTGTTGTTATTAACAACAAATACAAACAACGGCTCTTTTTAGGGCCACAAATTATTATAGAAAAAAGAAATTTCATCTCAATTATGCTCAATCCTATCTGTTTTCTTTACATAATTTCCTACTTTTATATTTAAATATGAGCCATATTGAATTTTGATAATATATTAATAAGAGTAAATTTAGTATTTTAGTGTAAATAGCTAGTATCATTTTATTCAGTGATTCACGCTGACTATACTGATGTATAATTTATTATTATTTAATGAAAATTTTGTACTGAAAAAAATCCAAGTATGTTAAATGAAATGTATAAGGTTTTAACGATGTTATAGTCATAGTTTATGATTTTTTTTAGTTTTATACTGATTCTTTTGGTATATAACATTAACTTTTTATGAAAATTTGTCCAAGAAAAATGAATTATAAAAATTATAAGTGTCACGTCAACTGTTTATTATATAGCGTATATACCTGAGAGTTAAAATTCTTTTTCGTATATATTTGGTGGCTCTGAAAAGAGCCGATTACTGGAAAATGTGCAATCCAGACTTTATTTGAAGTTATTTATACTTGAAGTAAAAATCCTTTTCATGATATATTTGGCGAACGCCAGTAATTTCTCAAAGCAACAACTTTGTTCTGAATACGTTTGAATCCACCTAGTACAATTACACCATTCCTAATTCCCAATCCTGAATCTAAGAACACGTGTTGTTCGCAAATCTAAGTGAGTCTAATATAAAAATACGGTGGAATCTGTGCCGATGATTCCCGCCCATTCGGGTTGGTCTCGCCTATACACGAGCAAGAGTCAGAGATTTCACGCCTAGCCGAGGCACCATGGTTCCACCTTACATCATATGACTCAAAGATATAACTTCAAGAAATACAATATAAGGGCTCCCCACAATGTCGACTGAAAGCCTACGTCTCCAAACGAACTCCGCATTCCCGACAACACCGGCATAGGCACATGGATTCCGTCTGCCACGTACGAGGACGTGGGGGGGTGTCCATGGAGGCCTATGGTCGTGCACCGTATTCCATCGTTGGCCCAGGCAAAGGACATGCTAATTAATAAACAATGTCTAATAACCCACAGTATAATCGCACAAGATGAATTCAAACGCAACAGAAACAAAGAATCACTTGTATTGAACTCACTAACATTCTATGAACTAATGTAGATTTGTACCGAGCTTATATACCCACAACTAAATACTGACAAATTGATTCTTGACGCTGATTGGCTGCCGGCTTCCCCCACCCTTTACCAACGATTAAGTATCAATTTTTAGTATTTTTTTCAAAAACTAAGAAAGATATTCATTTATACTTTGCGGCATTGAATTCCTCGGAAAATTTCCCATTAGATAGACTATAATTTTATGAAAAAGTTATTTTTTTAAGTAAAAATTCGTAGCGATTAAAAAATTTGAAATAATTGTAAATATCTCGAAAACTAAAAGAGATATTGATTTATACGCAGCGCCATTGGATTCCTCGTGATATTCTGCATAAGATAAACTATATTTCGTTTATTTAATATTTTTTATAAGTTCAATAATAATTAAAATGTTTAATACATGTATACCATGTATTGTGCCTATGCTTAAAAACTCGGAAAATTTTCAAAATTCAATATCTCGAGAACTAAAAGAGATAGAAACCTCATCTACGCAGCAAAATACTCAGAATTTTATGTAAATTAATATTATTTTAAAAAATATATACCTTAATTTGAGTATGACAACTGTGTATTTGGTATGGGCCATGGTGAAATTCATTGTTAATTATCTCGGAAATTACAAAAGATAATTAGATGCACTCTGCGGCATTGGATTCTCCGTAAAAGTTTCTATAAGATAGACTATAATTTATATTAAAAACAATTTTTAAAACATATTTCCTGGGCCACTATATTTTTTGGAAATAAATGTTAATATCTCAGAAACCAAAAGAGATATCGTCTTGTACTTTGCGGCATTAGATTCCTCTTCGGATTCTGCATAAGGAAAAACATATTTAATTTATTAATTATTCACCATGTGCCCAAAAATTAAATTTGAAAATTGGCGAGTATTTCTCAGCCGTTCGATCAGATGCACGACTTAATAGTTAACTTGCTGTTGGTTATGTTTATATATATGCTGAAGTCGTAGCAGTAACTTGTTTTAGTCCCATAAGCCCAATGTATTTTACTTGTGTTATAGATATACATAGCATTTGCGCGCTGTGATTGGCTGATATTTGAATGACTAGGAATCTTAGAGAGATGGGAATTTTACATTGTGTATTGTATTGCATGGTAATTTACTATTTTATCAATACAAATTGAACCCGTAGAGCTAATCTATTGAAAAATATAAGACTTATAGAAGAAAATACGTAGAATCGAATGGAATTATGAATGCATTTGTATTTTCAGGCGTTTTATATTATATGATTAGAAAATACGCAGAATTTAGCAGTAAAATTGGCAAATTTAAAATCTCAGATAATATTTAAAATTCAATATCTCGAGAACTAGAAGAGATAAAATCCACATCTACGCAGCAAAATTCGCAGAATTAAATGGAGTATATGGCATCAAAACATATGTACTTTTTATTGGGTGTAGCAAATCTGTATTTGTGTACTGTTAAAATATCTTAGCGTTTTGCCATAAATGTACTGCATTTTTATTTGCAATAATTAATATTTATAATATATACAACCCATGTACTTTGCCCTATGCTTAAGACCCTACAAAAGATAAAATGTTTCCTATAAAATGTATACCTTAATTCGGATGTGACAAACGTGCATTTGATATAGTCAGGGTTTAATTTAAAAATTCTATAAAGAACTGTTTATTATTTAATGCATAAATGAAGTAAAATTCTTTTTTGTATTGTATGTGGTGGCTCTGAAAATTTATTAATACATTCTAATTATAGGTGAAGTAAAAATTCTTTTTTGAATTATTATTTGTGGCTCTGAAAAGAGCCGATTTTTATATGTATGTAAATAAATTATGGGAGAATCATTTATTTATTTTTGAACAGCTTTTACATCTTTCTTTACAAAAGTATTACACGTCACGTACAACACAGTCAGTCTCAGTGTAACAAACAAGGAACACATCCGACGAGTCGAGCACAAATGACGCTAGCGATGAACGATGAACCTAACGGGTTTCTTAGAAGTACCGGGCCATTTGCCCTCACCTTCCCTATCGGATTTTTGTTTCGGACGTATGTATATTGTTTGTAGTGCACTATTGTGCCCGCCTTCTTGGCGATGATATTATTTTATTTTAGCCCAGTAGGATGGTTTTGGGCCTCTTGTGTCGGAACGGCTCCTCCTCATTGTAGTCGGCGAGGCGCTTCACACCGGCATTCGGGTGGTCAGTAAGTCTTGCAAAGAACTTGCTGGCTCTGTTCTTGGCGAAGTCGGAGATGCTCTCGATTTTGAGGTCGCGGTGGAGTTGTGTGTTTCGGACGAACCATGGGGCGTTCACCGCCATCCTCAGCGCCTTGTTCTGCAGCACTTGCAGCTTGTTGACGTGTGTGTGGGCTGCGTACCCCCAGACCGGAATCCCGTACGTCATGGCTGGACGTATGATGGTTTTGAAGATCTTTATCTTGCTTGTTGCTGACAGTCGACTTTGTCTGTTTACGAGCGGATACAGTGCTGAGGTGAGCGCGTTAGCGTTCTGTACGTTGGCTTCAACATGCTGTCGCCATGTTAAGCCTTTGTCGAGCAGCAAGCCTAGATATTTTGTCGACTCTTTCCATGGAATCCTGCGTCCAAACATGGAGATTTCCCCGACCGGATTGAGCCGTCTCTTGTTAAACAACACCGCAGCACTCTTCTCGGCATTGACGTTGATCCGCCACTTGGCGAACCAGTCTTCCAGCTCCTCGACCGCCGTTTGGAGCCTCGAGGTGATGATCCGTGGTTGCCTGGATTTGTAGAGTACTCCGGTGTCGTCCGCGTATTGCGCGAGCGTGGTTCCCGCAGTCTGTTGTGGCATGTCACTGCAGAATATATTGAAGAGGATTGGCGATAATAGTGATCCTTGTGGAAGGCCTGCAGTGATGGGTCGCTCGGATGATTTTATCGAGCCGATCTTCACCCTGAACGACCGGCGGTGGATGAACGACTGCAGCAGCTGCACAAGTGAATGCGAGATGCCGAACTCTAGCAGCTTATGCAGCAGGCCTTGGTGCCAAACCTTGTCGAAGGCTTTGGCGACGTCCAGGAGTACCATTCCGGTGGCTTGTTGATGGTTGAAGCCTTCGGTGATGAGTTCTACCACTCGCAGCAGCTGGTGCTCGGTAGAGTGCTGCCGTCGGAATCCGTGTTGGTGGTCAGGTATAATCTGGTGGTCGTCCACTTCTTTCTGCAGTCTAATAAGAATTATTTTCTCTAGCACTTTCCCCATAGTGCAGAGAAGGCTAATCGGGCGGTAGTTTTGCGGAAACTGCGGTTCTGCCTTTGGTTTACGGATGACACAGATATCAGCTTTCTTCCAAGAGCTGGGAAAGTAGCGTAGTCGGAGGGCGGCGTTTACCACGTTGGTGAGTGCGACTACGCCTTTCTTTGGAAGGAGTTTCAAAGCTTTATTTGAAACTGTGTCGTGGCCGGGGGCTTTCTTCTTGTTGAGTCCGCGCAGAATGTCCCACACTTCTCTCGGACTGGAAGGGGTGATGTGCGGCTGCCGGTTTTCCTTCAGCTCTTTCCGTACTTTACGGTTGAGCCGGCCAACGAAGTCTACGTCGCAGTGCTCGTAGTTTGGCGAGCATTGCTTCTCTAAGCTGTCGGCCACAGCTTCTGCTTTGGCAGCATCGGTGAAGACCAATCCATTTTCGCCATGGAGCGGAGGCATCTTCGTCTTGTCTCTGCGCAGAGTTTTGGCCATTCTCCATAATGACTGGTTTTCTGCGCAGAGTTCATCCAGCTTGGCATCCCATCGGGCTGTACGGTACTCTCGCAGCCGCTGTTTAACCTCGGCTGCGAGACGATTGCTGGTGCTTCGATCCTCCGGTCTGGCGTAGCGTTGCCAGCGGCGTCTGGCTTGGTTTTTCGCCTGGATGAGCTGCTTGATGTCGGCAGATAGGTCAGCAACCGGGTTGGTGGTTAGAACCACGCGGGTTTTGCTGACGTTCGCTATGGCCTGGGTGATTTTTGCTGTTAGGGAAGCAACTGCTGCGTCTACCTCGGTCACTGAGGTGATGGTAGGTAGTGGGCCGATGAGCCTGTCGAACTCGTCACTGAACCGGTCCCATCTGATGTTGGTGGTGGTGGTTTGTTCAGGTGAGGGATGACGCTAGCAAGTATTGCAGTTTTGTTTTATATACGAACTCATACCGATTGCTGCCGAAGTCCCCATGTTAAGGATAGGAATGTACACTGTATGCGGATAACAATACCATGCTGCTTTCCTATTGGTTTGTTTAACTTCAACACACACTCAAATACAGAAAGCATAAAAGTGCGAACACTAAGTTTTTTGTTTAATGATACAGCAATGGGAGCTGAAAAATCGAATTCCCAATGGAATTCTCTTTCTTTTTATGTATCATACATTTTTTTATGATTGCCTGTTCCCGAGTATAGGACGCTTAAAATCACATAATATTTCGTAGCAATTTGTTCAACATTCAAATCGGCTCATTTCGCACATTTTCATCTTATTCTCGGACACGGTTAAAGATACAGCAATGGGAGCTGAAAAATCGATTTCCCAATGGAATCCGCTTTCTTTTTATGTATCATACATTTTTTTACGATGGCCTGTTCCCGAGTATAGGACGCTTAAAGTCACATGATATTTCATAGCAATTTGTTCAACATTCAAATCGGCT
This sequence comes from Harpalus rufipes, assembly GCA_951394225.1. Taxonomy (NCBI): domain Eukaryota; kingdom Metazoa; phylum Arthropoda; class Insecta; order Coleoptera; family Carabidae; genus Harpalus; species Harpalus rufipes. The sequence goes on from OX596287.1 coordinate 30,412,217, forward strand.
CATTTCGCACATTTTCATCTTATTCTCGGACACGGTTAAAGATAAAGCAATGGGAGCTGAAAAATCGAATTCCCAATGGAATTCTCTTTCTTTTTATGTATCATACATTTATTTATGATTGCCTGTTCCCGACTATAGGACGCTTAAAGTCACATGATATTTCATAGCAATTTGTTCAACATTCAAATCGGCTCATTTCGCACATTTTCATCTTATTCTCGGACACGGTTAAAGATACAGCAATGGGAGCTGAAAAATCGAATTCCCAATGGAATTCTCTTTCTTTTTATGTATCATACATTTTTTTACGATTGCCTGTTCCCGACTATAGGACGCTTAAAGTCACATGATATTTCATAGCAATTTGTTCAACATTCAAATCGGCTCATTTCGCACATTTTCATCTTATTCTCGGACACGGTTAAAGATACAGCAATGCACAGAAGTTGTGTTATCTATCGACACAAGTACAATACATTGCGCTTATGGGACTAAAACAACAGACTGCTACGACTTCTGGGTATATATACGTTTCTTAAAAATTTCAAACAAACAGCAAATATGGATATGCTCTTTGAAATATTTTGGAAACTATGTACACATATGTATTTTAACACGAGGAATTGATTTATGGAAAAATAAAATTTCTAGGTTCTACCCTTAAATGGGTTTGTATTTTTTACTCAAAAATGGGTCGAGATACAAAATTTCCGACTTAGCCATCAGATTCTACGTATTTTCTTATATAAGTAAACCAATTTTCCGAGTTTTTAAGCATAGGCACAATACATGGTATACATGTATTAAACATTTTAATTATTATTGAACTTATAAAAAATATTAAATACACAAAATATAGATTATCTTATATAGATTATCACGAGGAATCCAATGGCGCTGCGTATAAATCAATATCTCTTTTAGTTTTCGAGATATTTCCAATTATTTCAAATTTTTTAATCGCTACGAATTTTTACATACATACATTTTATAGGAAACATTTTATCTTTTGTAGGGTCTTAAGCATAGGGCAAAGTACATGGGTTGTATATATTATAAATTTTAATTATTGCAAATAAAAATGCAGTACATTTATGGCAAAACGCTAAGATATTTTAACAATACACAATTTGCTACACCCAATAAAAAGTACATATGTTTTGATGCCATATATTCCATTTAATTCTGCGAATTTTGCTGCGTAGATGGGAATTCTATCTCTTCTAGTTCTCGAGATATTAAATTTTAAATATTATCTGAGATTTTAAATTTGCCAATTTTACTGCTAAATTCTGCGTATTTTCTAATCATATAATACAAAACGCCTGAAAATACAAATGCATTCATAATTCCATTCGATTCTACGTATTTTCTTCTATAACTCTTATATTTTTCAATAGATTAGCTCTACGGGTTCAATTTGTATTGATAAAATAGTAAATCACCATGCAATACAATACACAATGTAAAATTCCCATCTCTCTAAGATTCCTAGTCATTCAAATATCAGCCAATCACAGCGCGCAAAAGGTATGTATGTCTATAACACAAGTAAAATACATTGGGCTTATGGGACTAAAACAAGTTACTGCTACGACTTCAGCATATATATAAACATAACCAACAGCAAGTTAACTATTAAGTCGTGCATCTGATCGAACGGCTGAGAAATACTCGCCAATTTTCAAATTTAATTTTTGGGCACATGGTGAATAATTAATAAATTAAATATATTTTTCCTTATGCAGAATACGACGAGAAATCTAATGCCGCAAAGTACAAGACGATATCTCTTTTGGTTTCTGAGATATTAACATTTATTTCCAAACAATGTAGTGGCCCAGGAAATATGTTTTAAAAATTGTTTTTAATATAAATTATAGTTTATCTTATGGAAACTTTTACGGAGAATCCAATGCCGCAGAGTACATCTAATTATCTTTTGTAATTTCCGAGATAATTAACAATGAATTTCACCATAGCCCATACCAAATACACAGTTGTCATACTCAAATTAAGGTATATATTTTTTAAAATAATATTAATCTACATAAAATTCTGAGTATTTTGCTGCGTAGATGAGGTTTCTATCTCTTTTAGTTCTCGAGATATTGAATTTTGAAAATTTTCCGAGTTTTTAAGCATAGGCACAATACATGGTATACATGTATTAAACATTTTAATTATTATTGAACTTATAAAAAATATTAAATACACGAAATATATATTATCTTATGCAGAATATCACGAGGAATCCAATGGCGCTGCGTATAAATCAATATCTCTTTTAGTTTTCGAGATATTTCCAATTATTTCAAATTTTTTAATCGCTACGAATTTTTACTTAAAAAAAAAGTTTTTCATTAAATTATAGTCTATCTAATGGAAAATTTTCCGAGGAATTCAATGCCGCAAAGTATAAATGAATATCTTTCTTAGTTTTTGAAAAAAATACTAAAAATTGATAATTAATCGTTGGTAAAGGGTGGGGGAAGCCGGCAGCCAATCAGCGTCAAGAATCAATTTGTCAGTATTTAGTTGTGGGTATATAAGCTCGGTACAAATCTACATTAGTTCATAGAATGTTAGTGAGTTCAATACAAGTGATTCTTTGTTTCTGTTGCGTTTGAATTCATCTTGTGCGATTATACTGTGGGTTATTAGACATTGTTTATTAATTAGCATGTCCTTTGCCTGGGCCAACGATGGAATACGGTGCACGACCATAGGCCTCCATGGACACCCCCTCACGTCCTCGTACGTGGCAGACGGAATCCATGTGCCTATGCCGGTGTTGTCGGGAATGCGGAGTTCGTTTGGAGACGTAGGCTTTCAGTCGACATTGTGGGGAGCCCTTATATTGTATTTCTTGAAGTTATATCTTTGAGTCATATGATGTAAGGTGGAACCACGGTGCCTCGGCTAGGCGTGAAATCTCTGACTCTTGCTCGTGTATAGGCGAGACCAACCCGAATGGGCGGGAATCATCGGCACAGATTCCACCGTATTTTATATTAGAGTCACTTAGATTTGCGAACAACACGTGTTGTTCTTAGACTCAGGATTGGGAATTAGGGATGGTGTAATTGTACTAGGTGGATTCAAACGTATTCAGAACAAAGTTGTTGCTTTGAGAAATTACTGGCGTTCGCCAAATATATCATGAAAAGGATTTTTACTTCAAGTATAAATAACTTCAAATAAAGTCTGGATTGCACATTTTCCAGTAATCGGCTCTTTTCAGAGCCACCAAATATATACGAAAAAGAATTTTAACTCAGGTATATACGCTATATAATAAACAGTTGACGTGACAGTTATAATTCTTATAATTCATTTTTCTTGGACAAATTTTCATAAAAAGTTAATGTTATATATCAAAAGAATCAGTATAAAACTAAAAAAAATCATAAACTATGACTATAACATCGTTAAAACCTTATACATTTCATTTAACATACTTGGATTTTTTCAGTGCCAAATTTTCATTAAATAATAATAAATTATACATCAGTATATTCAGCGTGAATCACTGAATAAAATGATACTAGCTATTTACACTAAAATACTAAATTTACTCTTATTAATATATTATCAAAATTCAATATGGCTCATATTTAAATATAAAAGTAGGAAATCATGTAAAGAAAACAGATAGGATTGAGCATAATTGAGATGAAATTTCTTTTTTCTATAATAATTTGTGGCCCTAAAAAGAGCCGTTGTTTGTATTTGTTGTTAATAACAACAATTTATGTTGATGTTTCAGTCTTCTTGGACAGATAATAATTTATTTAATTCCTCATCGTTACAGATCGTCAATTGTGTCTTTACTTAAGATAACATAACGTAACGACAACAACACAACAGAGCTAACTGTAAGCAAAAAAATCTAATGTGTCCGCACTTTTATGCTTTCTGTATTTGAGTGTGTGTTGAAGTTAAACAAACCAATAGGAAAGCAGCATGGTATTGTTATCCGCATACAGTGTACATTCCTATCCTTAACATGGGGACTTCGGCAGCAATCGGTATGAGTTCGTATATAAAACAAAACTGCAATACTTGCTAGCGTCAAATTGCACAAGCCCTGACAGGTGTTGGCGTGCAAATAAAGAAGACGGTCAATACAAAGGAAGGAATTCGTTTGCACGTTCCGTCAGTAGACGACTTCAGAAAAACTACAACACTACTGGAAAAAGGCAAAATACAATTCCACACTTACCAGCTACAGGAAGACAAACTTCTGCAGGTTGTTATACGTGGAATACCAGAAACTATCTCCGAAGATGAGATTAAGGAAGAGCTGAGCAGGCTCAACTACCCGCCAGAAACAGTGCGCAGAATGGTATCTGCGCGCAAAACCACCGACGGCAAGAAAAAGAAAATACCGCTACCCCTAGTCCACGTAAAGCTGCAGAAGACACCAGCCAACAAGGAAATTTTTAACTTGAAAAAGTTATTATTCCTTTGCGTCACTGTGGAGTCCAAACATCCACAAGTTGGAATCACACAATGCCACCGTTGCCAGAGATTCAACCACTCTAGCAACAACTGCCACGGCAGCGAACGCTGCGTCCGGTGTGCCCAACCGCACGACATTTCAGTATGTACAACCAAGAATGAAGGAGAACCGCTATGCTGCAACTGCGGTGAAACACACACCGCCAACTACAAAGGCTGTAGAGTCTACAAAGAAGCCGTGGAGCGGATGAAGAAACCAGCGAGGAATGCAACTGTGTTCCGGTCGAATCCAGTCCGAGCGGGGGTTCCCTACTCCTCCAGCGTTAGCGGAAACAACCAAGCAACTCATACAACAGCTGAATCACCCGACGCCACAGCAACAGCACCAGAATCATCCAGCACCACCGCAACAGCACCCGAACCACCAAACATCACCAAAGCAGCAACACCCGCCGAGCCGGAACACCCGGCCACGGACACCACTTCGCCAGCTCTTTCGGTCTCCAGCTGGCTGAGCAAGCTGAACAGCATGTTTGAGCAAGTCAAGCCCATCCTAGCCGAGCTGGCAGCTGCGAACACAGTTATGGAGATGATGATGATAGCCGTCAAAGCCCTACCCACCGTCCTAGCACTATTCAAAAATGAATAGACACCGCGACCTCAAAATCGAGAGCATCTCCGACTTCGCCAAGAACAGAGCCAGCAAGTTCTTTGCAAGACTTACTGACCACCCGAATGCCGGTGTGAAGCGCCTCGCCGACTACAATGAGGAGGAGCCGTTCCGACACAAGAGGCCCAAAACCATCCTACTGGGCTAAAATAAAATAATATCATCGCCAAGAAGGCGGGCACAATAGTGCACTACAAACAATATACATACGTCCGAAACAAAAATCCGATAGGGAAGGTGAGGGCAAATGGCCCGGTACTTCTAAGAAACCCGTTAGGTTCATCTTCTTCATCTCTTTTGTTTAATCATTCTACTTCCATACTACAGTTAGTTTTGTTCTATTGTTGCCGTTACATTACGTTATCTTAATGTAGACACAATTGGCGATCCGTAACGATGAGGAATTAAACAAATTATTATCTATTATTGTTAATAACAAATACAAACAATGGCTCTTTTTAGGGTCACAAATTATTATACAAAAAAGAATTTTAATTTCATTTATATTTAAATATCTAATTTAATGTATAACTTATAATTAATAATAGTTATTTTTTATTTGCTAATTTTAACAATATTAAATATTTTTTTGCAACGATTTTATGTATAATTATCTTAATTTTATGAATAGAAGTACTGGAACTATAAAAAAATAACCGGGATGTCGGCCTACAAATTCTCCTAATTTGTAAAAGGAGCGATTGAGGAGACTGTCTACGCATGTTAATCCACAGGGCACTTTGGATCTGAAACAAAAATAAAGATACTGTCATGGAGTGGGTTCATATAGGTAGATCCTTAAAAAATATATTTATTCATAACTCATGTAGCTGAGCAAATTTAATGAAATTTGGTATATGTAGTTAATAAAATACGTAGATTTTAATAATAATATTTTAATTTTTTTACCTCTACCCATTTTTGGGTAGTAAACATCTACCCATATATGGGTATAGGATACAGTTTTAATTTTATAAAAATTGAATTTCCTGTGTCAAAATACACATGTATACCAAATTTGGTTACAATATTCCAACAGATAATCCAGAAAATTGAAATTGTTTTTTAAGTTCATTGACCTTTTGAGTTTCGCCGCTTTAAACAATATTTTCCTGTGCTTAAACCAATCGTACAATAATTCTGAAAATTGGTATACATATACTAGAAAACCTGTACATTCTAATGCAAAACTCGACAAATTTGTATATCTACCCAGTTTTGGGTAGCAAACACCTACCCATTTATCGGCGGGAGGTACGGTTTTAATTTAATCAAAAATGGATTCTTCGGCGCAAAATACATATGTACACAAATTTTTGTTAATTTTCTCCCCGGCATATACAAAATATCTTAAGTTGTATTTGCCGTAATTTTTCAGATTTTTTATGGGCAAGCGATGCTGTCGGTAGACCATAAAAATTCAATATGTGTTTATTTAAAATCGCTTTGATAAAAATTTATGAAAATTGGTATACTTATATAAGAAAATACGTAGAATCGTATGGTTAAGTCGAAAATTTTGTATCTCGATCCATTTTTGGGTAAAAAATACGAACCCATTTAAGGGTAGCACCTAGAAATTTTATTTTTTCATAAATCAATTCCTCGTGTTAAAATACATATGTGTACATAGTTTCATCAAAATATTTCAAAGGGCATATCCATATTTGCTGTTTGTTTGAAGTTTTTAAGAAACGTATATATACCCAGAAGTCGTAGCAGTCTGTTGTTTTAGTCCCATAAGCGCAATGTATTGTACTTGTGTCGATAGATAACACAACTTCTGTGCATTGTAATTGGCTGATATTTGAATAACTAGGGATCTCAGAGAGACAAGTCAGTTTTACATTATGTATTGTATTGGAGAAGAAATTAATGTATGAATATAATGATTTACTATTTTATTAATAAAAATTGAACCCTTACAGCTAATATATATAGAGAAGATATCAAAATGTCCTCTACGGCAATGAATTCCTCGGAAAATTTCCTATATAGTAGACCATAATTTAATATTAGATATATTTTTTATTTTCTGAAATCTTAAAATTATTGTTTTGGCCATCCCTTGCGCTCCAGGCTATCCCTTGCGCTCCAGTCCATCCTGGCTATCCCTTGCGCTCCAGTCCATCCTGGCTAACCCTTGCGCCCAGTCCATCCTGGCTAAACCTTGCGCCCAGTCCATCCTGGCTATCCCTTGCGCCCCAGACCAACTTGCTATCCCTTGCGCAAATTTTTACACAAGACTAGCCTTCATTTTTAATTACAAATTTGTTTTATTATGACAAACATAGTCGAAATCTTTTGGATTAGCCAAAAAATGGATTTTCTCAAAATTGTTAATATCAAATCAATACTGCTGCTGTACTCTATGGTCAAAATTATAAACTATATTTTAATGTTGTGGTGTATATAAGTACGTTGTTGTATCGTGTAAATAGGCGAAAATCAATAATAATGATTTTTTCAAATTGACCAATCATATTTCTAGAAATTATGTGGAATTTTTTGTTTAAATAACTTTCCAGTGCAGACGCCTTCTTTAAGGGGCCTGTTTATACGATGCCCCCAAATGCTCATATAAACAATACATGGCAAAAAAATTGTATCGACAGGCATGGAATAGATTTTCTGTGACGTCACGAGATCCAAAAATCAATAAAAGTGGTCATGCGCAGTACACTAAATTCAAATTTTGTGTGGTATTTGAACATAGCAATAATAAATACGAGAAAATAGACTATTTGACATATTTTTAGGGCATTAGAAAATTTTGAATAAATTCAGTTTTTTAAATGAACTAAATTTTCCATTATTTATAAGTTATTAATGATTAATTTTTCAACGTTTTATTAGTTTTAGATACCTGTTCCCCTGGAATATTTAACGAAATGATATTTCTTGTATTGCTTATTAATCCAGCAATGATTTTACATAGGTTTCATTTTGTCAGTAACCTTTTTAGGATAACTCTGGGCCAATAATAGCCAGCCGTCACGATAGAATATTTCAACGTTTTATTAGTTTTAGATACCTGTTCCCCTGAAATATGTAACGAAATGATATTTCCTGTATTGCTTATTAATCCAGCAATGATTTTACATAGGTTTCATTTTGTCAGTAACCTTTTTAGGATAACTCTGGGCCAATAATAGCCAGCCGTCACAATAGAATATTTCAACGTTTTATTAGTTTTAGATACCTGTTCCCCTGAAATATTTAACGAAATGATATTTCTTGTATTGCTTATTAATCCAGCAATGATTTTACATAGGTTTCATTTTGTCAGTAACCTTTTTAGGATAACTCTGGGCCAATAATAGCCAGCCGTCACGATAGAATATTTCAACGTTTTATTAGTTTTAGATACCTGTTCCCCTGAAATATTTAACGAAATGATATTTCTTGTATTGCTTATTAATCCAGCAATGATTTTACATAGGTTTCATTTTGTCAGTAACCTTTTTAGGATAACTCTGGGCCAATAATAGCCAGCCGTCACAATAGAATATTTCAACGTTTTATTAGTTTTAGATACCTGTTCCCCTGAAATATTTAACGAAATGATATTTCTTGTATTGCTTATTAATCCAGCAATAATTTTACATAGGTTTCATTTTGTCAGTAACCTTTTTAGGATAACTCTGGGCCAATAATAGCCAGCCGTCACGATAGAATATTTCAACGTTTTATTAGTTTTAGATACCTGTTCCCCTGAAATATTTAACGAAATGATATTTCTTGTATTGCTTATTAATCCAGCAATGATTTTACATAGGTTTCATTTTGTCAGTAACCTTTTTAGGATAACTCTGGGCCAATAATAGCCAGCCGTCACGATAGAATATTTCAACGTTTTATTAGTTTTAGATACCTGTTCCCCTGAAATATTTAACGAAATGATATTTCTTGTATTGCTTATTAATCCAGCAATGATTTACATAGGTTTCATTTTATCAGTAACCTTTTTAGGATAACTCTGGGCCAATAATAGCCAGCCGTCACGATAGAATATTTCAACGTTTTATTAGTTTTAGATACCTGTTCCCCTGAAATATTTAACGAAATGATATTTCTTGTATTGCTTATTAATCCAGCAATGATTTTACATAGGTTTCATTTTGTCAGTAACCTTTTTAGGATAACTCTGGGCCAATAATAGCCAGCCGTCACGATAGAATATTTCAACGTTTTATTAGTTTTAGATACCTGTTCCCCTGAAATATTTAACGAAATGATATTTCTTGTATTGCTTATTAATCCAGCAATGATTTTACATAGGTTTCATTTTGTCAGTAACCTTTTTAGGATAACTCTGGGCCAATAATAGCCAGCCGTCACGATAGAATATTTCAACGTTTTATTAGTTTTAGATACCTGTTCCCCTGAAATATTTAACGAAATGATATTTCTTGTATTGCTTATTAATCCAGCAATGATTTTACATAGGTTTCATTTTGTCAGTAACCTTTTTAGGATAACTCTGGGCCAATAATAGCCAGCCGTCACGATAGAATATTTCAACGTTTTATTAGTTTTAGATACCTGTTCCCCTGAAATATTTAACGAAATGATATTTCTTGTATTGCTTATTAATCCAGCAATGATTTTACATAGGTTTCATTTTGTCAGTAACCTTTTTAGGATAAGTCTGGGCCAATAATAGCCAGCCGTCACAATAGAATATTTCAACGTTTTATTAGTTTTAGATACCTGTTCCCCTGAAATATTTAACGAAATGATATTTCTTGTATTGCTTATTAATCCAGCAATGATTTTACATAGGTTTCATTTTGTCAGTAACCTTTTTAGGATAACTCTGGGCCAATAATAGCCAGCCGTCACGATAGAATATTTCAACGTTTTATTAGTTTTAGATACCTGTTCCCCTGAAATATTTAACGAAATGATATTTCTTGTATTGCTTATTAATCCAGCAATGATTTTACATAGGTTTCATTTTGTCAGTAACCTTTTTAGGATAACTCTGGGCCAATAATAACCAGCCGTCACGATAGAATATTTCAACGTTTTATTAGTTTTAGATACCTGTTCCCCTGAAATATTTAACGAAATGATATTTCTTGTATTGCTTATTAATCCAGCAATGATTTTACATAGGTTTCATTTTGTCAGTAACCTTTTTAGGATAACTCTGGGCCAATAATAGCCAGCCGTCACGATAGAATATTTCAACGTTTTATTAGTTTTAGATACCTGTTCCCCTGAAATATTTAACGAAATGATATTTCTTGTATTGCTTATTAATCCAGCAATGATTTTACATAGGTTTCATTTTGTCAGTAACCTTTTTAGGATAACTCTGGGCTAAGAATAGCCAGCCGTCACGATAGAATATTTCAACGTTTTATTAGTTTTAGATACCTGTTCCCCTGAAATATTTAACGAAATGATATTTCTTGTATTGCTTATTAATCCAGCAATGAGTTTACATAGGTTTCATTTTGTCAGTAACCTTTTTAGGATAACTCTGGGCCAATAATAGCCAGCCGTCACAATAGAATACTTCAACGTTTTATTAGTTTTAGATACCTGTTCCCCTGAAATATTTAACGAAATGATATTTCTTGTATTGCTTATTAATCCAGCAATGATTTTACATAGGTTTCATTTTGTCAGTAACCTTTTTAGGATAACTCTGGGCCAATAATAGCCAGCCGTCACGATAGAATATTTCAACGTTTTATTAGTTTTAGATACCTGTTCCCCTGAAATATTTAACGAAATGATATTTCTTGTATTGCTTATTAATCCAGCAATGATTTTACATAGGTTTCATTTTGTCAGTAACCTTTTTAGGATAACTCTGGGCCAATAATAGCCAGCCGTCACGATAGAATATTTCAACATTTTATTAGTTTTAGATACCTGTTCCCCTGAAATATTTAACGAAATGATATTTCTTGTATTGCTTATTAATCCAGCAATGATTTTACATAGGTTTCATTTTGTCAGTAACCTTTTTAGGATAACTCTGGGCCAATAATAGCCAGCCGACACGATATTATATTTCAACGTTTTATTAGTTTTAGATACCTGTTCCCCTGAAATATTTAACGAAATGATATTTCTTGTATTGCTTATTAATCCAGCAATGATTTTACATAGGTTTCATTTTGTCAGTAACCTTTTTAGGATAACTCTGGGCCAATAATAGCCAGCCGTCACGATAGAATATTTCAACGTTTTATTAGTTTTAGATACCTGTTCCCCTGAAATATTTAACGAAATGATATTTCTTGTATTGCTTATTAATCCAGCAATGATTTTACATAGGTTTCATTTTGTCAGTAACCTTTTTAGGCTAACTCTGGGCCAATAATAGCCAGCCGACACGATAGAATATTTCAACGTTTTATTAGTTTTAGATACCTGTTCCCCTGAAATATTTAACGAAATGATATTTCTTGTATTGCTTATTAATCCAGCAATGATTTTACATAGGTTTCATTTTGTCAGTAACCTTTTTAGGATAACTCTGGGCCAATAATAGCCAGCCGTCACGATAGAATATTTCAACGTTTTATTAGTTTTAGATACCTGTTCCCCTGAAATATTTAACGAAATGATATTTCTTGTATTGCTTATTAATCCAGCAATGATTTTACATAGGTTTCATTTTGTCAGTAACCTTTTTAGGATAACTCTGGGCCAATAATAGCCAGCCGACACGATAGAATATTTCAACGTTTTATTAGTTTTAGATACCTGTTCCCCTGAAATATTTAACGAAATGATATTTCTTGTATTGCTTATTAATCCAGCAATGATTTTACATAGGTTTCATTTTGTCAGTAACCTTTTTAGGCTAACTCTGGGCCAATAATAGCCAGCCGTCACGATAGAATATTTCAACGTTTTATTAGTTTTAGATACCTGTTCCCCTGAAATATTTAACGAAATGATATTTCTTGTATTGCTTATTAATCCAGCAATGATTTTACATAGGTTTCATTTTGTCAGTAACCTTTTTAGGATAACTCTGGGCCAATAATAGCCAGCCGTCATGATAGAATATTTCAACGTTTTATTAGTTTTAGATACCTGTTCCCCTGAAATATTTAACGAAATGATATTTCTTGTATTGCTTATTAATCCAGCAATGATTTTACATAGGTTTCATTTTGTCAGTAACCTTTTTAGGATAACTCTGGGCCAAGAATAGCCAGCCGTCACGATAGAATATTTCAACGTTTTATTAGTTTTAGATACCTGTTCCCCTGAAATATTTAACGAAATGATATTTCTTGTATTGCTTATTAATCCAGCAATGATTTTACATAGGTTTCATTTTGTCAGTAACCTTTTTAGGATAACTCTGGGCCAATAATAGCCAGCCGACACGATAGAATATTTCAACGTTTTATTAGTTTTAGATACCTGTTCCCCTGAAATATTTAACGAAATGATATTTCTTGTATTGCTTATTAATCCAGCAATGATTATACATAGGTTTCATTTTGTCAGTAACCTTTTTAGGCTAACTCTGGGCCAATAATAGCCAGCCGTCACAATAGAATATTTCAACGTTTTATTAGTTTTAGATACCTGTTCCCCTGAAATATTTAACGAAATGATATTTCTTGTATTGCTTATTAATCCAGCAATGATTTTACATAGGTTTCATTTTGTCAGTAACCTTTTTAGGATAACTCTGGGCCAATAATAGCCAGCCGTCACGATAGAATATTTCAACGTTTTATTAGTTTTAGATACCTGTTCCCCTGAAATATTTAACGAAATGATATTTCTTGTATTGCTTATTAATCCAGCAATGATTTTACATAGGTTTCATTTTGTCCGTAACCTTTTTAGGATAACTCTGGGCCAATAATAGCCAGCCGTCACGATAGAATATTTCAACGTTTTATTAGTTTTAGATACCTGTTCCCCTGAAATATTTAACGAAATGATATTTCTTGTATTGCTTATTAATCCAGCAATGATTTTACATAGGTTTCATTTTGTCAGTAACCTTTTTAGGATAACTCTGGGCCAATAATAGCCAGCCGTCACGATAGAATATTTCAACGTTTTATTAGTTTTAGATACCTGTTCCCCTGAAATATTTAACGAAATGATATTTCTTGTATTGCTTATTAATCCAGCAATGATTTTACATAGGTTTCATTTTGTCAGTAACCTTTTTAGGATAACTCTGGGCCAAGAATAGCCAGCCGTCACGATAGAATATTTCAACGTTTTATTAGTTTTAGATACCTGTTCCCCTGAAATATTTAACGAAATGATATTTCTTGTATTGCTTATTAATCCAGCAATGATTTTACATAGGTTTCATTTTGTCAGTAACCTTTTTAGGATAACTCTGGGCCAATAATAGCCAGCCGACACGATAGAATATTTCAACGTTTTATTAGTTTTAGATACCTGTTCCCCTGAAATATTTAACGAAATGATATTTCTTGTATTGCTTATTAATCCAGCAATGATTTTACATAGGTTTCATTTTGTCAGTAACCTTTTTAGGATAACTCTGGGCCAATAATAGCCAGCCGTCACGATAGAATATTTCAACGTTTTATTAGTTTTAGATACCTGTTCCCCTGAAATATTTAACGAAATGATATTTCTTGTATTGCTTATTAATCCAGCAATGATTTTACATAGGTTTCATTTTGTCAGTAACCTTTTTAGGATAACTCTGGGCCAATAATAGCCAGCCGTCACAATAGAATATTTCAACGTTTTATTAGTTTTAGATACCTGTTCCCCTGAAATATTTAACGAAATGATATTTCTTGTATTGCTTATTAATCCAGCAATGATTTTACATAGGTTTCATTTTGTCAGTAACCTTTTTAGGATAACTCTGGGCCAATAATAGCCAGCCGTCACGATAGAATATTTCAACGTTTTATTAGTTTTAGATACCTGTTCCCCTGAAATATTTAACGAAATGATATTTCTTGTATTGCTTATTAATCCAGCAATGATTTTACATAGGTTTCATTTTGTCAGTAACCTTTTTAGGATAACTCTGGGCCAATAATAGCCAGCCGTCACGATAGAATATTTCAACGTTTTATTAGTTTTAGATACCTGTTCCCCTGAAATATTTAACGAAATGATATTTCTTGTATTGCTTATTAATCCAGCAATGATTTTACATAGGTTTCATTTTGTCAGTAACCTTTTTAGGATAACTCTGGGCCAATAATAACCAGCCGTCACGATAGAATATTTCAACGTTTTATTAGTTTTAGATACCTGTTCCCCTGAAATATTTAACGAAATGATATTTCTTGTATTGCTTATTAATCCAGCAATGATTTTACATAGGTTTCATTTTGTCAGTAACCTTTTTAGGATAACTCTGGGCCAATAATAGCCAGCCGTCACGATAGAATATTTCAACGTTTTATTAGTTTTAGATACCTGTTCCCCTGAAATATTTAACGAAATGATATTTCTTGTATTGCTTATTAATCCAGCAATGATTTTACATAGGTTTCATTTTGTCAGTAACCTTTTTAGGATAACTCTGGGCCAATAATAGCCAGCCGTCACGATAGAATATTTCAACGTTTTATTAGTTTTAGATACCTGTTCCCCTGAAATATTTAACGAAATGATATTTCTTGTATTGCTTATTAATCCAGCAATGATTTTACATAGGTTTCATTTTGTCAGTAACCTTTTTAGGATAACTCTGGGCCAATAATAGCCAGCCGTCACGATAGAATATTTCAACGTTTTATTAGTTTTAGATACCTGTTCCCCTGAAATATTTAACGAAATGATATTTCTTGTATTGCTTATTAATCCAGCAATGATTTTACATAGGTTTCATTTTGTCAGTAACCTTTTTAGGATAACTCTGGGCCAAGAATAGCCAGCCGTCACGATAGAATATTTCAACGTTTTATTAGTTTTAGATACCTGTTCCCCTGAAATATTTAACGAAATGATATTTCTTGTATTGCTTATTAATCCAGCAATGATTTTACATAGGTTTCATTTTGTCAGTAACCTTTTTAGGATAACTCTGGGCCAATAATAGCCAGCCGTCACAATAGAATACTTCAACGTTTTATTAGTTTTAGATACCTGTTCCCCTGAAATATTTAACGAAATGATATTTCTTGTATTGCTTATTAATCCAGCAATGATTTTACATAGGTTTCATTTTGTCAGTAACCTTTTTAGGATAACTCTGGGCCAATAATAGCCAGCCGTCACGATAGAATATTTCAACGTTTTATTAGTTTTAGATACCTGTTCCCCTGAAATATTTAACGAAATGATATTTCTTGTATTGCTTATTAATCCAGCAATGATTTTACATAGGTTTCATTTTGTCAGTAACCTTTTTAGGATAACTCTGGGCCAATAATAGCCAGCCGTCACGATAGAATATTTCAACATTTTATTAGTTTTAGATACCTGTTCCCCTGAAATATTTAACGAAATGATATTTCTTGTATTGATTATTAATCCAGCAATGATTTTACATAGGTTTCATTTTGTCAGTAACCTTTTTAGGATAACTCTGGGCCAAGAATAGCCAGCCGTCACGATAGAATATTTCAACGTTTTATTAGTTTTAGATACCTGTTCCCCTGAAATATTTAACGAAATGATATTTCTTGTATTGCTTATTAATCCAGCAATGATTTTACATAGGTTTCATTTTGTCAGTAACCTTTTTAGGATAACTCTGGGCCAATAATAGCCAGCCGACACGATAGAATATTTCAACGTTTTATTAGTTTTAGATACCTGTTCCCCTGAAATATTTAACGAAATGATATTTCTTGTATTGCTTATTAATCCAGCAATGATTTTACATAGGTTTCATTTTGTCAGTAACCTTTTTAGGATAACTCTGGGCCAATAATAGCCAGCCGTCACGATAGAATATTTCAACGTTTTATTAGTTTTAGATACCTGTTCCCCTGAAATATTTAACGAAATGATATTTCTTGTATTGCTTATTAATCCAGCAATGATTTTACATAGGTTTCATTTTGTCCGTAACCTTTTTAGGATAACTCTGGGCCAATAATAGCCAGCCGTCACGATAGAATATTTCAACGTTTTATTAGTTTTAGATACCTGTTCCCCTGAAATATTTAACGAAATGATATTTCTTGTATTGCTTATTAATCCAGCAATGATTTTACATAGGTTTCATTTTGTCAGTAACCTTTTTAGGATAACTCTGGGCCAATAATAGCCAGCCGACACGATAGAATATTTCAACGTTTTATTAGTTTTAGATACCTGTTCCCCTGAAATATTTAACGAAATGATATTTCTTGTATTGCTTATTAATCCAGCAATGATTTTACATAGGTTTCATTTTGTCAGTAACCTTTTTAGGCTAACTCTGGGCCAATAATAGCCAGCCGTCACAATAGAATATTTCAACGTTTTATTAGTTTTAGATACCTGTTCCCCTGAAATATTTAACGAAATGATATTTCTTGTATTGCTTATTAATCCAGCAATGATTTTACATAGGTTTCATTTTGTCAGTAACCTTTTTAGGATAACTCTGGGCCAATAATAGCCAGCCGTCACGATAGAATATTTCAACGTTTTATTAGTTTTAGATACCTGTTCCCCTGAAATATTTAACGAAATGATATTTCTTGTATTGCTTATTAATCCAGCAATGATTTTACATAGGTTTCATTTTGTCAGTAACCTTTTTAGGATAACTCTGGGCCAAGAATAGCCAGCCGTCACGATAGAATATTTCAACGTTTTATTAGTTTTAGATACCTGTTCCCCTGAAATATTTAACGAAATGATATTTCTTGTATTGCTTATTAATCCAGCAATGATTTTACATAGGTTTCATTTTGTCAGTAACCTTTTTAGGATAACTCTGGGCCAATAATAGCCAGCCGACACGATAGAATATTTCAACGTTTTATTAGTTTTAGATACCTGTTCCCCTGAAATATTTAACGAAATGATATTTCTTGTATTGCTTATTAATCCAGCAATGATTATACATAGGTTTCATTTTGTCAGTAACCTTTTTAGGCTAACTCTGGGCCAATAATAGCCAGCCGTCACAATAGAATATTTCAACGTTTTATTAGTTTTAGATACCTGTTCCCCTGAAATATTTAACGAAATGATATTTCTTGTATTGCTTATTAATCCAGCAATGATTTTACATAGGTTTCATTTTGTCAGTAACCTTTTTAGGATAACTCTGGGCCAATAATAGCCAGCCGTCACGATAGAATATTTCAACGTTTTATTAGTTTTAGATACCTGTTCCCCTGAAATATTTAACGAAATGATATTTCTTGTATTGCTTATTAATCCAGCAATGATTTTACATAGGTTTCATTTTGTCCGTAACCTTTTTAGGATAACTCTGGGCCAATAATAGCCAGCCGTCACGATAGAATATTTCAACGTTTTATTAGTTTTAGATACCTGTTCCCCTGAAATATTTAACGAAATGATATTTCTTGTATTGCTTATTAATCCAGCAATGATTTTACATAGGTTTCATTTTGTCAGTAACCTTTTTAGGATAACTCTGGGCCAATAATAGCCAGCCGTCACGATAGAATATTTCAACGTTTTATTAGTTTTAGATACCTGTTCCCCTGAAATATTTAACGAAATGATATTTCTTGTATTGCTTATTAATCCAGCAATGATTTTACATAGGTTTCATTTTGTCAGTAACCTTTTTAGGATAACTCTGGGCCAAGAATAGCCAGCCGTCACGATAGAATATTTCAACGTTTTATTAGTTTTAGATACCTGTTCCCCTGAAATATTTAACGAAATGATATTTCTTGTATTGCTTATTAATCCAGCAATGATTTTACATAGGTTTCATTTTGTCAGTAACCTTTTTAGGATAACTCTGGGCCAATAATAGCCAGCCGACACGATAGAATATTTCAACGTTTTATTAGTTTTAGATACCTGTTCCCCTGAAATATTTAACGAAATGATATTTCTTGTATTGCTTATTAATCCAGCAATGATTTTACATAGGTTTCATTTTGTCAGTAACCTTTTTAGGATAACTCTGGGCCAATAATAGCCAGCCGTCACGATAGAATATTTCAACGTTTTATTAGTTTTAGATACCTGTTCCCCTGAAATATTTAACGAAATGATATTTCTTGTATTGCTTATTAATCCAGCAATGATTTTACATAGGTTTCATTTTGTCAGTAACCTTTTTAGGATAACTCTGGGCCAATAATAGCCAGCCGTCACAATAGAATATTTCAACGTTTTATTAGTTTTAGATACCTGTTCCCCTGAAATATTTAACGAAATGATATTTCTTGTATTGCTTATTAATCCAGCAATGATTTTACATAGGTTTCATTTTGTCAGTAACCTTTTTAGGATAACTCTGGGCCAATAATAGCCAGCCGTCACGATAGAATATTTCAACGTTTTATTAGTTTTAGATACCTGTTCCCCTGAAATATTTAACGAAATGATATTTCTTGTATTGCTTATTAATCCAGCAATGATTTTACATAGGTTTCATTTTGTCCGTAACCTTTTTAGGATAACTCTGGGCCAATAATAGCCAGCCGTCACGATAGAATATTTCAACGTTTTATTAGTTTTAGATACCTGTTCCCCTGAAATATTTAACGAAATGATATTTCTTGTATTGCTTATTAATCCAGCAATGATTTTACATAGGTTTCATTTTGTCAGTAACCTTTTTAGGATAACTCTGGGCCAATAATAGCCAGCCGTCACGATAGAATATTTCAACGTTTTATTAGTTTTAGATACCTGTTCCCCTGAAATATTTAACGAAATGATATTTCTTGTATTGCTTATTAATCCAGCAATGATTTTACATAGGTTTCATTTTGTCAGTAACCTTTTTAGGATAACTCTGGGCCAATAATAGCCAGCCGTCACGATAGAATATTTGAACGTTTTATTAGTTTTAGATACCTGTTTCCCTGAAATATTTAACGAAATGATATTTCTTGTATTGCTTATTAATCCAGCAATGATTTTACATAGGTTTCATTTTGTCAGTAACCTTTTTAGGATAACTCTGGGCCAATAATAGCCAGCCGACACGATAGAATATTTCAACGTTTTATTAGTTTTAGATACCTGTTCCCCTGAAATATTTAACGAAATGATATTTCTTGTATTGCTTATTAATCCAGCAATGATTTTACATAGGTTTCATTTTGTCAGTAACCTTTTTAGGATAACTCTGGGCCAATAATAGCCAGCCGTCACGATAGAATATTTCAACGTTTTATTAGTTTTAGATACCTGTTCCCCTGAAATATTTAACGAAATGATATTTCTTGTATTGCTTATTAATCCAGCAATGATTTTACATAGGTTTCATTTTGTCAGTAACCTTTTTAGGATAACTCTGGGCCAATAATAGCCAGCCGTCACGATAGAATATTTCAACGTTTTATTAGTTTTAGATACCTGTTCCCCTGAAATATTTAACGAAATGATATTTCTTGTATTGCTTATTAATCCAGCAATGATTTTACATAGGTTTCATTTTGTCAGTAACCTTTTTAGGATAACTCTGGGCCAATAATAGCCAGCCGTCACGATAGAATATTTCAACGTTTTATTAGTTTTAGATACCTGTTCCCCTGAAATATTTAACGAAATGATATTTCTTGTATTGCTTATTAATCCAGCAATGATTTTACATAGGTTTCATTTTGTCAGTAACCTTTTTAGGATAACTCTGGGCCAATAATAGCCAGCCGTCACAATAGAATATTTCAACGTTTTATTAGTTTTAGATACCTGTTCCCCTGAAATATTAAACGAAATGATATTTCTTGTATTGCTTATTAATCCAGCAATGATTTTACATAGGTTTCATTTTGTCAGTAACCTTTTTAGGATAACTCTGGGCCAATAATAGCCACCCGTCACGATAGAATATTTCAACGTTTTATTAGTTTTAGATATCTGTTCCCCTGAAATATTTAACGAAATGATATTTCTTGTATTGCTTATTAATCCAGCAATGATTTTACATAGGTTTCATTTTGTCCGTAACCTTTTTAGGATAACTCTGGGCCAATAATAGCCAGCCGTCACGATAGAATATTTCAACGTTTTATTAGTTTTAGATACCTGTTCCCCTGAAATATTTAACGAAATGATATTTCTTGTATTGCTTATTAATCCAGCAATGATTTTACATAGGTTTCATTTTGTCAGTAACCTTTTTAGGATAACTCTGGGCCAATAATAGCCAGCCGTCACGATAGAATATTTCAACGTTTTATTAGTTTTAGATACCTGTTTTTTTGTGCTATACTTAAATATACAATTCATGTGCTGAAGAGGACATTTAGTCCTAAAACAGCACCCCAAAAATTACTGTAATCTATTCTTGTTATGTACACCTTTAAAGAAATAAACGTTTTTTGATTTTTTTTTTTTGATACACTAAATTCAAATTTTGTGTGGTATTTGAACATAGCAATAATAAATACGAAAAAATAGACTATTTGACATATTTTTAGGGCATTAGAAAATTTTGAATAAATTCAGTTTTTTAAATGAACTAAATTTTCCATTATTTATAAGTTATTAATGATTAATTTATCATTAATTATTATATGTCTATATGTATGTGTTTGTTTGTGTGTATGTGCGTGTATGTGTGTGTGTATGTGTCCGGAACTCTATTCGTTGTATATGTATGTAAATAAATTATGGGAGAACCATTTATTTATTTTTGAACAGCATTTACATCTTTCTTTACACGTCACGTACAACACAGTCAGTCTCAGTGTAACAAACAAGGAACACATCCGACGAGTCTAGCACAAATGACGCTAGCAAGTATTGCAGTTTTGTTTTATATACGGACTCATACCGATTGCTGCCGAAGTCCCCATGTTAAGGATAGGAATGTACACTGTATGCGGATAACAATACCATGCTGCTTTCCTATTGGTTTGTTTAACTTCAACACACACTCAAATACAGAAAGCATAAAAGTGCGGACACATTAGATTTTTTTTGAGCCGGCGTGGTGGTCTTGTGGCTATGCTGCTCGACCGGCATCACTAAGGTCGTAGGATCGATCCCGCATCGTTCTAGACTTTATATGCTATGAATACCACTCGGTCAGGAGGGTTTTTCTCCGGGTACTCCGGTTTCCCTCTGACGGTAGGTACACAAACATCCAACACGGTTCGTTGCCGTAGGGCGCTACTTCACCACTCGGGCAGAGAGCCATCTCTGTTCACTAAGTGAAAGCTCGAAGGCACCATTAACCAGAGAACTAAAAGACCAACCGTCTAATTCTCAACCACCATTACACTGAACAAACAAGTACACTGACACACACACAACACCCTGAAGAGGAGATTAGTATCTCCTATACCGGGGCACTACACACATTTATTTATTTATTTATTTAGATTTTTTTTGCTTACAGTTAGCTCTGTTGTGTTGTTGTCGTTACGTTATGTTATCTTAAGTAAAGACACAATTGGCGATCCGTAACGATGAGGAATTAAATAAATTATTATCTGTCCAAGAAGACTGAAACATCAACATAAATTGTTGTTATTAACAACAAATACAAACAACGGCTCTTTTTAGGGCCACAAATTATTATAGAAAAAAGAAATTTCATCTCAATTATGCTCAATCCTATCTGTTTTCTTTACATAATTTCCTACTTTTATATTTAAATATGAGCCATGTTGAATTTTGATAATATGTTAATAAGAGTAAATTTAGTATTTTAGTGTAAATATCTAGTATCATTTTATTCAGTGAATTACGCTGAATATACTGATGTATAATTTATTATTATTTAATGAAAATTTGGTACTGAAAAAATGTTAAATGAAATGTATAAGGTTTTAACGATGTTATAGTCATAGTTTATGATTTTTTTTAGTTTTATACTGATTCTTTTGATATATAACATTAACTTTTTATGAAAATTTGTCCAAGAAAAATGAATTATAAGAATTATAACTGTCACGTTATAGCGTATATACCTGAGTTAAAATTCTTTTTCGTATATATTTGGTGGCTCTGAAAAGAGCCGATTACTGGAAAATGTGCAATCCAGACTTTATTTGAAGTTATTTATACTTGAAGTAAAAATCCTTTTCATGATATATTTGGCGAACGCCAGTAATTTCTCAAAGCAACAACTTTGTTCTGAATACGTTTGAATCCACCTAGTACAATTACACCATCCCTAATTCCCAATCCTGAGTCTAAGAACAACACGTGTTGTTCGCAAATCTAAGTGAGTCTAATATAAAATACGGTGGAATCTGTGCCGATGATTCCCGCCCATTCGGGTTGGTCTCGCCTATACACGAGCAAGAGTCAGAGATTTCACGCCTAGCCGAGGCACCGTGGTTCCCCCTTACATCATATGACTCAAAGATATAACTTCAAGAAATACAATATAAGGTCTCCCCACAATGTCGACTGAAAGCCTACGTCTCCAAACGAACTCTGCATTCCCGACAACACCGGCATAGGCACATGGATTCCGTCTGCCACGTACGAGGACGTGGGGGGGTGTCCATGGAGGCCTATGGTCGTGCACCGTATTCCATCGTTGGCCCAGGCAAAGGACATGCTAATTAATAAACAATGTCTAATAACCCACAGTATAATCGCACAAGATGAATTCAAACGCAACAGAAACAAAGAATCACTTGTATTGAACTCACTAACATTCTATGAACTAATGTAGATTTGTACCGAGCTTATATACCCACAACTAAATACTGACAAATTGATTCTTGACGCTGATTGGCTGTCGGCTTCCCCCACCCTTTACCAACGATTAATTATCAATTTTTTGTATTTTTTTCAAAAACTAAGAAAGATATTCATTTCTACTTTGCGGCATTGAATTACTCGGAAAATTTGCCATTAGATAGACTATAATTTTATGAAAAAGTTTTTTTTTTAAGTAAAAATTCGTAGCGATTAATAAATTTGAAATAATTGTAAATATCTCGAAAACTAAAAGAGATATTGATTTATACGCAGCGCCATTGGATTCCTCGTGATATTCTGCATAAGATAAACAATATTTCGTTTATTTAATATTTTTTTATAAGTTCAATAATAATTAAAATGTTTAATACATGTATACCATGTATTGTGCCTATGCTTAAAAACTCGGAAAATTTTCAAAATTCAATATCTCGAGAACTAAAAGAGATAGAAACCTCATCTACGCAGCAAAATACTCAGAATTTTATGTAGATTAATATTATTTTAAAAAATATATACCTTAATTTGAGTATGACAACTGTGTATTTGGTATGGGCCATGGTGAAATTCATTGTTAATTATCTCGGAAATTACAAAAGATAATTAGATGCACTCTGCGGCATTGGATTCTCCGTAAAAGTTTCTATAAGATAGACTATAATTTATATTAAAAACAATTTTTAAAACATATTTCCTGGGCCACTACATTTTTTGGAAATAAATGTTAATATCTCAGAAACCAAAAGAGATATCGTCTTGTACTTTGCGGCATTAGATTCCTCTTCGGATTCTGCATAAGAAAAAACATATTTAATTTATTAATTATTCACCATGTGCCCAAAAATTAAATTTGAAAATTGGCGAGTATTTCTCAGCCGTTCGATCAGATGCACGACTTAATAGTTAACTTGCTGTTGGTTATGTTTATATATATGCTGAAGTCGTAGCAGTAACTTGTTTTAGTCCCATAAGCCCAATGTATTTTACTTGTGTTATAGATATACATAGCTTTTGCGCGCTGTGATTGGCTGATATTTGAATGACTAGGAATCTTAGGGAGATGGGAATTTTACATTGTGTATTGTATTGCATGGTGATTTACTATTTTATCAATACAAATTGAACCCGTAGAGCTAATCTATTGAAAAATATAAGACTTATAGAAGAAAATACGTAGAATCGAATGGAATTATGAATGCATTTGTATTTTCAGGCGTTTTGTATTATATGATTAGAAAATACGCAGAATTTAGCAGTAAAGTTGGTAAATTTAAAATCTCAGATAATATTTAAAATTCAATATCTCGAGACCTAGAAGAGATAGAATCCCCATCTAGGCAGCAAAATTCGCAGAATTAAATGGAGTATATGGCATCAGAACATATGTACTTTTTAATGGGTGAAGCAAATCTGTATTTGTGTATTGTTAAAATATCTTAGCGTTTTGCCATAAATGTACTGCATTTTTATTTGCAATAATTAAAATGTATAATATATACAACCCATGTACTTTGCCCTATGCAATGAATTACTCGGAAAATTTCCCATTAGATAGACTATAATTTTATGAAAAAGTTTTTTTTTAAGTAAAAATTCATAGCGATTAAAAAATTTGAAATAATTGTATATATCTCGAAAACTAAAAGAGATATTGATTTATACGCAGCGCCATTGGATTCCTCGTGATATTCTGCATAAGATAATATATATTCCGTTTACTTAATATTTTTTATAAGTTCAATAATAATTAAAATGTTTAATACATGTATACCATGTATTGTGCCTATGTTTAAAAACTCGGAAAATTGGTTTACTTATATAAGAAAATACGTAGAATCTGATGGTTAAGACGGAAATTTTGTATCTCGACCCTTTTAAGCGTCCTATACTCAGGAACAGGCAATCGTAAAAAAATTTATGATACATGAAAAGAAAGATAATTCCATTGGGAATTCGATTTTTCAGCTCCCATTGTTGTACCTTTAACCGTGTCCGAGAATAAGATGAAAATGTGCGAAATGAGCCGATTTGAATGTTGAACAAATTGCTATGAAATATCATGTGACTTTAAGCGTCCTATACTCGGGAACAGGCCATCGTAAAAAATGTATGATACATAATAGGAAAGAGAATTCCATTGGAAATTCGATTTTTCAGCTCCCATTGCTGTATCTTTAACCGTGTCCGAGAATAAGATGAAAATGTGCGAATGAGCCGATTTGAATGTTGAACAAATTGCTATGAAATATGATGTGAATTTAAGCGTCCTATAGTCGGGAACAGGCAATCGTAAAAAAATGTATGATACATAAAAGGAAAGAGAATTCCATTGGGAATTCGATTTTTCAGCTCCCATTGCTGTATCTTTAACCGTGTCCGAGAATAAGATGAAAATGTGCGAAATGAGCCGATTTGAATGTTGAACAAATTGCTACGAAATATCATGTGACTTTAAGCGTCCTATACTCGGGAACAGGCAATCGTAAAAAACGAATGATACATAAAAAAAAAGCGGATTCCATTGGGAATTCGATTTTTCAGCTCCCATTGCTGTATCTTTAACCGTGTCCGAGAATAAGATGAAAATGTGCGAAATGAGCCGATTTGAATGTTGAACAAATTGCTACGAAATATCATGTGACTTTAAGCGTCCTATACTCGGGAACAGGCAATCGTAAAAAAATGAATGATACATAAAAAAAAGCGGATTCCATTGGGAATTCGATTTTTCAGCTCCCATTGCTGTATCTTTAACCGTGTCCGAGAATGAGATGAAAATGTGCGAAATGAGCCGATTTGAATGTTGAACAAATTGCTATGAAATATCATGTGAATTTAAGCGTCCTATACTCAGGAACAGGCAATCGTAAAAAAATGTATGATACATAAAAGGAAAGAGAATTCCATTGGGAATTCGATTTTTCAGCTCCCATTGCTGTATCTTTAACCGTGTCCGAGAATAAGATGAAAATGTGCGAAATGAGCCGATTTGAATCTTGAACAAATTGCTATGAAATATCATGTGAATTTAAGCGTCTTATAGTCGGGAACAGGCAATCGTAAAAAAAATGTATGAAACATAAAAAGAAAGATAATTCCATTGGAAATTCGATTTTTCAGCTCCCATTGCTGTATCTTTAACCGTGTCCGAGAATATGATGAAAATGTGCGAAATGAACCGATTTGAATGTTGAACAAATTGCTATGAAATGTCATGTGACTTTATGCGTCCTATACTCGGGAACAGGCAGTCGTAAAAAAAATGTATGATACATAGTAGGAAAGAGAATTCCATTGGGAATTCGATTTTTCAGCTCCCATTGCTGTATCTTTAACCGTGTCCGTGAATAAGATGAAAATGTGCGAAATGAGCCGATTTGAATGTTGAACAAATTGCTATGAAATGTCATGTGACTTTAAGCGTCCTATACTCGGGAACAGGCCATCGTAAAAAAATGTATGTTACATAATAGGAAAGAGAATTCCATTGGGAATTCGATTTTTTAGCTCCCATTGCTGTATCTTTAACCGTGTTCGAGAATAAGATGAAAATGTGCGAAATGAGCCGAATTGAATGTTGAACAAATTGCTACGAAATATCATGTTACTTTAAGCGTCCTATACTCGGGAACAGGCCATCGTAAAAAAATGAATGATACATAAAAAGAAAGCGGATTCCATTGGGAATTCGATTTTTCAATTCCCATTGCTTTAATCTTTAACCGTGTCCGAGAATAAGATGAAAATGTGCGAAATGAGCCGATTTGAATGTTGAACAAATTGCTATGAAATATCATGTGACTTTAAGCGTCCTATAGTCGGGAACAGGCAATCGTAAAAAAATGTATGATACATAAAAGGAAAGAGAATTCCATTGGGAATTCGATTTTTCAGCTCCCATTGCTGTATCTTTAACCGTGTCCGTGAATAAGATGAAAATGTGCGAAATGAGCCGATTTGAATGTTGAACAAATTGCTGAGAAATATCATGTGACTTTAAGCGTCCTATACTCGGGAACAGGCAATCGTAAAAAAATGAATGATACATAAAAAAAAAAGCGGATTCCATTGGGAATTCGATTTTTCAGATCCCATTGCTGTATCTTTAACCGTGTCCGAGAATGAGATGAAAATGTGCGAAATGAGCCGATTTGAATGTTGAACAAATTGCTATGAAATATCATGTGAATTTAAGCGTCCTATACTCAGGAACAGGCAATCGTAAAAAAATGTATGATACATAAAAGGAAAGAGAATTCCATTGGGAATTCGATTTTTCAGCTCCCATTGCTGTATCTTTAACCGTGTCCGAGAATAATATGAAAATGTGCGAAATGAGCCGATTTGAATCTTGAACAAATTGCTATGAAATATCATGTGAATTTAAGCGTCTTATAGTCGGGAACAGGCAATCGTAAAAAAAATGTATGATACATAAAAAGAAAGATAATTCCATTGGAAATTCGATTTTTCAGCTCCCATTGCTGTATCTTTAACCGTGTCCGAGAATAAGATGGAAATGTGCGAAATGAGCCGATTTGAATGTTGAACAAATTGCTATGAAATATCATGTGAATTTAAGCGTCCTATACTCGGGAACAGGCAATCGTAAAAAAATGAATGATACATAAAAAGAAAGCGGATTCCATTGGGAATTCGATTTTTCAGTTCCCATTGCTGTATCTTTAACCGTGTCCGAGAATAAGATGAAAATGTGCGAAATGAGCCGATTTGAATGTTGAACAAATTGCTATGAAATATCATGTGAATTTAAGCGTCCTATACTCGGGAACAGGCAATCGTAAAAAAATGAGTGATACATAAAAAGAAAGCGGATTCCATTGGGAATTCGATTTTTCAATTCCCATTGCTTTAATCTTTAACCGTGTCCGAGAATAAGATGAAAATTTGCGAAATGAGCCGATTTGAATGTTGAACAAATTGCTATGAAATATCATGTGAATTTAAGCGTCCTATACTCGGGAACAGGCAATCGTAAAAAAATGAATGATACATAAAAAGAAAGCGGATTCCATTGGGAATTCATTTTTCAGCTCCCATTGCTGTATCTTTAACCGTGTCCGAGAATAAGATGAAAATGTACGAAATGAGCCGATTTGAATGTTGAACAAATTGCTATGAAATATCATGTGACTTTAAGCGTCCTATAGTCGGGAACAGGCAATCGTAAAAAAATGTATAATACATAAAAGGAAAGAGAATTCCATTGGGAATTCGATTTTTCAGCTCCCATTGCTGTACCTTTAACCGTGTCCGAGAATAAGATGAAAATGTGCGAAATGAGCCGATTTGAATATTGAACAAATTGCTACGAAATATCATGTGAATTTAAGCGTCCTATACTCGGGAACAGGCCATCGTAAAAAAATGAATGATACATAAAAAGAAAGCGGATTCCATTGGGAATTTGATTTTTCAGTTCCCATTGCTGTATATTTAACCGTGTCCGAGAATAAGATGAAAATGTGCGAAATGAGCCGATTTGAATGTTGAACAAATTGCTATGAAATATCATGTGAATTTAAGCGTCCTATACTCGGGAACAGGCAATCGTAAAAAAATGAATGATACATAAAAAGAAAGCGGATTCCATTGGGAATTCATTTTTCAGCTCCCATTGCTGTATCTTTAACCGTGTCCGAGAATAAGATGAAAATGTACGAAATGAGCCGATTTGAATGTTGAACAAATTGCTATGAAATGTCATGTGAGTTTATGCGTCCTATACTCGGGAACAGGCCATCGTAAAAAAATGTATGATACATAAAAAAAAGAGAATTCCATTGGGAATTCGATTTTTCAGCTCCCATTGCTGTATCTTTAACCGTGTCCGAGAATAAGATGAAAATGTGCGAAATGAGCCGATTTGAATGTTGAACAAATTGCTACGAAATATCATGTTACTTTAAGCGTCCTATACTCGGGAACAGGCCATCGTAAAAAAATGAATGATACATAAAAAGAAAGAGGATTCCATTGGGAATTCGATTTTTCAATTCCCATTGCTTTAATCTTTAACCGTGTCCGAGAATAAGATGAAAATGTGCGAAATGAGCCGATTTGAATGTTGAACAAATTGCTATGAAATATCATGTGACTTTAAGCGTCCTATAGTCGGGAACAGGCAATCGTAAAAAAATGTATGATACATAAAAGGAAAGAGAATTCCATTGGGAATTCGATTTTTCAGCTCCCATTGCTGTATCTTTAACCGTGTCTGAGAATAAGATGAAAATGTGCGAAATGAGCCGATTTGAATGTTGAACAAATTGCTACGAAATATCATGTGAATTTAAGCGTCCTATACTCAGAAACACGCAATCGTAAAAAACTGTATGATACATAAAAAGAAAGATAATTCAATTGGAAATTCGATTTTTCAGCTCCCATTGCTGTATCGTTAACCGTGTCCGAGAATAAGATGAAAATGTGCGAAATGAGCCGATTTGAATGTTGAACAAATTGCTACGAAATATCATGTGACTTTAAGCGTCCTATACTCGGGAACAGGCCATCGTAAAAAAATGAATGATACATAAAAAGAAAGCGGATTCCATTGGGAATTCGATTTTTCAGTTCCCATTGCTGTATCTTTAACCGTGTCCGAGAATAAGATGAAAATGTGCGAAATGAGCCGATTTGAATGTTGAACAAATTGCTATGAAATATCATGTGAATTTAAGCGTCCTATACTCGGGAACAGGCAATCGTAAAAAAATGAGTGATACATAAAAAGAAAGCGGATTCCATTGGGAATTCGATTTTTCAATTCCCATTGCTTTAATCTTTAACCGTGTCCGAGAATAAGATGAAAATTTGCGAAATGAGCCGATTTGAATGTTGAACAAATTGCTATGAAATATCATGTGAATTTAAGCGTCCTATACTCGGGAACAGGCAATCGTAAAAAAATGAATGATACATAAAAAGAAAGCGGATTCCATTGGGAATTCATTTTTCAGCTCCCATTGCTGTATCTTTAACCGTGTCCGAGAATAAGATGAAAATGTACGAAATGAGCCGATTTGAATGTTGAACAAATTGCTATGAAATATCATGTGACTTTAAGCGTCCTATAGTCGGGAACAGGCAATCGTAAAAAAATGTATGATACATAAAAGGAAAGAGAATTCCATTGGGAATTCGATTTTTCAGCTCCCATTGCTGTACCTTTAACCGTGTCCGAGAATAAGATGAAAATGTGCGAAATGAGCCGATTTGAATATTGAACAAATTGCTACGAAATATCATGTGAATTTAAGTGTCCTATACTCGGGAACAGGCCATCGTAAAAAAATGAATGATACATAAAAAGAAAGCGGATTCCATTGGGAATTTGATTTTTCAGTTCCCATTGCTGTATATTTAACCGTGTCCGAGAATAAGATGAAAATGTGCGAAATGAGCCGATTTGAATGTTGAACAAATTGCTATGAAATATCATGTGAATTTAAGCGTCCTATACTCGGGAACAGGCAATCGTAAAAAAATGAATGATACATAAAAAGAAAGCGGATTCCATTGGGAATTCATTTTTCAGCTCCCATTGCTGTATCTTTAACCGTGTCCGAGAATAAGATGAAAATGTACGAAATGAGCCGATTTGAATGTTGAACAAATTGCTATGAAATGTCATGTGAGTTTATGCGTCCTATACTCGGGAACAGGCCATCGTAAAAAAATGTATGATACATAAAAAAAGAGAATTCCATTGGGAATTCGATTTTTCAGCTCCCATTGCTGTATCTTTAACCGTGTCCGAGAATAAGATGAAAATGTGCGAAATGAGCCGATTTGAATGTTGAACAAATTGCTACGAAATATCATGTTACTTTAAGCGTCCTATACTCGGGAACAGGCCATCGTAAAAAAATGAATGATACATAAAAAGAAAGCGGATTCCATTGGGAATTCGATTTTTCAATTCCCATTGCTTTAATCTTTAACCGTGTCCGAGAATAAGATGAAAATGTGCGAAATGAGCCGATTTGAATGTTGAACAAATTGCAATGAAATATCATGTGACTTTAAGCGTCCTATAGTCGGGAACAGGCAATCGTAAAAAAATGTATGATACATAAAAGGAAAGAGAATTCCATTGGGAATTCGATTTTTCAGCTCCCATTGCTGTATCTTTAACCGTGTCTGAGAATAAGATGAAAATGTGCGAAATGAGCCGATTTGAATGTTGAACAAATTGCTACGAAATATCATGTGAATTTAAGCGTCCTATACTCAGAAACACGCAATCGTAAAAAACTGTATGATACATAAAAAGAAAGATAATTCAATTGGAAATTCGATTTTTCAGCTCCCATTGCTGTATCGTTAACCGTGTCCGAGAATAAGATGAAAATGTGCGAAATGAGCCGATTTGAATGTTGAACAAATTGCTACGAAATATCATGTGACTTTAAGCGTCCTATACTCGGGAACAGGCCATCGTAAAAAAATGAATGATACATAAAAAGAAAGCGGATTCCATTGGGAATTCGATTTTTCAATTCCCATTGCTTTAATCTTTAACCGTGTCCGAGAATAAGATGAAAATGTGCGAAATGAGCCGATTTGAATGTTGAACAAATTGCTATGAAATATCATGTGACTTTAAGCGTCCTATAGTCGGGAACAGGCAATCTTAAAAAAATGTATGATACAAAAAAGGAAAGAGAATTCCATTGGGAATTCGATTTATCAGCTCCCATTGTTGTACCTTTAACCGTGTCCGAGAATAAGATGAAAATGTGCGAAATGAGCCGATTTGAATGTTGAACAAATTGCTACGAAATATCATGTGAATTTATGCGTCCTATACTCGGGAACAGGCCATCGTAAAAAAATGTATGATACATAAAAAGAAAGATAATTCCATTGGAAATTCGATTTTTCAGCTCCCATTGCTGTATCTTTAACCGTGTCCGAGAATAAGATGAAAATGTGCGAAATGAGCCGATTTGAATGTTGAACAAATTGCTATGAAATGTCATGTGACTTTAAGCGTCCTATAGTCGGGAACAGGCAATCGTAAAAAAATGTATGATACATAAAAGGAAAGAGAATTCCATTGGGAACTCGTTTTTTCAGCTCCCATTGCTGTATCTTTAACCGTGTCCGAGAATAAGATGAAAATGTGCGAAATGAGCCGATTTGAATGTTGAACAAATTGCTACGAAATATCATGTGAATTTACGCGTCCTATACTCGGGAACAGGCCATCGTAATAAAATGTATGATACATAAAAGGAAAGAGAATTCCATTGGGAACTCGATTTTTCAGCTCCCATTGCTGTATCTTTAACCGTGTCCGAGAATAAGATGAAAATGTGCGAAATGAGCCGATTTGAATGTTGAACAAATTGCTATGAAATATCATGTGAATTTAAGCGTCCTATACTCGGGAACAGGCAATCGTAAAAAAATGAATGATACATAAAAAGAAAGCGGATTCCATTGGGAATTCGATTTTTCAGCTCCCATTGCTGTATCTTTAACCGTGTCCGAGAATAAGATGAAAATGTGCGAAATGAGCCGATTTGAATGTTGAACAAATTGCTATGAAATATCATGTGACTTTAAGCGTCCTATAGTCGGGAACAGGCAATCGTAAAAAAATGTATGATACATAAAAGGAAAGAGAATTCCATTGGGAATTCGATTTTTCAGCTGCCATTGCTGTACCTTTAACCGTGTCCGAGAATAAGATGAAAATGTGCGAAATGAGCCGATTTGAATATTGAACAAATTGCTACGAAATATCATGTGAATTTAAGCGTCCTATACTCGGGAACAGGCCATCGTAAAAAAATGAATGATACATAAAAAGAAAGCGGATTCCATTGGGAATTTGATTTTTCAGTTCCCATTGCTGTATCTTTAACCCTGTCCGAGAATAAGATGAAAATGTGCGAAATGAGCCGATTTGAATGTTGAACAAATTGCTATGAAATATCATGTGAATTTAAGCGTCCTATACTCGGGAACAGGCAATCGTAAAAAAATGAATGATACATAAAAAGAAAGCGGATTCCATTGGGAATTCATTTTTCAGCTCCCATTGCTGTATCTTTAACCGTGTCCGAGAATAAGATGAAAATGTACGAAATGAGCCGATTTGAATGTTGAACAAATTGCTATGAAATGTCATGTGAGTTTATGCGTCCTATACTCGGGAACAGGCCATCGTAAAAAAATGTATGATACATAAAAAAAAGAGAATTCCAT
Source organism: Harpalus rufipes (assembly GCA_951394225.1). NCBI lineage: Eukaryota > Metazoa > Arthropoda > Insecta > Coleoptera > Carabidae > Harpalus > Harpalus rufipes. The sequence goes on from OX596287.1 coordinate 30,445,359, forward strand.
TGGGAATTCGATTTTTCAGCTCCCATTGCTGTATCTTTAACCGTGTCCGAGAATAAGATGAAAATGTGCGAAATGAGCCGATTTGAATGTTGAACAAATTGCTATGAAATATCATGTGAATTTAAGCGTCCTATACTCGGGAACAGGCAATCGTAAAAAAATGTATGATACATAAAAAGAAAGAGAATTCCATTGGGAATTCGATTTTTCAGCTCCCATTGCTGTACCTTTAATCGTGTCCGAGAATAAGATGAAAATGTGCGAAATGAGCCGATTTGAATGTTGAACAAATTGCTATGAAATATCATGTGACTTTAAACGTCCTATACTCGGGAACAGGCCATCGTAAAAAAATGAATGATACATAAAAAGAAAGCGGATTCCATTGGGAATTCGATTTTTCAGCTCCCATTGCTGTATCTTTAACCGTGTCCGAGAATAAGATGAAAATGTGCGAAATGAGCCGATTTGAATGTTGAACAAATTGCTATGAAATGTCATGTGACTTTAAGCGTCCTATACTCGGGAACAGGCCATCATAAAAAAATGCATGATACATAAAAAGAAAGATAATTCCATTGGAAATTCGATTTTTCAGCTCCCATTGCTGTATCTTTAACCGTGTCCGAGAATAAGATGAAAATGTGCGAAATGAGCCAATTTGAATGTTGAACAAATTGCTATGAAATATCATGTGAATTTAAGCGTCCTATACTCGGGAACAGGCAATCGTAAAAAAATGAATGATACATAAAAAGAAAGCGGATTCCATTGGGAATTCGATTTTTCAGCTCCCATTGCTGTATCTTTAACCGTGTCCGAGAATAAGATGAAAATGTGCGAAATGAGCCGATTTGAATGTTGAACAAATTGCTATGAAATATCATGTGACTTTAAGCGTCCTATAGTCGGGAACAGGCAATCGTAAAAAAATGAGTGATACATAAAAAGAAAGCGGATTCCATTGGGAATTCGATTTTTCAGCTCCCATTGCTGTATCTTTAACCGTGTCCGAGAATAAGATGAAAATGTACGAAATGAGCCGATTTGAATGTTGAACAAATTGCTATGAAATGTCATGTGACTTTATGCGTCCTATACTCGGGAACAGGCCATCGTAAAAAAATGTCTGATACATAAAAAAAAAGAGAATTCCATTGGGAATTCGATTTTTCAGCTCCCATTGTTGTACCTTTAACCGTGTCCGAGAATATGATGAAAATGTGCGAAATGAGCCGATTTGAATGTTGAACAAATTGCTACGAAATATCATGTGACTTTAAGCGTCCTATACTCGGGAACAGGCCATCGTAAAAAAATGTATGATACATAAAAAGAAAGATAATTCCATTGGAAATTCGATTTTTCAGCTCCCATTGCTGTATCTTTAACCGTGTCCGAGAATAAGATGAAAATGTGCGAAATGAGCCGATTTGAATGTTGAACAAATTGCTATGAAATATCATGTGACTTTAAGCGTCCTATACTCGGGAACAGGCAATCGTAAAAAAATGATTGATACACATAAAGAAAGCGGATTCCATTGGGAATTCGATTTTTCAGCTCCCATTGCTGTATCTTTAACCGTGTCCGAGAATAAGATGAAAATGTGCGAAATGAGCCGATTTGAATGTTGAACAAATTGCTATGAAATATCATGTGACTTTAAGCGTCCTATAGTCGGGAACAGGCAATCGTAAAAAAATGTATGATACATAAAAGGAAAGAGAATTCCATTGGGAATTCGATTTTTCAGCTCCCATTGTTGTACCTTTAACCGTGTCCGAGAATAAGATGAAAATGTGCGAAATGAGCCGATTTGAATGTTGAACAAATTGCTACGAAATATCATGTGACTTTAAGCGTCCTATACTCAGGAACAGGCAATCGTAAAAAAATGTATGATACATAAGAGGAAAGAGAATTCCATTGGAAATTTGATTTTTCAGATCCCATTGCTGTATCTTTAACCGTGTCCGAGAATAAGATGAAAATGTGCGAATGAGCCGATTTGAATGTTGAACAAATTGCTATGAAATATCATGTGACTTTAAGCGTCCTATAGTCGGGAACAGGCAATCGTAAAAAAATGTATGATAAATGAAAGGAAAGAGAATTCCATTGGGAATTTGATTTTTCAATTCCCATTGCTGTATCTTTAACCGTGTCCGAGAATAAGATGAAAATGTGCGAAATGAGCCGATTTGAATGTTGAACAAATTGCTACGAAATATCATGTGACTTTAAGCGTCCTATACTCAGGAACAGGCAATCGTAAAAAAATGTATGATACATAAAAGGAAAGAGAATTCCATTGGGAATTTGATTTTTCAGTTCCCATTGCTGTATCTTTAACCATGTCCGAGAATAAGATAGAAATGTGCGAAATGAGCCGATTTGAATGTTGAACAAATTGCTATGAAATATCATGTGATTTTAAGCGTCCTATACTCAGGAACAGGCAATCGTAAAAAAATGTATGATACATAAAAGGAAAGAGAATTCCATTGGAAATTTGATTTTTCAATTCCCATTGATGTATCTTTAACCGTGTCCGAGAATAAGATGAAAATGTGCGAAATGAGCCGATTTGAATGTTGAACAAATTGCTACGAAATATCATGTGACTTTAAGCGTCCTATAGTCGGGAACAGGCAATCGTAAAAAAATGTATGATACATAAAAGGAAAGAGAATTCCATTGGGAATTCGATTTTTCAGCTCCCATTGCTGTACCTTTAACCGTGTCCGAGAATAAGATGAAAATGTGCGAAATGAGCCGATTTGAATGTTGAACAAATTGCTATGAAATATCATGTGAATTTAAGCGTCCTATACTCGGGAACAGGCAATCGTAAAAAAATGAATGATACATAAATGAAAGCGGATTCCATTGGGAATTCGATTTTTCAGCTCCCATTGTTGTACCTTTAACCGTGTCCGAGAATAAGATGAAAATGTGCGAAATGAGCCGATTTGAATGTTGAACAAATTGCTACGAAATATCATGTGACTTTAAGCGTCCTATACTCAGGAACAGGCAATCGTAAAAAAATGTATGATACATGAAAGGAAAGAGAATTCCATTGGGAATTTGATTTTTCAATTCCCATTGCTGTATCTTTAACCGTGTCCGAGAATAAGATGAAAATGTGCGAAATGAGCCGATTTGAATGTTGAACAAATTGCTACGAAATATCATGTGACTTTAAGCGTCCTATACTCAGGAACAGGCAATCGTAAAAAAAGTATGATACATAAAAGGAAAGAGAATTCCATTGGGAATTTGATTTTTCAATTCCCATTGCTGTATCTTTAACCGTGTCCGAGAATAAGATGAAAATGTGCGAAATGAGCCGATTTGAATGTTGAACAAATTGCTACGAAATATCATGTGACTTTAAGCGTCCTATACTCAGGAACAGGCAATCGTAAAAAAATGTATGATACATAAAAGGAAAGAGAATTCCATTGGGAATTTGATTTTTCAGTTCCCATTGCTGTATCTTTAACCGTGTCCGAGAATAAGATGAAAATGTGCGAAATGAGCCGATTTGAATGTTGAACAAATTGCTATGAAATATCATGTGACTTTAAGCGTCCTATACTCAGGAACAGGCAATCGTAAAAAAATGTATGATACATAAAAGGAAAGAGAATTCCATTGGAAATTTGATTTTTCAATTCCCATTGATGTATCTTTAACCGTGTCCGAGAATAAGATGAAAATGTGCGAAATGAGCCGATTTGAATGTTGAACAAATTGCTACGAAATATTATGTGACTTTAAGCGTCCTATACTCGGGAACAGGCAATCGTAAAAAAATGTATGATACATAAAAGGAAAGAGAATTCCATTGGGAATTCGATTTTTCAGCTCCCATTGTTGTACCTTTAACCGTGTCCGAGAATAAGATGAAAATGTGCGAAATGAGCCGATTTGAATGTTGAACAAATTGCTACGAAATATCATGTGACTTTAAGCGTCCTATACTCAGGAACAGGTAATCGTAAAAAAATGTATGATACATAAAAGGAAAGAGAATTCCATTGGGAATTTGATTTTTTAATTCCCATTGCTGTATCTTTAACCGTGTCCGAGAATAAGATGAAAATGTGCGAAATGAGCCGATTTGAATGTTGAACAAATTGCTACGAAATATCATGTGACTTTAAGCGTCCTATACTCAGGAACAGGCAATCGTAAAAAAATGTATGATACATAAAAGGAAAGAGAATTCCATTGGGAATTTGATTTTTCAGTTCCCATTGCTCTATCTTTAACCGTGTCCGAGAATAACATGAAAATGTGCGAAATGAGCCGATTTGAATGTTGAACAAATTGCTATGAAATATCATGTGAATTTAAGCGTCCTATACTCGGGAACAGGCAATCGTAAAAAAATGAGTGATACATAAAAAGAAAGCGGATTCCATTGGGAATTCGATTTTTCAATTCCCATTGCTTTAATCTTTAACCGTGTCCGAGAATAAGATGAAAATTTGCGAAATGAGCCGATTTGAATGTTGAACAAATTGCTATGAAATATCATGTGACTTTAAGCGTCCTATACTCGGGAACAGGCCATCGTAAAAAAATGTATGTTACATAATAGGAAAGAGAATTCCATTGGGAATTCGATTTTTCAGCTCCCATTGCTGTATCTTTAACCGTGTCCGAGAATAAGATGAAAATGTGCGAAATGAGCCGATTTGAATGTTGAACAAATTTAAGTTAAACAATGCACTTAACAATACTTATATATTTAAATATGTACCACTCCTAACTGTACAAGATAAACAATTGAAATTTACTATACATACATATACTCAAAGATAACATGTATATTATATCCATATTTCGTCCAATTTGGTTACGTACAACTGAAGATATATTAAAGCACAACTTTTGTGCAAAATATTTTTAATATTTTAACATATTTTTGCTTCCTACACCAATTTTAAGGCTTACAAGAAGTGGGTACGTATGCATGGCGACGAGCCCGATCTCCCGGGTTTGAACCTCACTCACGACCAATTATTTTTTTTGAATTATGCCCAAATATGGTGTGGAAGTATGAGACCTGAAGATGCTTTAACTAAAATACGGTCTTCCGTGCATTCCCCTGGTCCTATCAGAGTATTAGGCCCTTTGTCTAATAGTCTAGACTTTGCTAAAGCGTATGGGTGTGAACCTGGGTCTCCTATGAACCCAGTCAGCAAATGCAGTGTTTGGTAAAATCAAATTTAAATTTTATGTATTTTATATTGTAAATGTGTAAATTATTTATGCTGTTTGATGTTAGTTATGTGTTTTAAATGTTATATATAAGGTAGATCATACTATGTTTATGTATTTTTTAACTATTTTTCAATAATTTAATAAGTATGTAATCATATACATGTGATTTTATGGATATCTCAATAAATATAATAGTTAATAACAATTCACGTTTCATACTTACTATTGTGTCGATATCTCAAATAATAATTGAGGTATTTCAATTTCGACTTGAAATTTGAGTAGTTTCTTCACCCTATATAATTATTTAAATTTATAAATAGAAGAAGGTTTTACGGATATTACATATGTATAATTATTAAGATTTAGGTAAGTAAAAAAGTTGTACTTTGCGGAATTAAATTCCTCGTGAAATCTTCTATTAGACTATAATTTTATTAAAAATTATTTTTACAAACATCAGATATAAACTATTTCATTTAATTTAAACTGTATTTATTTGAAGAACTGTTTATTATATAGTGCCCGTTTTATTGTTGTTATTTTACTGTGGCATATAATGTCGCCACTTATTTCACAGACAAATTTAACCTTCACAAAAAATAGAACCGTAATTAAAAAATATTGTTTAACAATCTTTTGGGCTAATATTGTTATTATATGCATTGTAGAGATTTAAATAATTTTTAAAGAAATATGGATTTTCGGATTATATTTATTAATACATTCTAATTATAGGTAACATAAATGAAGTAAAAATTCTTTTTTGAATTATTATTTATGGCTCTGAAAAGAGCCGATTTTTATATGTATGTAAATAAATTATGGGAGAACCATTTATTTATTTTTGAACAGCTTTTAAATCTTTCTTTACAAAAATATTACACGTCACGTACAACACAGTCAGTCTCAGTGTAACAAACAAGGAACACATCCGACGAGTCGAGCACAAATGACTCTAGCAAGTATTGCAGTTTTGTTTTATATACGAACTCATACCGATTGCTGCCGAAGTCCCCATGTTAAGGATAGGAATGTACACTGTATGCGGATAACAATACCATGCTGCTTTCCTATTGGTTTGTTTAACTTCAACACACACTCAAATACAGAAAGCATAAAAGTGCGGACACATTAGATTTTTTTGCTTACAGTTAGCTCTGTTGTGTTGTCATTACGTTATGTTATCTTAAGTCAAGACAATTGGCGATCCGTAACGATGAGGAATTAAATATATTATTATCTGTCCAAGAAGACTGAAACATCAACATAAATTGTTGTTATTAACAACAAATACAAACAACGGCTCTTTTTAAGGCCACAAATTATTATAGAACAAAGAAATTTAATCTCAATTATGCTCAATCCTATCTGTTTTCTTTACATAATTTCCTACTTTTATATTTAAATATGAGCCATATTGAATTTTGATAATATGTTAATAAGAGTAAATTTAGTATTTTAGTGTAAATATCTAGTATCATTTTGTTCAGTGAATTACGCTGAATATACTGATGTATAATTTATTATTATTTAATGAAAATTTGGCACTGAAAAAATCCAAGTATGTTAAATGAAATGTATAAGGTTTTAACGATGTTATAGTCATAGTTTATGATTTTTTTTAGTTTTATACTGATTCTTTTGATATATAACATTAACTTTTTATGAAAATTTGTCCAAGAAAAATGAATTATAAGAATTATAACTGTCACGTCAACTGTTTATTATATAGCGTATATACCTGAGTTAAAATTCTTTTTCGTATATATTTGGTGGCTCTGAAAAGAGCCGATTACTGGAAAATGTGCAATCCAGACTTTATTTGAAGTTATTTATACTTGAAGTAAAAATCCTTTTCATGATATATTTGGCGAACGCCAGTAATTTCTCAAAGCAACAACTTTGTTCTGAATACGTTTGAATCCACCTAGTACAATTACACCATCCCTAATTCCCAATCCTGAGTCTAAGAACAACACGTGTTGTTCGCAAATCTAAGTGACTCTAATATAAAATACGGTGGAATCTGTGCCGATGATTCCCGCCCATTCGGGTTGGTCTCGCCTATACACGAGCAAGAGTCAGAGATTTCACGCCTAGCCGAGGCACCGTGGTTCCACCTTACATCATATGACTCAAAGATATAACTTCAAGAAATACAATATAAGGGCTCCCCACAATGTCGACTGAAAGCCTACGTCTCCAAACGAACTCCGCATTCCCGACAACACCGGCATAGGCACATGGATTCCGTCTGCCACGTACGAGGACGTGGGGGGGTGTCCATGGAGGCCTATGGTCGTGCACCGTATTCCATCGTTGGCCCAGGCAAAGGACATGCTAATTAATAAACAATGTCTAATAACCCACAGTATAATCGCACAAGATGAATTCAAACGCAACAGAAACAAAGAATCACTTGTATTGAACTCACTAACATTCTATGAACTAATGTAGATTTGTACCGAGCTTATATACCCACAACTAAATACTGACAAATTGATTCTTGACGCTGATTGGCTGCCGGCTTCCCCCACCCTTTACCAACGATTAATTATCAATTTTTAGTATTTTTTTCAAAAACTAAGAAAGATATTCATTTATACTTTGCGGCATTGAATTCCTCGGAAAATTTCCCATTAGATAGACTATAATTTAATGAAAAAGTTTTTTTTTTAAGTAAAAATTCGTAGCGATTAAAAAATTTGACATAATTGTAAATATCTCGAAAACTAAAAGAGATATTGATTTATACGCAGCGCCATTGGATTCCTCGTGCTATTCTGCATAAGATAAACTATATTTCGTTTATTTAATATTTTTTATAAGTTCAATAATAATTAAAATGTTTAATACATGTAAACCATGTATTGTGCCTATGCTTAAAAACTCGGAAAATTTTCAAAATTCAATATCTCGAGAACTAAAAGAGATAGAAACCTCATCTACGCAGCAAAATACTCAGAATTTTATGTAGATTAATATTATTTTAAAAAATATATACCTTAATTTGAGTATGACAACTGTGTATTTGGTATGAGCCATGGTGAAATTCATTGTTAATTATCTCAGAAATTACAAAAGATAATTAGATGCACTCTGCGGCATTGGATTCTCCGTAAAAGTTTCTATAAGATAGACTATAATTTATATTAAAAACAATTTTTAAAACATATTTCCTGGGCCACTACATTTTTTGGAAATAAATGTTAATATCTCAGAAACCAAAAAAGATATCGTCTTGTACTTTGCGGCATTAGATTCCTCGTCGTATTCTGCATAAGGAAAAACATATTTAATTTATTAATTATTCACCATGTGCCCAAAAATTAAATTTGAAAATTGGCGAGTATTTCTCAGCCGTTCGATCAGATGCACGACTTAATAGTTAACTTGCTGTTGGTTATGTTTATATATATGCTGAAGTCGTAGCAGTAACTTGTTTTAGTCCCATAAGCCCAATGTATTTTACTTGTGTTATAGATATACATAGCTTTTGCGCGCTGTGATTGGCTGATATTTGAATGACTAGAAATCTTAGAGAGATGGGAATTTTACATTGTGTATTGTATTGCATGGTGATTTACTATTTTATCAATACAAATTGAACCCGTAGAGCTAATCTAATGAAAAATATAAGACTTATAAAAGAAAATACGTAGAATCGAATGGAAGTATGAATGCATTTGTATTTTCAGGCGTAGAATTTAGCAGTAAAATTGGCAAATTTAAAATCTCAGATAATATTTAAAATTCAATATCTCGAGAACTAGAAGAGATAGAATCCCCATCTACGCAGCAAAATTCGCAGAATTAAATGGAGTATATGGCATCAAAACATATGTACTTTTTATTGGGTGTAGCAAATCTGTATTTGTGTAATGTTAAAATATCTTAGCGTTTTGCCATAAATGTACTGCATTTTTATTTGCAATAATTAAAATTTATAATATATACAACCCATGTACTTTGCCCTATGCTTAAGACCCTACAAAAGATAAAATGTTTCCTATAAAATGTATACCTTAATTCGGATGTGACAAACGTGCATTTGATATAGTCAGTGTTTAATTTAAAAATTCTATAAAGAACTGTTTATTATTTAATGCATAAATGAAGTAAAATTCTTTTTTGTATTGTATTTGGTGGCTCTGAAAAGAGCCGATTACTGGAAAATGTGCAATCCAGACTTTATTTGAAGTAATTTTCTTACAGTAAATAGTATACTTGAAGTAAAAATCCTTTTCATGATATATTTGGCGAACGCCAGTAATTTCTCAAAGCAACAACTTTGTTCTGAATACGTTTGAATGCACCGAGTACAATTACACCATTCCTAATTCCCAATCCTGAATCTAAGAACAACACGTGTTGTACGCAAATCTAAGTGACTCTGTGCCGATGATTCCCGCCCATTCGGGTTGGTCTCGCCTATACACGATCAAGAGTCAGAGATTTCACGCCTAGCCGGGCTAATATTGTTATTATATGCATTGTAGAGGTTTAATTAATTTTTAAACAAATAAGGATTTTCGGATTATATTTATTAATACATTCTTCTTGGTATATAACATATTAACTTTTTATGAAAATTTGTCGAAGAAAATGAATTATAAAAATTATAAGTGTCATATCAACTGTTTATTATATAGCGCATATACCTGAGAGTTAAAATTCTTTTTCGTACATATTTGGTGGCTCTGAAAAGAGCCGATTTATTGCTGGAAAAAGTGCAATCCAGACTTTATCATCACTACACTAACACATTCACATTGCCCTGAAGAGGGGATCAATATCTTGATTTTTCTGACTTCGCCACTAGGGCATCACTACACTAACACATCACTTTAGCCATAAAAGATTAGTAATCTTCATTTTTCTGACTTCGCCACTCGGGCAACACTAACACTTTTACATCACCCTAAAGAGGGGATTAATATCTTGATTTTTCTGACTTCGCCACTAGGGCATCACTACACTAACACATCACTTTAGCCATAAAAGATTAGTAATCTTCATTTTTCTGACTTCGCCACTCGGGCAACACTAACACTTTTACATCACCCTAAAGAGGGGATTAATATCTTGATTTTTCTGACTTCGCCACTAGGGCATCACTACACTAACACATCACTTTAGCCATAAAAGATTAGTAATCTTCATTTTTCTGACTTCGCCACTCGGGCAACACTAACACTTTTACATCACCCTAAAGAGGGGATTAATATCTTGATTTTTCTGACTTCGCCACTAGGGCATCACTACACTAACACATCACTTTAGCCATAAAAGATTAGTAATCTTCATTTTTCTGACTTCGCCACTCGGGCAACACTAACACTTTTACATCACCCTAAAGAGGGGATTAATATCTTGATTTTTCTGACTTCGCCACTAGGGCATCACTACACTAACACATCACTTTAGCCATAAAAGATTAGTAATCTTCATTTTTCTGACTTCGCCACTCGGGCAACACTAACACTTTTACATCACCCTAAAGAGGGGATTAATATCTTGATTTTTCTGACTTCGCCACTAGGGCATCACTACACTAACACATCACTTTAGCCATAAAAGATTAGTAATCTTCATTTTTCTGACTTCGCCACTCGGGCAACACTAACACTTTTACATCACCCTAAAGAGGGGATTAATATCTTGATTTTTCTGACTTCGCCACTAGGGCATCACTACACTAACACATCACTTTAGCCATAAAAGATTAGTAATCTTCATTTTTCTGACTTCGCCACTCGGGCAACACTAACACTTTTACATCACCCTAAAGAGGGGATTAATATCTTGATTTTTCTGACTTCGCCACTAGGGCATCACTACACTAACACATCACTTTAGCCATAAAAGATTAGTAATCTTCATTTTTCTGACTTCGCCACTCGGGCAACACTAACACTTTTACATCACCCTAAAGAGGGGATTAATATCTTGATTTTTCTGACTTCGCCACTAGGGCATCACTACACTAACACATCACTTTAGCCATAAAAGATTAGTAATCTTCATTTTTCTGACTTCGCCACTCGGGCAACACTAACACTTTTACATCACCCTAAAGAGGGGATTAATATCTTGATTTTTCTGACTTCGCCACTAGGGCATCACTACACTAACACATCACTTTAGCCATAAAAGATTAGTAATCTTCATTTTTCTGACTTCGCCACTCGGGCAACACTAACACTTTTACATCACCCTAAAGAGGGGATTAATATCTTGATTTTTCTGACTTCGCCACTAGGGCATCACTACACTAATACATCACTTTAGCCATAAAAGATTAGTAATCTTCATTTTTCTGACTTCGCCACTCGGGCAACACTAATACTTTCACATCACCCTAAAGAGGGGATTAATATCTTGATTTTTCTGACTTCGCCACTAGGGCATCACTACACTAACACATTCACATCATCCTGAAGAGGAGATATTTTCGTTTGGTACCCAGCTTAAATACCCACAACTAAATATTGACAAATTGTTCCTTGACGCTGATTGGCTGCTGGTTTCCCCCACTCCTTAGAAACAATAAATTGTTATTTTTTATTATTTTTTTCAAAACTAGAAAAGATATCAAAATGTGCTATACGGCATTAAATTCCTCGGAAAAATTCCTATATAATACAGTATAATTTTATATTAGAAATATTTTTTATTTTTGAATTCTTAAAATTATTGTTTTTCATAAATAATTGTAATTATCTCGAAAACTAAATGAGATATCAACTTATACGTTGTCGCATTGGATTCCTCGTAAAATTTTACATAAGATAGGATAGGTTTCATTTATTTAGTATTTTTTATAAGTTCAATAATTATAAGAATGTATAATGCATATACCCCATATATTTTGCCCTAAATTTAAAAACTCAGAAAATTTTCAAAATTCAATATCGCGAGAACTAGAAGAGATAGAAACCTCATCTACGCAGCAAAATGCTCAGCATGTTATGTAGTTTTCTACTATATTTAAAAATATATCCTTTAATTTGGGAGTAACAACTTTATATTTGGTATGAGCCAAGTTCAATTTTCATATTAATTATCTCGGCAAGAAAAATGATTTAAACAAATGCCATTTAAATGTGGATCATTTGACGTATAAAAAAATCATTAAATATTTATTTTAAACAAATTAATCAATAATATATTGATTGATACATGATTTATTGTTTATTATATTGTAAAATAAACATTTGTTGCCCGTTTTATTGTTGTTATTTTACTGTGGCATATAATGTCGCCACTTATTTCACAGACAAATTTAACTCCACAAAAAATAGAACCGTAATTAAAAATTATTGTTAAACAATCTTTTGGGCTAATATTGATATTATATGCATTGTAGTGGTTTAATTAATTTTTAAACAAATAAGGATTTTCGGATTATATTTATTAAAACATTCTAATTATAGGTAACATAAATGAAGTAAAAATTCTTTTTTGAATTATTATTTGTGGCTCTGAAAAGAGCCGATTTTTATATGTATGTAAATAAATTATGGCAGAACCATTTATTTACTTTGAACAGCTTTTAAATCTTTCTTTACAAAAGTATTACACGTCACGTACAACACAGTCAGTCTCCGTGTAACGAACAAGGAACACATCCGACGAGTCGAGCACAAATAACGCTAACAAGTATTGGAGTTTCATTTTATATACGAACTCATACCGATTGCTGCCGAAGTCCCCATGTTAAGGATAGGAATGTACACTGTATGCGGATAACAATACCATGCTGCTTTCCTATTGGTTTGTTTAACTTCAACACACACTCAAATACAGAAAGTATAAAAGTGCGAACACAGATTTTTTTTTTTTTTTTTGCTTACATGTATCCGCTCGTAAACAGACAAAGTCGACTGTCAGCAACAAGCAAGATAAAGATCTTCAAAACCATCATACGTCCAGCCATGACGTACGGGATTCCGGTCTGGGGGTACGCAGCCCACACACACGTCAACAAGCTGCAAGTGCTGCAGAACAAGGCGCTGAGGATGGCGGTGAACGCCCCATGGTTCGTCCGAAACACACAACTCCACCGCGACCTCAAAATCGAGAGCATCTCCGACTTCGCCAAGAACAGAGCCAGCAAGTTCTTTGCAAGACTTACTGACCACCCGAATGCCGGTGTGAAGCGCCTCGCCGACTACAATGAGGAGGAGCCGTTCCGACACAAGAGGCCCAAAACCATCCTACTGGGCTAAAATAAAATAATATCATCGCCAAGAAGGCGGGCACAATAGTGCACTACAAACAATATACATACGTCCGAAACAAAAATCCGATAGGGAAGGTGAGGGCAAATGGCCCGGTACTTCTAAGAAACCCGTTAGGTTCATCGTTCATCGTTTTGCTTACAGTTAGCTCTGTTGTGTTGTCGTTACGTTGTTATCTTAAGTAAAGACACAATTGGCGATCCGTAACAATGAGGAATTAAATAAATTGATTTATGAGATATCAACTTATACGTTGTAGCATTGGATTCCTCGTAAAATTTTACATAAGTTAGTATAGGTTTCATTTATTTAGTATTTTTTTATAATTTCAATAAAAATGTATAATGCATATACCCCATATATTTTGCCCTGTGCTTAAAAACTCACAAAATTTTCAAAATTCAATATCTTGAGAAATAAAAGAGATAGAAACCTCATCTACGCAGCAAAATGCTCACAATGTTATGCAGTTTTTTATTATATTCAAAGAGATATAGTTTAATTTGGGTGTAACAACAGTGAATTTGGTATGAGCCATGTTGAATTTGAATATTAATTATATCAGAAATTAGAAAAGATAATAAGATGAACTTTGCGGCACTGGATTCCTCATAAAATTCTACATAAGAAAAATAATAATACTTTTTTTAAGTCTAGTAATAGTAAAAATGAATAGTACCTACATAATATCCCTATGCTGAACCAATGTATTTCGTATGAGGATTTTGTTTGGAAAGAAATGTAAATATCTCGATAATATTTAGTTGTATTTTGCGGAATTAAATTCCCCATAAAATTTTCTATAGAATAGACTATAATTTTATTAAAAAATATTTTTACAAATATATTTTTTAAAGAGAAATATAAATTGTGTTTTCCTTAATATCTCAAAAACTAAAAGAGATATCGATTTGTAAGTTAGGGCATTTGATTCCTCCCGTAATTCTAATTAAGGAAAAATATGATTCATTTATTACTTATTTACCATGTGCCCAAAAAAAATTTTTTTTAAAGTAAATACTCTACAATTTTTAATTGGAGTATTTCTCAGCCGTTCGATCAGGTGCACGACTTAATAATTAACTTGCTGTTGGTTTGATATTTTATTTCTATTATATATGCTGAAATCGTAGCAGTAACTTGTTTTAGTCCCATAAGCCCAATGTATTTTACTTGTGTCGATAGATAACACAACTTCTATGCATTGTGATTGGTTGATATTTGAATGACTAGGGATCTTAGAGAGATGTAAATTTTACATTGTGTATTGTATTGCCTGATGATTTACTATTTTATTAATACAAATTGAACCCGTAGAGCTAATCTATTGAAAATTAGAAGACTTATAGAAGAAAATACGTATAAGCGAATGGAATTATGAATGAATTTGTATTTTTAGCCGTTTTGTATTATATGATTAGGAAATATACGCAGAATTTAAAAATAAAATTGGCAAACTTAAAATCTCAGAAAAAAATTAAAATTATTTACCATGTGCCCAAAATTTCCTATATAATAGACTATAATTTTATATTGGAAATATTTTTTATTTTATTAAATAGTTATTGAATGAAATATATTTAAAATAACTAATATAGCACTTACCTTGCCCTGAAAATATAAAATACATAAAATATGGACAAAATAGGCGGTCATCTGTAAATTTATTAAATAAAAGAACACACGTTACAGTCTTAAAAAATACAAAAATTATTTCATTATGCTATATATACACTTTAATACAGAAAATGACGATATATAAAAGACAAAAACAATTAATTTTTATTATTTTTACATTCATTTTCATAGCGTTTGATTCCTATATCCATAATCACATTCCACGAGAACTTTTTGCAAATTTCATCAAAAGGCACTACAGACAATAGTTTTTCTTTCAGATAATTTTGTAACTCCGGCTGAAAAAAAAAACAAAATTTGAAAAAAAGTTTTTGAATATTTTTGTACAATTTCACCTTTTCCGCAGCAATTTCGAATAAATTATCAGCAATATCTTTCAGGCTTAATTCAGGAATTCGTTTTTCAAAAATATTTTGGGTAGTTTCTTTTGAAAAACTATCAGAAAACAAACTTTCCGAATTTTTGATGACAGACACTTCATTCGACTTTTCTGCATTTTCCGCCATTTCTGGTACATTTTCCGGTAAAATATGCGGTTCATTTTCCGGTATATTATCCGGAAGATCCGGTACTTCAATAATAACTTCCAAATCCTGAATATCCGGGCTGTTTTCAGTTGTTTCTTCAGGGTTTTCTGGACCATTTGAGTCATCATTTGATTCGGGAAATAATGTGCATTTTACATCATCTCTATCGGTATTTTCGTCGATTTTGTCGTCATTTAGATCGATTATACAAGTGTCGATTTCCATTACATCTTGATCGACTTTTGAGCGTGTTATACGAGATTCTTGAGGAAGATTTTCGAACTTTAAAATTCGATTTTTGGGATTACGCTCAATATATTTCTGAGATACTAACGGATCGCGAAAGTTTACCCTACGGCGCTAGAAATATTTAAAATAAATAAAAAATAATTACTTAAGGCTTTTTTGAATTTTTTATACAATGTTTAAATGTACAAATGTAACATGTTAAAAACCCCGCAAATTTGTTGGAAGTTTTGTGCGCAAGCGATGCATCGCTTGCCGGCAAAATTTTGGCTTAATCCCCGGTCTATTTTCAAGATTAATTTAACAACATTTTATGCAAAATTAATTATTTTAAGTACTGCAAAACAACAAATACATGCAAATATAATAATTTTAATTAAAATTGACTTACTTTACAAACTCTGGAGTCGCTGTTTTCTTCTTCCAATTTTCTTTTTTTCAATATGCTCGTTCCTGGGGAAGCAAATGGAGATGGAAGCTCTCTGGTAAATGTTAAAATGTCTTCATCTTTAATTTCATCGCTACTGGAAGACCCATTTTCGGGTATTCCACTAAGGTTTTGCATAATTTTTGTAGTCCTTTCTTGGTGTTGAACAATAAAATTTTCTGTTTTGTTTTCTTTAATTTTTTTCTTTTTTGGACTTAGAATTGGTTTTACAGGTAGCATATCCATCATCTGAGCCCCCCGACCTTTTTTTCTGGAAAACACCTTTTGTGGGTGTGGGGAGTTAAGCCCAACGCGTTCTGGAACTTCCAGAGAAATTGAAGGAAGCTCTGGAGAATGATTTAATTTGTCTTGATCAGGATTTTTAATTGGAGAAATTTCCAAAGTATTTTTTATGAGTTCTTTATTACGGGTTGGGGTTTCCACGCTCACTGGAGAACCTGGAAGGTCTTTGTCCAAATCTAGAGGGTTGTTTTCTGGAGTTTGTGGTGTAGTATCTACAATTTCTGGAGTTTCTGATTCGAATAATACTTTTCGACAATCGAAATTGTTTTTAGGTTTTTCTGGAGATTCCACGTCGTCCAGGATTTGGGTATCCAGTGTCAGGGTGGCTGTATTGTCCAGTTTGTGGGCTTCAGTAATTATTTCATTGGAAAGTATAATAATTTTTGGAGAATTTGACGTATCCAAATTTTCTAAGTCATCCATATTTTCTTGGCATTCAAATGATATTTCTTTGCATGTTGTACTTTTAGAAGGCATTTTAACAGTTTCCAGAACTTTGAATGGACTGGTAGGTTCTGGACCTTTGATTATATCAGTTTTCGTTGGTCCAGAATTAATAAAAATGTGTTCTCCAGGTTTAACAAGATCTAATGGGTATAATACTGGAAGTTTGACTTGTTTCATTATTTTTCCAGTTTTTGGAGGTTCCTGGGTGGGTTCTATTACGTCTGGACTTGTTTCCAGATTTGGAGGCTTTTTCCGCTTTTTCGAGCTTTCGGGATCGATAGATCGCTTTTTTTCGGGTTTTTCTGGTTTCAAGATTTCCAGAGAATCTGTAGAAGATTTTTCTTCGTGTTCTACGTCTGGTTCTGTTTCCAGATCGTCTTTCGGACCTTTCTTGCGCTTTTTTGAGCTTTCGAGATCAGATGTGCGTCTTTTCTCTGGTTTTTCTGGTTTCCAGCTGTCCAGGGAAATTATGGATATATCTTCGCTTTGTACGTCTGGATCTGTTTCCAGATCTTCTTTCGGAGCTTTTCTGCGCTTTTTAGAGCTTTCGGGATCAGGGGAGCGTTTTTTTCCTGGGTGTTCTTGTTTCCAGTTTTCAGGAGAAGAATCGCTTTCGATGCTATCAATGGAGACATTCTGGAAAGACGTTCGAGTTTTCCTTTTTTCGTTTTTGTAAAATTCGTCTGTGTTTTTTATATCCATTTTAATACGATCTAATTCGCGTTTTACACGGTACTTTTGCTGTTCGTCTAAATCCAAATTTAAGTTTTCCTCGATTCTTTTGAACGTATCATTTGGTTTTATGGAGTATTCAGTTGGTTTGGCGATTTCATTTGTTTTGACAATTGTTTCCGGTATTGTTTTGTTTAGGTCTTCAATTTTTTTTGTTTTCTCTTTTGAAGTTACAGACGATCGACGTCGTGTAACAACTTTCACGGGATTTTCATTTGTATTTACTAGATTTTCTGTTGTTTCCAAGTCTAAATCGGAATAATTTGGGCTTTTGGTGTTTCTTGGCTGTCTGCTACGTTTTTTATTTTTCTCTGAATATCCGACAGATTTCCTACGAGGTTTTTTAATACTATTTGATTCATTTTCCTTTTCTTTCTGTTTCCGGCCTCGGTTTTTTTTAGAATTATTAGGAGTTACAGAAACTGTAGAATCATCTTTGGTTTGCGGATCAGTCTTAATCTCAATTGTTTCAACGTTTGTCTCAATTTTCTCGATCTTTGTCTCGTTTATCGCCTCAGTTTTCGTAGTCTCAAAATTAGAATTTGAAAGTTCTTGTGTACTTTGAGTCAAGTCTTGGTATAAGGCTGGTATATCATCTTTGCGTTTTGAAAATTTTTCTTTTTGAGATTTTGTTAATTTTTTAGGGTCGAATTTATATGGGGTATGTACGAATATTTCTTCGGTATTTGATGTTTTAGGGGATTTTGACTCTGTTTCAGCAGTTTTTGATATTTTTCGAGGAAGTATATTGTCTTTAAATTTAACAGGAGTCATTGTCTCGATGTTATGGCCTAATAGTGTTACGATTTTGTTTGTTCTATTGTTGGTAATGTCAGGATATTCTTTGTTTGGTAACATTTTTTGTTTTCTGACACGTTTGTTAATTTCTGAATCACTTGAACAGTGTTTACTGAATAAAGATTTGTTGATACGTAATTTTAATTTAGGCGTGGTGTCTTTTGGAGTTTTAGGTTCTTGAGGAATCATTTTATTAATAATATTTTGGTCTACATTATTATCTTTTAAAATCTGAATAAATTTATCTATTTTTTCTTTGTATATAGTGTTATTCGAATATGTTTTTACTATGTTTGTAACGTCGTCCAAAAGTGTTGTTCGCTATAGTAAAAAAAATCAAAATTGGAACTACAATAATTGGAAATGACTTACATTATGTTTGCAAGCGAGACAGAGTATGCTGTCCTTCACAGCTTCTTCCAGGAAATATGGATAAAGTACGCTGGAATAAATTAATTTCTGGAAAGTTTGTACATACATATCAACAATGTCACTGGATAAATCATCCATAAAAACAAATTGTTTTATTATGGAAAACAATTCGCTTAATTCTGGAGACAATTCTGTAAGATTCAATGCAAAATAATGGAAGAAAATATGGGAAAAACTATAAATTACCTGAAATTACAACTGTAACTTTGAAATCAGATATTATATGAAATATTATTTTGGATATATGAGTCAAAATCTGATTTGTTTTCGGAATTGTGTCTAATTTTTTTAACATAAGTACTGCTAATCCATTTTTGGTGTTATCATTAGTTGAATTACCAAAAATGGAATACATTTCTTTCCATTTTAAAGACAATTTCTATAAAAAAATATACAATAATCATTACAAAACTTACGACAACGAAATTTGTCTCACCTCATCAGAAAAACTTTTATTTAAAGTTGTTATAGGCCAAAGTAAAAATTCGCAAAATGTATTACAAAATAAGTTTGCATCTTTTTTAGAATATTTATAACTTATAAACCATGTAAGTTCGTCTTGTAATGTAAACCAAATATTTTGTAAAATGTCTACCTTATCTTGATTTAAATTGTCTTTGATGCCCAAAAAAAATTGTTCTAATACAATATGAACAAATTGCAAAAAATTATCGTGTTGTTTTTTATATTGAAATATCATTTTAAAAATTGTCAATACGTCCCTGGAAATATTTAAATTTATACTGAATACATTGGGTGGTACATTGAGAGTTAGGGCCCAACAGATTCAAAGCCATAAGGGCCTTAAGACACTTCCAAATTAAAAATAAATATTGGGAAAATGTAATATGTTTTTTGGCCATAACTTGGAAAATATCAAAGATACATTAAAAACATTAAACATTAACACAGAAGGCAGTGTATTAAATAATTAAATATCTGTAACTCTACGACATACGTCATTATTATTTGTAGTGTGTTAGAAAGTAATGTCACCATTTACGTCTGTCTAATAATCTTTCTCTTTCTAACATGTTGTTAAGCTACTGCTGTATATTTTTAGAACAAGTGACCTTGAACTTTGTTGGACCCTAAAGCTCGTTTTACACCAACATACAAACAAAAACAAACTTACTTTTGTAATAAAACTTTATCTTTTTTCATTACAGATTGAATTAGAGGTATATACAAAATTTCAATCATTTTAAAATTACTAAAAAATGTAAAATTATTTGAAGTTATTATAGAAAACAATGGAATCAAGCAATAATTTATTAATGCCGATCGTTTCCTGGCAACCTGTACACAAAAATGAAAATAAAATACCTGTTTTTTGGGGGGAAAACATACGTACCCCTGTCATCGCTAAAATAAGTGTACACAATTTTTGAATACAATTTTGCTTCAGATCATCATTTTTTAAATTGTCTATTGAATCAAATAAACTATTCCAAAGGGCATTAAATATTAAGTCTAAATCTTTTCGGTCTGATTGGTCCAATAAACTTAACATGACGCAACATTCACCAATAGAATCGATTAATAAATTCGGTTGGTTATATTTTTCAAGGCTAACAACTGGACCATTGAATTCAAAATAAATTAATTTTGATTGTAACTCTTCAGAAATATATTTTT
Organism: Harpalus rufipes; assembly: GCA_951394225.1. Taxonomy (NCBI): domain Eukaryota; kingdom Metazoa; phylum Arthropoda; class Insecta; order Coleoptera; family Carabidae; genus Harpalus; species Harpalus rufipes. The sequence goes on from OX596287.1 coordinate 30,466,034, forward strand.
TCAAGCCAAACAATTGTAAAAAGGCCTTACAAGACAATAAATGTATACACTGATATTTTTTGCCCTGGGAAACATTATTATATGTAGTCCACGATAGCAAACTTTGCACACACAAAGGCCCAAAGCAAAATTGTAAAAACTGTTCCAAGACTGCAAAATTTGAAAAATCTATTTGTCTTTTATACAAAACATTTAGTAGTTTGCACCAAGTATTGAATTTTATTTCGACAATTCCTTCCGTTTTGCCGTTATTTGCCCTGAGGGGCAAAGTCAATAGTTTTACACGTTTTTCATTGAAAATTACATCTTTATTTATAAAAAAATTCTCTATCAAATTCTAAAAGAAAAATGTGTCAATTGTTGTGTTGATTGTTGATAGTATTAATCTCACCTGCCAACAATGGAATGCCTGATACCTAATGTCAATATTAGTAGATTTAAAAGCACTTTCAACAACAGTCATCATCATATTAACCATTCCAAATCCTTGATGAAATTTAATTGACAATAATTTACATAAAAAAATCCATAATTGTGAAAAAATACGCTGTTCTTTAGCAACTAAATTCGCCATTATTGGTAAGTAACTACAACAATTGTGCAATAATACGGCAACAATGACTAATAAACGATTATTCTTACGTGGTTTCGATTGTTGAAATGAAATGATTTAAATGTTGAACGTCTTTTTGAAATGCTGATTGCAAAATTGGTAATAATGTTTCTGAATATTCAATTGCTTGATTAAATAAATTATTTTCGTTTATTTGAAACATTATTGGACAGATATTATCGATCCAAAATAAAAGAAATATTGCTTTTTTATTAGGATCAATGTTTTTAATATATATTTCTAACATTTTTAATACCTAACAACAATAAAATACATGTATGTGTTTGTGAGTAAATATCTCGAAAATTATTAGAGATATCGATATGCGGTTTAAAAATTCGGAATCTACAGAATTTTCTTCATAAGGTACCACCAAAAAGTGGTAAATATAACGGTTAGCAACCCCACAAAAATGGGTTCAAATACATGAATTATAAATACTTTTCCCAATTTTAACATTAATTTTTAAACAAATGGTAAATATATAATACATAAAATATATTTATTCTTATGTAGAATTTTATGGGGAATCCAATGCCGCAACGAACAAATCGATATCTCTTTTAGTTTTCGAGATATTCCAAAAAGAAAATGGTGACCCAGAAAATGTTTTACAAAATATTTTTAATATAAATTAAAGTGAATCTTATAGGAAATTTTACAAGAAATCTAATGCTGCTAAATCCAAGTCAATATCTTTAATAGTTTCCGAGAATTTTAATATTTTCCAAAATGTCAAATTTATAGTCATACATTTGATCGAACTGGGAAGAAATATTCTCAAATTTAAAAAAATATTTTTTGGGGATATGGCAAATAATTAATGCATGAATTATTTTTCTTAGGTAGAATTTGATGAGAAATCGAATGCCGCAAAGTGCAAGTCAATATCTCTATTAATTTTTAAGATACGTAATTATTTCTAAAAAGTGTATTTTATTGATATCTCGGAAACGATTAAAAATAAAGACTTCCGGTTTAAAAATTTGTAATCTACAGAGTTTTCTGCATAAGTTAACACCAAAAAGTGATTAAAATTACGATTGGAAAGTGTTGAAAACTGGGTTGGAATACGTGTATACACCATTTCATTGTCATGCGTAAATGAGGTTATAAAATGTTTTTGACTGTGTATAAACAATTTATGTGTGTAAAATATGTAGAACAGGTGTGGAATAGTACTTACTTGTATCTTGTAGACAGAACTAACCGAAGATTTCAATATTTCTTTGAAAATCTGAAGCATATCCGATGCCCTAGTTTTGTAGAGAATAACATGAAAATATTTCATCTCTTGCAGACAAGTAGCCGCCTTAATAAACACTTCTTGCTGGTCTACGTTATTAGTATCACATCTTTTTACAATATTTACAACTAAATAAGCTAAATCTACGTATTCTAAACCGTGGAATAGGTCGCGTTTAATACATGTTAATAAAATGTCCAATACAATAATTTGTACTTCTTTGTCAGTATTTTCTAAGAATGAGATCAGTAAAATGTGTAAATCTTTTTCAAACGGAGTGAAATCACCTATTTGCAAAGAGGAATTTAGGTTTTGAAGAGATTGCAAAAGCTTTGTTTTGTCTTCCTCATTTTTCAGATGAATTAAAATCGATTCTACCTCAGCAGACGACATTATAGATGTATTTTAAACACTTTTAGCTGGAAATAATGTATATGTGCACTGAATAAACTAAGTAAAACACATGATATTAAACGTAGAAATAATAAACTGATTTTGCTTGGTTATGCTATTGTCAAATCGCGGGAAGGAGCAAGTAGTGTTCCCAACGGTAGAAAAATTAAAAGTTTACATGCATATATCTCCTTTATTCTTTGTATAATAAATGTTTTATTTATTGTACACACATATATCCGTAATATTGTATTGTTTTTGTATAAAATTTGCTAAATATATTGTGAAATAAATATGTTTATACAGCAAAATTTGTTAGTGGTTTTCATATTATTTTATTGGTATAATAAGTGAAGTGCGTGCAAAATTAGGCAATAAACTTAATTAATATGAAAAATAATCAATGAAATTTATATTGTATATAGTGTTTATATTAAAATACACATATTTAATCCATATTTATCTTTATTTATTATTAAAAATCCACAAAATCTGTATCTAAATAACCTAAAATCCTTTCCCTGTCAGCTGTCAATGTCAAAGTTGTCAGGCTGTTAAAAAATACATGTGACTCCTAAATTATTTAAATATTGGCCCATTAGATCAATTTAATATATTAGTTTAAGATGGCTGCATGTATTGAATATTTAAAACATGAGTTTCCATTAATAGACGACGATTTAAAACAATATGTACAAGGTTAGTTCATTTCATCGCGTTTTATCTTCAAAAATTAAAGTTATTTGTGTTAAGATGTGCTTCAAAACGGCGCAGAAGAATTCGAAGACGGTGAAGAAATCTACGAAGCAATTGGTGAGGTGTTACACGAAATATCAGCAGAGAAAACCGAAAAAGATATAAGGTAGGGTTAGGTTATTTATGATTTTTTGGTGATTTATTTAAGAATCCGTGTCATGTTTTGAGTAATTTCTAGAGAAATATGTAAAAACTTGTTGTCTATGATAAACCCGAATAAAAGCGCGGCTCTTAACGGCCCTAATAAGGTCTTAAACGCCCCGGTTCATCTCGGCTCAATGGCTGCTAATCTTGAAACAAACGTTGATGATATAAAAAGCATCTGGATGATGCAGCGTGATGATAATTTAGTAAGTTCATCCATTATTTGTTGAAAACCGAGTATATATTTCAAGCTTTTTAGAAAGTTGATGCTAAAAAGCTTGAAAAAGCTCAACAAAAGTTGCAACAAAAACAAGAAAAAAGATCGAATGAATTTGTTAAGCCTTTTGTTGCTGTGTTAAATTCAGCCACAGCTTCACAAGTTACAAGTAAAAAAGAGAGTAAATTAGAGGCTAAAGGTTTGAATCGAACTAAGGACATTCATATAGAAAACTTTGATATCGCTTATGGAGACAGGTACATTTTTTCCAGATTTTTCACGTTCACACCCAAATTTGGGTGTTGAAATATACCCATACCCATAAATAAGTATAGCATGAATACTTTACACCTTAACACACATTTATTTGCATTTATTTATTATTTATTGTATTGCAAATATTAAACAAACTTAAAATTATATTTATATATGTATTACACCTAAATTAGGGTGTGTATAGTGTTCCACGCCCAGAATATAAAAATAAAAATCTTTTAGAATTCTCTTACAAGGCGCTGATATAATGCTAGCGTTCGGTAGGAGATATGGTTTAGTAGGTAGAAATGGTTTAGGCAAAACAACCCTGTTAAGAATGATCTCAAATAGACAATTACATATTCCAACACATATTAGCGTCCTTCATGTTGAGCAAGAAGTCATAGGGGATGACACCCCAGCACTAGAAAGCGTTCTTCAATGTGATTTAGTTCGTGAAGAACTCTTAAGACGAGAGAAAGAACTAAATTTGAAGCTAAACTCCGGGTACGTACAAAAAACATCATTTTTTCTTCATATAAACTACCCCTATTATCAACCCCTCATCATTGTTATTTCCCCCAAAAATGTATGCATATATGTCGTCTACAAATACCAAATTTCAATTGTTTATCTCTTTCAGTTTTCAAGATATTAATTTTTTTAAAAACATTGTTACACTTGTAGTCGTTCATTTGATCGAACTGGGAAGAAATACTTTCAAATTTTCAAAATTAATTTTTGGACGCATGGTAAATAATTTATCTATGAAATATATTTTTTCTTATGTAGAATACCATGAGGAATCCAATGCCGCTAAGTACAAGTCGATATCTCTCTTAGTTTTTGAGATATTGATAAAACATGGTATTTATATTTCACCCCGAAAAACATATTTGCAAAATAATTTTTTGATAATATTATAGTCTACCTTATAGAAAATTTTATGGGGAATTCAGTGCTGTAAATTTCATTCAATTATTTCTTTCAGTTTTCGAGAAAATTAATATTAAATTTGTTGTCCCTATCTACTATCCTATATAAAATACACATAAACACTTGTCCCTATCTACTATCCCATGTAAAATTAACGTTTTATGTAATTTTATGCAATATTTTTGTCATTTTTAAACTGAAACTGCTAATCTTCATTAAATTTTAAACATTTTGGGTAAAGTACAAATCGATATCTCTTTTAGTTTTTGATATTTTGCGGAAAAATGAAATTTACATTTCAGTTCAAAAAATATATTTGCAAAATTAATTTTTATTAAAATTATAGTCTATCTTATAGGAAATTTTCTGAAAAATCCAATGCCGTACAGCGCGTCTCATTATCTTCTTTAATTTTCGAGATAATTAATATCAAAGTTCAACATAAGTTATAGCAAATATACAGTTGTCACACTCAAATTAAGGTATACATGTTTTAATGTTATAAAAAACTACGTGAAATTCTGAGCATTTTGCTGCGTAGATGAAGTTTCTATCTCTTTTAGTTCTCGAGATATTGAATTTTGAAATTTTTCCAAGTTTTTAAACACGGCAAAATACATGGGGTGTATGTATTATACATTTTTATAATTATTGAAGTTATGAAAAATATTAAATAAATGTAACATATCCTATCCTATGGGGAATTTTACGGGGAATCCAATGCCGCAATGTACAAGTCGATATTTCTTTTAGTTTATGAGATATTTGCATTTATTCCAAAAAAATATAGTGAGTTGGAAAAGTGGTTTTAAAAATTATTTTTCATATAAATTATAGTCCATTTTATAGGAAATTTTACGGGGAAGCCAAATATGTAAAGTATACGTCGATATCTCTATTAATTTTTGAAAAAAATGATAATAATTATTGAAACTTTGATGTTAATTTTCTGAATATTTCCTGCGTTCTGATTGGTGGGTGGTTTCCCCCTCCACTGTCGGGTATATAAGGATGACATGAAAATTTTCTCAAAAGATTTTGTAGTAGTTTTTACGTAATATTGACACGTTTAATGTTATGATTTTTATGTATTATGTTAGCTTCGACAAAATGGATGATATTTTTATGATTTTCAGATATAAATATATATTTAATACATATTTTAACATAAATATGAGCTGTTTTTTTGTGAATTTACGCGTATAACTTAATGTTTTAATTATTTCTCTCTATAGCTCGAGTGATCCTGAGTTGAGCAATGAATTGAGTGAAGTATATGCTCAATTACAAAATATAGAATCGGACAAAGCTCCAGCAAAAGCTAGCATAATTCTTAATGGTCTAGGGTTTTCTTCTTCTATGCAATCGCAGCCTACTAAGACTTTTTCAGGAGGTTGGCGGATGAGATTAGCTTTAGCTAGGGCCTTATTCTCAAGGTAAGAAGCTACACCTTCAAATGGGTGCAGGTATTTGCTGAGATACACAAAATATTGGCGTATATCTCGAAATTTATTTAATTCCCCAGAAGAAAATATATCTATTTCATTTATTTCAATCTATTTCTCTCTTTCATACGACCATAGTTGGGTGAGACAGATATACATTAGTACTTTCTGAGCTAATACATTTAAATTACGCACTAATAAACCCCGTAAATCTGTGTGAATTTTGTGGGCAACCGATGCATCGGTTGCCGATAAAAATTCAACAAAATTAGGGCAAATTCAATTAAAGATATTTTGTATACCTTTTGAAATAATTTGATAAAATTTTGTATATAGACTAAACAAACTATGTAGATTTCAATGTTGAAGTCAAAATTAAAATATCTTTATTATTTTTCGAGATATACACCAATTTTTTCAACTGCATTTTTTTCAATTTTGTGTGGTTCTAGACCCGATCTTCTACTTTTGGACGAACCTACAAACATGTTAGATATTAAAGCCATTATTTGGCTTGAAAACTATTTGCAAAATTGGCCTACAACCCTATTAGTTGTATCGCACGACCGCAATTTCCTTGATACTGTCCCAACGGATATTTTATATTTACACTCTCAAAGAATTGAGACTTATAGGGGAAATTATGAACAGTTTGAGAAAACTAAAACTGAAAAACATCGAAACCAACAGCGGGAATATGAGGCCCAACAACAACATCGGGCACATGTACAAGAATTTATTGATAAGTTTAGATACAATGCCAATAAAGCCGCTAGTGTGCAATCTAAATTAAAACTTCTTGAGAAGCTGTATGTATTGTGTTTTTATTGTGTTTTCTATGTGACTTATTCTTAATTTTAGACCAGATTTGAAACCAATAGAGAAAGAACAATTGGTTGTTTTAAAATTCCCGGATACAGAACGTCTGTCCCCCCCAATTTTACAATTGGATGAAGTTTCCTTCAAATATACTGATAGAATTATTTTTAGTCATGTAAATTTGGGTGCTACACTAGAAAGCAGAATTTGTATTGTACGTTAATTTAAACATTTATAGGGTGTCTGTTTATTAATTTATTATTTAGGTTGGGGACAATGGCGCTGGAAAAACTACCCTATTAAAAATAATAATGGGTTTACTCCCTCCAACTACAGGAGTTCGCAATGTCCATAGAAACCTCAAATTTGGGTATTTCAGTCAACATCACATAGATCAATTAAACATGAATCAAAATTCGGTAGAATTGCTTCAAGCTAGCTATTCAGGTATGCCCCCCATCCTACACCCAAATAAGGGATAAAAATCGATGAAATTAGGGTATAATAGGGTGTAAAACCTTTTACAGGGAAGCCGATTGAAGAGTACAGGCGCCAGCTTGGCAGTTTTGGTGTTTCTGGGGATATGGCGCTCCAGACAGTTGGCAGCTTGTCTGGGGGGCAAAAATCCAGGGTAGCCTTTGCTAGGATGTGTATGGGAATGCCCAATTTTTTGGTGTTGGATGAACCAACAAATCATTTGGATATTGAAACAATAGAAGCGTTAGGAATTGGGATAAATAAATATAATGTAAGTTTTGGGCGAATATCTCAAAAATGGTTAAAGTTACAGCGATAATTTTTACAGAAATGGATTCTACGGGAAATTTCTGTTAAGACTACATGAAAAAAGTTGTTAAAACGATGTTTATTTAGCAATAAACAAGGGTTCAAATAACACATTTTTTTGAAAGTTTAAAAAATACTTGGAATTTAAACCATAATTTCTTGGCGTCTCAACCAACGATTTAACAACTTTTTATACGTATCTCAACGAGAATTTTCCCCCCAATCCATTATTGCAAGTTTCAATGCCGTATCTTTTACAGGACTCGAGTTACGAACAGTTTTGTGAACACATGTTTTAATTGTTGTAATCAAAAAATGTTAATTGTTTAAGGGAGGTGTCATTTTGGTTTCTCACGATGAACGCCTAATCCGTATGGTGTGCAAAGAACTGTGGGTTTGCGGAAACGGAAGTGTCCAAAGTATTGAAGGAGGATTTGATGAATATAGGAAAGTCGTAGAGAAAGAATTGGAGGCCCAAAATAAATAAATTAATTAAATTATTAAATGTATTGTTGTACTGCATGATTTTGATAAAAATTATTTGTGTGTATATTTTTTAATAATAAATATTAATATGTTGCAATTATTCCTTATTTTCATATATTTCCCTAAAAAGACATCTTATACTTGTGAAGTGTTCTAAAATATAACCAGCTAATCACAGCGCGCCGTGCGCGTGTTGTCTTCAACACCCGGTTCTCCCTACGTTACGTACTACAATATGAAATAAAATACGCAAACATATATTTCTACGCTATATTTATTGAAAAAAATATTAAATTACACTTAAAAAACATTTATTTCCACAATTTTTTAATAGACATATTCTTTTCTGAATCCTTTTGCATTACTTTAGCAACAGCCATTTCAAAGTCTTCTTGGGTGACGTGCACACGTCTTTCTCGTAGAGCGTACATACCAGCTTCCGTACAAACTCCCTACAATACACAGACAAACACACAACATTAATAAACAAACTCGTTTCAAAATATTTGAAATATTACTTTAACTTCAGCTCCGCTCGCCCCTGGCATCAACTCTGCAATTTTTCTAAGATTTATTCCACGAGTTAAGTTCATTTTTCGCGAGTGGATCTTCAAGATATCAAGACGTGCTTCCTCATTTGGTGGTGGAAATTCGATTTTACGGTCAATACGCCCTGGACGCAAAAGAGCTGGATCCAATATGTCGATCCTATTTGTCGCCATAATGACCTGTAAAAACGTTCAAATATCTCTTAAACTAAGTCAAATTCATCAATTTTAACATTAATTATGAAATCCTGGCATATTTTTTATTATATATACCAAATTTCATCAAATTCTGTCGAAAGATATACGAAATATTAACATTAGCATTGCCGTAAATCTGTGCGATTTTTATGGGCAACCGACGCATCGATCGCCGGTAAAAATTCAGCAAATTTACGGTAAATACAACCTACAAAATTTTGTGTACCCTTTGACCAAATTTAATAAAAATACATACATAGCGTAAAGAAACCATGAAAATTTCAAATTTCAAGTCAAAATTAAAATATCTCACTCAATTTTCGAGATATATCAACAATCACTTATTTTTTTACCTTGATATTTTTTGTGGCTTCAAAGCCATCCAATTGATTTAACAATTCTAACATAGTTCTTTGGACTTCTGAATCTCCTCCAGACCCAGATTCGATACGAGATGAACCTATAGAGTCAATTTCATCCATAAATATGATGCTGGGTGCATGTTCTCTTGCCATCACGAACAGCTCACGAACCTGGATGATGTAGAATGCAAGAAAATAACAGAAATATAGTTTGAGAAATATAAATACATATCTTGAAAATTACAAGATCTACAAGTTAATTTTCAATAGATTAGCTCTACGGGTTCAATTTGTATTAATAAAATAGTAAATCACCATGCAATACAATACACAATGTAAAATTCCCATTTTTCTAAGATTCCTAGTCATTCAAATATCAGCCAATCACAGCGCGCAAAAGCTATGTATATCTATAACACAAGTAAAATACATTGGGCTTATGGGACTAAAACAAGTTACTGCTACGACTTCAGCATATATATATAAACATAACCAACAGCAAGTTAACTATTAAGTCGTGCATCTGATCGAACGGCTGAGAAATACTCGCCAATTTTCAAATTTAATTTTTGGGCACATGGTAAATAATTAATAAATGACATTATATTTTCCTTATGTAGAATGTCATGAGGAATCCAATGCCGCAACGTACAAGTCGATATCTCTTTTAGTTTTCGAGATATCGATAATTAGTCCAAAAAATATAATGACCAAAAAAATATGTTTTAAAATTTATTTTTAATATGAGTTATAGTCAATCTTATAGGAAATTTTCCGAGGAATCCAATACCGCAAAGCGCATCTCATTATCTTTTTTAGTTTGCGAGATAATTAATATTAAAGTTCAACACGGCTCATACCAAATTCACAGTTGTTACACCCAAATTAAGGTATATATTTTTGAATATAATAAAAAACTATATAACATTCCGAGTATTTTGCTGCGTAGATGAAATTTCTATCTCTTCTAGTTCTCGAGATATTGAATTTTGAAAATTTTCTGAGTTTTTAAGCATAGGGCAAAATACATGGGGTATATGCATTATACATTTTTATAATTATTGAAGTTATGAAAAATACTAAATAAATGAAACATATCGTATCTTATGGAGAAAATTACGAGGAATCCAATGCTGCAAAGTTCAAATCGATATCTCTTTTAGTTTTCGAGATAATTACAATTATTTATGAAAAATATTAATGTTAAGAATTCATAAAATAAAAACATTTCTAACATAAAATTATAGTCTATCTAATGGGAAATTTTCCGAGGAATTCAAAGCCGCAAAGTATAAATGAATATCTTTCTTAGTTTTTGAAAAAAATACTAAAAATTGATAATTAATCGTTGGTAAAGGGTGGGGGAAGCCGGCAGCCAATCAGCGTCAAGAATCAATTTGTCAATATTTAGTTGTGGGTATATAAGCTCGGTACAAATCTACATTAGTTCATAGAATGTTAGTGAGTTCAATACAAGTGATTCTTTGTTTCTGTTGCGTTTGAATTCATCTTGTGCGATTATACTGTGGGTTATTAGGCATTGTTTATTAATTAGCATGTCCTTTGCCTGGGCCAACGATGGAACACGGTGCACGACCATAGGCCTCCATGGACACCCCCCCACGTCCTCGTACGTGGCAGACGGAATCCATGTGCCTATGCCGGTGTTGTCGGGAATGCGGAGTTCGTTTGGAGACGTAGGCTTTCAGTCGACATTGTGGGGAGCCCTTATATTGTATTTCTTGAAGTTATATCTTTGAGTCATATGATGTAAGGTGGAACCACGGTGCCTCGGCTAGGCGTGAAATCTCTGACTCTTGCTCGTGTATAGGCGAGACCAACCCGAATGGGCGGGAATCATCGGCACAGATTCCACCGTATTTTATATTAGAGTCACTTAGATTTGCGAACAACACGTGTTGTTCTTAGATTCAGGATTGGGAATCAGGGATGGTTTAATTGTACTAGGTGGATTCAAACGTATTCAGAACAAAGTTGTTGCTTTGAGAAATTACTGGCGTTCGCCAAATATATCATGAAAAGGATTTTTATTTCAAGTATAAATAACTTCAAATAAAGTCTGGATTGCACATTTTCCAGCAATAAATCGGCTCTTTTCAGAGCCACCAAATATATATGAAAAAGAAATTTAACTCAAATATACTTACTTTATTTTGTTCATAAACTTATAGTTTTCAAGATATTTATCCTATATTCACATAAATAATAAGCAATATACTATTATAAAGCAGAATTATTTATTTATTCAGAAGCATAAATATTAATAAATAAAATTGCAACAATACATTCAACAAACAATAAATACAAGAACAATTAGTGCAAAATACATCCAATGCAAGTCAAATTCAAGTAAAATTATTACAAAGCAAGCATGATAAAGCACCAATACACATACCAACATAAATAATTATTAATAAAAATAACCAAATAAGCCCAAAACCGCCCAAAAAAACTCTCTTACCATTCTTGACCCTTCGCCAATGAATTTTTGGACTAGCTCGCTTCCAGACACCCTAATAAAGGTGCACTCAGTGTGGTGTGCCACCGCTCTAGCCAAGAGTGTCTTTCCGGTGCCAGGAGGGCCGTAAAGTAAAACTCCTTTGGGCTGGGCGATGCCCAAAGCGTCAAACAGCTCTGGATGTTTTACTGGTAATTCAATAACTTCTTTGATCTCTTTTATTTGTTTATCAAGACCGCCTACCATTTCATAAGTACTATCGGGTACTTTCTCCACCATCATGAGGGATACTAGAGGGTCCACCTATGGGTGGAGAAAGCACCACTTTGAAATAAATCAAGTTGAATGGTTGATGATTTTAAAATTTGCAACAAAAAATGTAATATGTGTGTATTTTAATATATTGTAAAGGGGTATGGGAATGTATCACACCCAAAATAGGGTGTGGCATACCCAAAAAGGGGTATCATATTTAAAACAAAAGCTGGAAATTAATTTTTAATTTACCTTATTTGGAAGTATTTTATGTAGAGTATAGCTCTCATTTCTAAGAGCCACCCTGCAATTAGGGGTAACATCATTGATATCAATGTTTTTATCGATATCAACAACAAATTTACCCTCTGGATGGACTTTAACTAAAACTTTTTTTTTGTCCATCGGTTTAACGACTTCACCGACATAAGAGCCTTGTTCTTGTAAGAGCATTAATTCTTCACGTAGCATACGAACTTTGGGAAAATATTAATAATAATACACAATAAATAATATTAAAATATTTATAAAAACCTTTAGCGTTTAATTCGTTTCTTTGCGCTTGCAATCGCCGAAGATTTTGACTCTTTTCTGCAACAATCAGCTGCAGTTCTTCTATTTTCTGGATGTAATAAGGGCGAAACCCTTCGCCTTTCGCCCCAGGGCCGTCGACTTCCATCTAAACATTATGTAAAAGCACGAAAAATGGATAAAACGAATAAAATTATAAAAAATGTACAGTCACTTTTTGGGAAATATTAGCTAGAAGACTTGTCGTATTTTTGGACGTTGAGGGTAGTTCGACTTGCCCATCATTTAATTGACTAATTTCTGCCCCCATTATACGTTTAAATAAGTCTTTCATGAAAATGAATGATTATTCAGCAATTTTTCAAAAAGGTTAGAAAAAACAATTGGGTAAAATACAACGCAAACTTAAAAACTAATTAATGTATTTGTTAAATGGAAGATTTGTTACATACCTTATTAACTATAGTCATTTTTAACGCTTATTTTAAGCTATAAACGTATAAACTAACGAGAATGACAACAGATTTTCAACACACTCACTCCACTAGGTATATTAACGCTTGTATGTTGGTACTAGTGTAAATTGTGTGCAGGGTATATGAGTGTACAATTGGTGGCAACATTGACAAAGTGACAGCTTCAACACAACGTGTATTTCGTGCAAATATTGTGTAATTTTACATTTATTATTTAATGTATAATAAATCTATTAATGCAGTGTTTATTTTTGATGTGTATAAAGTAAAGTACAACAGTAAGTTTTAATATATAAGCTTTATTTCATATATTATTTATGATATAACCTATATTTTCAACGTGCTTGCTTCTTATTTCATCAAAATTTCACTAATATCTCACAAATTTTGCTTCATTTGCACATATTTTCAACAAAACATACATAATTTTATATTATTTGTTAATTTTACATGTATAAAACTCTAATATTGTGCAATATTTTGTATTTCCAGATGTCTGTTACATCTGGTCGACATAAACAAATATCTGCGAATACTTCTCGAAAACTTCTTCCCTCGTCAAAAAAGACTCTGAGGTTTCAAATGCCTCATAACACCAGAGTTAAAGAGGTTTTAGAGAAATATTTGGCAGGAGAAATCAGAGAATACGAACAATTAGTTTGTTCAATACGAGACAATTTGTTTGAGGATGACGAGATACTTTCATTGTTGCAAGAGGCAACACAATGTATTTCTTTGTTAAATAGAGATCTTAGGCTGTTCGTTGAAGCTATTTTGAGCCTCAAATGTGCTCAAAAAAGCGAGAAAATCCTGAATGAATTCAGATCATTTATTGTGAATTTGTTATGTGCACATAATTATCATACAAAGTTTGCAATTGATAAATTGGTCTCTACATTCATTGAAAGTAAGTACAAGTCGATATCTCTTTTACTTTTCGAGATAATTATAATTGTTTATGAAAAAATAATGACTTGGAAAATATGCTTTAAAAGTTATTTTTATTAAAAATTATAGCCTATCTTATAGGAAATTATCTAAAAAATCCAATACCGCAAATTTCATGTCAATATCTCTTTTAGTTTCCGGGATATTGACTTTTTTTAAAAATGCGTTTTAATTTAAAATCGTATATTTGCTCGAACGGAGTAGAAATACTTTTCAATTTTCAAAATTAATTTTTGGACAAATGGGCATTAATTAATATATGAAATATTTTTATTCTTATGTAAAATTCAACGAGGAATCCAATGCCGTAAAGTACAAGTCGATATCTCTTTTAGTTTTCGAGATATTGAGAAAATAAGAAATTTGTATTTTACCTCAAAAAATATATTTGCAAAATATTTTTTAATAAAAGTATAGTGTATCTTATAGGAAATTTTATGAGGAATCCAATACAGTAAAGCCCATTTAATTACCTCTTTTAGTTTTCAAGATAATTAACATTAAATTTGTCCCTATCTACTATCCCATATAAAATATATTCGCATTAACACTTGTCCCTATCTACGATCCCATGTAAAATTAAAGTTTTATGTAATTTTATGCAATATTTTGTAACTTTTAAGCTGGAACTGAAACTGAATGGCAAAATGGCATTCCGAGAGATGAGGATTGTCAAAAATACGCTAATGTTCATTCAATTTTAAACATTTTATTGAAAGTTATACCAATGTAAGTTTTATATTTTTTGTTGTTCACACTTTGTAAGTATATTTGAGATGTTTTTACAGGTGTAAAGATATTTTACATCAAAGTTTAATATCTAATTATCCATACATGAAAAAAAATACACATCAGCATGAAGTATATGTGCATAATATGTTATGGATTTTGGATTATCATCAAGACTTTTGCTTAGAAATATTTTATTTGTTGTTTAACAGGTATTAGGGATATTTTTTTAAATAGTTGATGTGTTTTGAATATTTTTATGTAATTCTAGATTAATTATTTTGGATTCTAATGCACCAAAACATGAAATATTACAATTTGAAGACGATATTGATACTGTTTTTGAATTTGATGATGATTTACGGCTTAAACATCCACTCGCACATACATTAGACGTTTGTTTAGATAAAGTATTAAATTATTTTGCTGCAGAATGTTACGATTTGAACACAGGAGAATTAAATATTGAAAAAACTAAAAATTTGTATCAAAAAATGATAATAATATTTGATAAAATAATTCTACCGACTTATAATATTCATCATGTGCAATATTCGATGTTTTTTTTGTGTTCATTTAAAGTAACAATACTTGAAGCTTTTTTGAGCTTTTTATTTAAAAAAGTTTGCGATCCAAGCGTGGCAGGGATTCATAGACAGTCGGCGGTTGCGTATATTGCGAGCTTATTAAGCAGGGGAGCTTTTGTACCGTTAAGGTAGGTTACAACATGGCGGGAGTGAGGATGGGTTCCCCCTCTACAAATTCATCTACAACTCTGGCACGGTTAAAGATACGATGAAGCGGTTTGAAAATTTGAATTCAGCATGAAATTCTCCTTCTTGTAATGTATTACACGATTTTTGCCCATGAGCGGCTCGCGCGTTAAAACGATAGTTTGAGTGGGGGAAGCCGAATCCCATTCGCGCTCGGGTGGTTGTTATAAGTGTTGTAAATTGTTATGTTGTTGTAGCATGATTAAAAGTTCGTTAGAACATTTGGCCAGGTGGATACATACATATATTTCAACACAAGATGGTTTAGAAAATATAAATT
Source organism: Harpalus rufipes (assembly GCA_951394225.1). Lineage (NCBI taxonomy): Eukaryota > Metazoa > Arthropoda > Insecta > Coleoptera > Carabidae > Harpalus > Harpalus rufipes. The sequence goes on from OX596287.1 coordinate 30,481,709, forward strand.
CTGACGTTAGAGTACATAGCGTTTTTTATTCAGTGTGTCAAGCCCTTTTTTATGTTATTGCGTTTCGACATAGGGACTTAGTCAACACTAGAAAAAGTAATTATTAATAAAAATTAAAATATACAGGAATTAATGTATTATATTTTTTTAGATATATCATTTTTAGAAAGTTTAAATTTAGGAAAAATAGTCACATGTCGACTAAACCCTTTAAAAGTTTGCCAACCGGCCATTTTACAAAATTTCGCGGCCGTTACCCGAACATACCAATTAGCGTATTGTTATTCAATAATTGAACATAATCAAAGAAATGTTATACCAACAATGTATCTCGATGAAAAAGGATCAGTTGTTACCAAATCAGCTGTTCTTGAAGCTTTTTTTCCATATGATCCATTTTTAATCAAAAGGTATATTAATCATCAAAAAAAAAATCAACAAATCATTTATACATTTTTTTAGGTGTTCTGGTAAATTATCTTCGATTTATTTAGAGTATAAAGGATTTGAAACCGAAAATAGTGAATCTAAAATAGACGAAGATGACGATTTTTTAAACGAAAGTTTAAAATCAAATCAGATCGACAAGTTCTCCTACGGAACATCTCCCGGTTTCAAATATAAAACATAATTTTGTATTTTGTGATAATTGTAAATGTATTTATTAATAGATTATTAATTTGGTGTACATGCATTTTTTATTCCTGTTATATTTCAGGGAAATTTCTGCCGTTACAAGGCACACAAAATTAATTTTGTTTGTTGATTCATACGCAGAACTTTATGCCCTGCAACATTTATTTGAAGCTTTTTTACCTAAAATAATTAGGGAAACAGGAATTTGGTTCTGTTTGCATGATAAAATCCTGTGTTCGACTGTGCGTTTTCCCGATTTTCAGCTTATATACGGCGAGATAACTTGGCGTAGGAGTGGGGGATGCTGGGAGCCAATCAGCGTGTAGTATTAGTTGAGGTATTCTAGATGGACATAAATACCGGGACGCTACCATTTCAAAATATTTTGCCAGTTAGCTGTTAAATGTTATGGTGTGTTTTAAGTGTTGTTTAAACAATTTTTGTGTTTATTTTGTGTGAGTTATTATAAATATTAATAAATCGGCTCTTTTCAGAACCACAAATGTGATATAAAAAAGAATTTTTATCTTCTGTATACTATTAACAAATTGTGTTTTTTCAATGGATTATAAATAAATAGTAAAAATTTGAGTAAGTATTAGTAAATATATAAAAAATCGTGCAACACATTGTTAATATTTTATTATTTTTATATACTTTCTCCATACATAGTGCTATTTATTTTGACATCATGTTACACACATAAACATACAATACTAGTGCTTTAACAATAAATTTGAGATTTCTGTACATTATTCAGCAAAAAAAATATAACTTTAAAGCTAATATTTCGTTATTCACATAACGTTATAAACTTTAAATACATAACATTCTCTACCCTATTTATGGAATGTTTAAAGTTTAAAGTACAGAGTCCTTATTGCTGTACTGAATATTAGAATTGCACCCAATTGCTGTTGCTTGGCGATGAAGCGGGTTGTCTGTAAAAAAACACAATTTTATATTAAATTTTGTCGTTTTTTTTTTTTTTCGTTTAATTTGTAAATAAACATTTTTTTATTCAAATCATACATAAATATGATTGATTACAACAATATATTTTGATGAAAAAGTGGTTGAAGTTTCCCGTAAGTTTGGCGGAAAATTTATCGGCAAGTGACGCATCGGTTGCCGGCATTTTGTTGGGTACTTTTGCGGACTCAAGTTCATTGACCTTTTACACATTACCATAGGTAAGGGAGGTAATGTTTTCGGTCCAAAATTTCGATAGGGATATTAAAATATAATCAAAAACATTTTGGCTAAAATTGATAAACCGGGAGTGATACTTTCATAACTTACGCGGGTTTTGCGGCAGTAAAGTCCCCCCAGTTTTCGCCGCCATCTTGTTTGTTGGCGGTATGTGAAGGCGAACCTGCTGGGGAACTTCCTGGTGGGGCTGGAAGTTTGCTGCCCCCTGGAGGAGGGGGGAGAAGGCCTAGACCGCCCCCTTGGCGCGGTTTGGGACGGCTTGATACTTCGGAGCCATCTTTTTTCTTTAACAATTTTAATAATAATAATTAATTCAGCAAACTTTGGTGCTCAGCGCTGGAATACGCTGGATGCGGTCAATATATTTTTACCGTTATTTTCATGTTTATCTTTATAGTCTCGCCTTCCTTGAATCTCAAATCGAGTTCAGGTTGTGTCGGTTCTTCACTAGCTTGTTTTTCTTTCTTCAACCACTTAAAATGATCTTGTAGCGCGACGTTTAAATCGAAACTATCCGACCTATCGCCGAATCCAATTCCGACGAATGCTGTCCTGCCTAATCACTCAAAAACAATAAAAATCATCTTGAAACCTTTGTAATATTTACCGTTATCATCCTGAATTCTTAAGACAAAATATCTGGACGAATCTGAAACAGCTTCGATAGAAATACCTGGATATGATTCGATAGGACATTTGGCGAATAATTCGCCGTTATTTTTGTCTTCGAGTTTTATTGCACATTCACTGCCTTTGGCAACGAGGCGCAGTCTTCCGGTCCATGAAGGCTCGGCGAGATTCCAGTCCGCTGCTCTGATCAGCGGTTAATTTTAGGGGGCGGATAAAAAAATCGACATATTTTGTGTATAAATACCTGTACCCTCGATTCGTTGCTCTAGGAGGGATATTAAATACAAATACTTCGGGTTTGACGAGCAAAACACTCTCATAATTTTCCATTTTTAGCTAATATTACAAATTGAACACAAAGAAAAGATTATTGTTTATTTTAAACAATATGTTGTTAAAGGTTGAAATATACAAATATAAGTTAAATATTTATTAAATAAATGATGTAATTATTAAAATAATTATTAGGATGTCAACCTGACGTGTAGATTATTTGACACTGACATTTATTTAAACATAAAGTCCCTAGAAAAGTTGTCAAATATATCCCTATGAAAATTGTTTGACGTGTCGAAATAATCATTAAAATGTGTTTATATTAATTTATAAATGTTTATTTGTTGTTTATTACATAATAAAAATACAGGTATGTACAATAATTATATACATATGTTGTACAAATAATTATCTGATTATATTTACAAAAAAGTTTGGTTATGGATTAATTTGTGCAAATGATGTTACAATTATGAATTAGTAGAATAAAATTATATCATATGGTTGTATTTTTGCATTATAGCATTTTAAAATGATGGAAGACGATTCGTCCAACACTAATAAGAAGAATGTTGTGTCTCAAGCGTGGTCGCGCTTATCACAGGTTTGTTGAAATATAAATCAATTACATACACTTTATATTACGTTTACACTACGTTAAGGATAAAACAATTGCTTTATTTACACGTCTAAACACTTTTATTTAATAAAATGTCTGTTTCTTTCCCTCGCTAAATAATTCCCAGATTTATCAATCCTGGCTGGACGCCTGGACGCCGTACACGAGAGGGAGATGGATAGCAGCCGGTCTACTCCTTTTTACGTTTGTTGTGCGCGTGTTAACTCAGCAGGTACGATTTTGTAGCGTTAGATATTGCAAATGTGTGTTGTTGTAGTGCTATCAAGGAGTAGTGGACAGAACTGTACCTTGGATGAAAAGCCGATGGGTTGCTGCAGTTTTACTTCTAGCAGTGTTTGTAGCGAGAGTTCTTATAGCCCAGGTACGAGTTTTCCCACTACTTCTTAATTTAGGAATAGGATAACTCATGAGACTCCGGGAAACACAATAATCTTATTGGAAACGGCACTAAACTTTGTTAAAATGCTTTAATTTAACACAAAACATTTTATTTTTATATTTTTTGCACTTTTATTGAGGTTATGTTTGTTTGTTTTATGTCAACAACAACTGACAAAATGTTAATCGACGGTTTGGAACTTGTATTTATATCCGGCAAAAATAACCAAATTTTTGGTGGGCTCTGATTGGCTTAAAGTTGTCTCCACTACTTATAAATTTCTGGGTATATAAACGGGAATAAAAATTTTTTGGTCAATTTATTTGATTTTAAGACGGAATATTGTGGATTTCAATGGAGAAATGGATGAAAATTAAATGAATTTTACAGATCATATGATGTTTTATGTATAAAACGTTGATTATAATAATGAAATATAGATTTAATTATTGATTACAACAATGTATTATACATTTTAAGGCTAAATTATTTAAGTTTTGTACATGAAACGTTGATTACAACAATGAAACATAGTTTAATTTATTGATTACAACAATGTAAATGTGTTTGTGTGTTCCAGGGCTGGTATATAGTCACATACGCATTGGGAATTTACCATTTAAACTTATTTATTTCATTCTTAACACCAAAAATTGATCCAGCAATGGATTTCGACGGTAAAACAAACATTTTCATTTCTTGTACATTACGGTTAAAATTTATTGTATTACAGCTGAAGAAAACGGCCCTTCTTTACCAACAAGAGCAAACGAAGAGTTCCGGCCGTTCATTCGTCGATTACCAGAATTTAAATTTTGGTATTCCGTTACTAAAAGTACACTAGTAGCGTTAGTTTGTACCTTTTTTGAGTGTTTCAATGTACCAGTGTTCTGGCCGATTTTGGTTATGTATTTTATCACGTTATTCTGCATCACTATGAAACGCCAAATTAAGGTAAAATTGTGACATTTTAGATATTTTTATCGGAGAGAAATTTGATGATTTGTAGTATAATGTTTAATTATTGCAGCATATGATAAAATATCGATACCTACCGTTCACACACGGAAAACCAAAGTACCAGGGGCATGAAGAAAACAGCAAACCTGTAGGGCCTTTAAAATGACGTTAAAAAAAGGAAAAAATGTATTTTAGGTCCTAATAGTTACACATTTCATGTATTTTATTTTGTAAAGAAACTTAAATTTGTATTATATACCGGTGTTTTTTATTTACAATAAACAAAGTCAAAATTAATCTATAATTATTATTTCACTTTTATTTTTCAGTTTCATCAATTCTCTCTTCATTTTTTCATTTTCCTTTTGCAGATATTTAATTCTTTGGTTGTTCGCGTTGTGTCTAGCTAAAGCCGCTTCATAAATCGGCCGGGCGACTTTCTCCGTTATATGCACCATTCCGGTAAGTTTATGTGCGTAATTATGAAATATATTTAACGGATCGACATCTTCAATATCTGTTAAGAAGTTACTAGCGATTTCTTTTTCTTCTTCCCGAAGAATTTTTGGTAATTCAGCCACCATTTCTAGGTTAAATGGTTTGAATTCTGTAGGGCGAATGTATATTGGTATTTCGAGACGTTCAGCGCCTTTACTTTGAAAACAAGTCAATTGCACTTCGTTTGATTTAGAATAATTATCATTGTTACGCGTTTCGTTTGGGAAAACAGAAAAAATCAACCCGACGAAATATTTATCCATACTTTGATACAAGCCTTGTGTTCCAACATCTTTAACACAAAATATATCAATCAATACGTACCAAATATTAATGTATTTGTATTCTTACCAACGCTAGAAGGCCATACTGTAATGTGCGGATGAGAATGATACCAACCATTCACTCTAATCGGGCGTTTTAATTTATTTGCGAGTTGTTCTGCATGATTCGTTGCTGCCATAAGTTGTTCCGGACTGATTTCAACCCTATCAGCTTGTTTATCACTTCGTCTGAGTATTAAACATGATGATATATGCGATATACGGTTTTCCTCATCGACCTTATAGACAAACACAGTTAAATTTCGACGTAAAACTTGTAAAAATGAATGTATACTTCTCCAATAAGAAGTCCCATAACCTCTTCTTTCTCTGTGCTTAAAGCGTGCTGGAGACAAACAGCATATACATCTGCACTTAAATACACTTTACGAAGGTGATTTCCACCGTACATGATAGTGTTTGTATTTAACTTAATAAATGAGAAAAATGTCTATTGTTATTGTTGTTTATGTATCTTACGATTTGACCTTTACATTTGACAGAAATGACGTGTTCAGACGAGTTCTTTAGTTCTTGTTTGGTTGGCAGAAAAATTATTTAATTATTAATCCATTTATTGTTTAACAATGATTTTTATTTATATATATATAGCGTACAACAAATATTACATCTTTATATATTTAACAATAGTTACATTTATATTATATAGATATAATTATACAATCAAATACACATATATGTAATGTTGCTGCATAAATTTCCATGTTATTGGTCGAACATATTACCTAGCAAAAACTATAAAAAAGTTATTAACATATATTTATAACTTCAAAATTATAACAAATATTTGCTGCGCCCTGATTGGCTCATAGCTCCCCCCACTATACTGTTCTTAAAATTGTGTTCATTTATAAAGAAAAGTAATATTTTTTTACTAATTTTCAATTGACTTTGGAGCGGGAAATATATTATTTTTATGCTACATTTGATTTATTATTATATTCTAACAGGTTTTATAAGTATATATTGTAAAATAAACATATTTTGATCAATAAATTTATGTTAAAACATCATAAAACACATGAAATATTATTAAATTCATAGTATTTATTATTTTAATATAAAATACATTTACTATGTAACGAGTTTAGTCCAATAAACACGCCAAATAACTTAGAAAATATCAAATAACCCATTTTTGTTAGTTTTATGAGGGAATCGAGCCCCTTTTTCCCACCCACATCGGCGCCACGACGCCATAGATGCCAAGCGACGCCAGTGCGTCGAATGACGTCGGTTGTATAATACTGAAACCTCTCTTTGTATTATTTTTCCGGTATTTTGTCTCAAAATCCGTGTAAAATTCAGTGAAATATTATAATTGTACGTACATTGTTGTAAATGGTATATTGTTGTGTTTACAACAGTGGTGTTGTATTTTGCAGACGTAGTTTTGAGGAAAAGTAAGTAAACATATTAAATAAATAAATATTTTATAATATTTTAATATAAAATAAAAATTTTGCGCAAAAATAATACAAGTATTACACTATACATTGCAAACTACATGTATTCATTTCTCTAGTTCAATCGATATATTTTTGGGTCAAAGAAAGTAAAGCTCTAAGCTTTCAAAGCTCGAAAGCTTCATTACAAATTGGAACAAATACGTTACATATGTATAAATATTTACAAATATTTTACAAAAATTCATGTCAAATGTCTATGTAATAAAAACGTTTTTCTTATTGATTAAGTAATAAAATAACGAATAATATCATAAAATATTACGCATTGAATAGTAAAAATAGAATATTTGTCTATAACTTTTTAGTTACTGAAATTATAAAAATTTGTATTTACAATAGATATAAAATATTTTGTACCTTAATATTAGGTTATTTTATTTTACGAATTAAAGACAAAATATATCCTATCTTATACAAAATTTACGGAGGAAACCAATGTCGTAAAGTACAAGTCGATATCTCTCTTAGTTTTCGAGATATTTGCAAATATTTCCAAAAAAAAAACTAAGAAAATACTTTAAAAAAAAATAATTATAATTTAGAGTGTATCTTATACGAAATTTTATGTGAAATGCTATGCCGCAAAACGCATTTCAATATCTTTTTTAATTTCTGAGATAATTAATATCAAAATTGAACATGGCTCATACCAAATACACAGTTGTTACACCCAAATTAAACTATATATTTTTGCATATAGATTTTGCTCCATAGATGAGGTTTCCATCTCTTCTAGTTCTCGAGATATTGAATTTCAAATATTTTCTGAGATTTTAAATGTGCCAATTTCCTATTAAATTCTGCGTGTTTTCTAATTATTTAATACAAAACGGCTAAAAATATAAATGCATTCATAATTCCATTCGATTCTACGTATTTTCTTCTATAAATCTTCTATTTTTCAATAGATTAGCTCTACGGATTCAATTTGTATTAATAAAATAGTAAATCACCATGCAATACAATACACAATGTAAAATTCCCATCTCTCTAAGATTCCTAGTCATTCAAATATCAGCCAATCACAGCGCGCAAAAGCTATGTATATCTATAACACAAGTAAAATACATTGGGCTTATGGGACTAAAACAAGTTACTGCTACGACTTCAGCATATATATAAACATAACCAACAGCAAGTTAACTATTAAGTCGTGCATCTGATCGAACGGCTGAGAAATACTCGCCAATTTTCAAATTTAATTTTTGGGCACATGGCAAATAATTAATAAATGAAATATGTTTGTCCTTATGCAGAATACGACGAGGAATCTAATGTCACAAAGTACAAGTCGATATCTCTTTTGGTTTTTGAGATATTAACAATTATTTCCAAAACATGTAGTGGCCCAGAAAATATGTTTTAAAAAATGTTTTTAATGTATATTATAGTCTATCTTATAGAAACTTTTCCGGAGAATCCAATGCCGCAGAGTGCATCTAATTATCTTTAGTAATTTCCAAGATAATTAACAATGAATTTCAGCATGGCCCATACCAAATATACAGTTGTCATACTCAAATTAAGGTATATATTTTTAAAAATAATATTAATCTACATAAAATTCTGATTATTTTGCTGTGTAGATGAGGTTTCTATCTCTTTTAGTTCTCGAGATATTGAATTTTGAAAATTTTCCGCGTTTTTAAGCATAGGCACAATACATGGTATACATGTATTAAACATTTTAATTATTATTGAAAAAATATTAAATAAACGAAATATAGTTTATCTTATGCAGAATATTACGAGAAATCCAATGGCCCTGCGTATAAATCAATATCTCTTTTAGTTTTCGAGATATTTACAATTATTTCAAATTTTTTAATCGCTTTGAATTTTTATTTAAAAAAAGTACTTTTTCATAAAATTATAGTCTATCTAATGGGAAATTTTCCGAGGAATTCAATGCCGCAAAGTATAAATGAATATCTTTCTTATTTTTTGAAAAAAATACTAAAAATTGATAATTAATCGTTGGTAAAGGGTGGGGGAAGCCAACAGCCAATCAGCGTTAAGGAACAATTTGTCAACATTTAGTTGCGGGTATATAAGATGGGTACCAAACGAAATTAGTTCATAGAACGTTAGTGAGTTCAATACAAGTGATTCTTTGTTTCTGTTGCGTTTGAATTCATCTTGTGCGATTATACTGTGGGTTTTTAGACATTGTTTATTAATTAGCATGTCCTTTGCCTGGGCCAACGATGGAATACGGTGCACGACCATAGGCCTCCATGGACACCCCCCCACGTCCTCGTACGTGGCAGACGGAATCCATGTGCCTATGCCGGTGTTGTCGGGAATGCGGAGTTCGTTTGGGGACGTAGGCTTTCAGTCGACATTGTGGGGAGCCCTTATATTGTATTTCTTGAAGTTATATCTTTGAGTTATATGATGTAAGGTGGAACCACGGTGCCTCGGCTAGGCGTGAAATCTCTGACTCTTGCTCGTGTATAGGCGAGACCAACCCGAATGGGCGGGAATCATCGGCACAGATTCCACCGTATTTTTATATTAGCTTCACTTAGATTTGCGAACAACACGTGTTGTTCTTAGATTCAGGATTGGGAATTAGGAATGGTGTAATTGTACTAGGTGGATTCAAACGTATTCAGAACAAAGTTGTTGCTTTGAGAAATTACTGGCGTTCGCCAAATATATCATGAAAAGGATTTTTACTTCAAGTATACTATTTACTGTAAGAAAATTACTTCAAATAAAGTCTGGATTGCACATTTTCCAGTAATCGGCTCTTTTCAGAGCCACCAATATGATAAAAAAAGAATTTTTACCTCATTTATGCTATTACAAATAAATCAGCTGTTTTCACAGCTTCTATTAAATATATGTTTGATGCAATATCTCGAAAACTATGTCAGATATCTCAATTTTGACTTCATATTTGAAATCCTCATGGTCTCTGTTTAATTTCTTCTAAGGGCCTAATTAAATTAATTACATTTATAAAAAAATTAACTTGGATTTTTTTGCGATTTTTTATCATTTTTTCTTTTTGTATGTGTTTCTAGGCTGGGCAACGGTGCAAACCGGTGAAACCAAACCGGCGCGTTGCCATGCGCCAAGATCTAGAGCTCCGCACAAGTTGCGCCATCGTCAAAACCATATTTGTCCATCACATACTCTCATGACTTCGGTAAGTGAGTTCAGACCCCCAGGTCTGTAGCTGCCGCACCCGAAATTGGGTGCAAGTGGGATTTGGGAGTATTGTAGAGGAAGGTTTAAGGGAGGTCTGGTCCAAATTTGAGGGAGTTTGGACGAGAAACATAGGAGATATACAACATTGAATTTTGAAAATATGTATATGAGTCACAGTATTTCGTTACTGTGTTAAGTAAATTTAACAAAAAATTAGTATGTCAAGTAAATATGACATGATGATTTCAAATTTTAAATCAAAATTGGAATATCTCACTTAGTTTTTGAGATATTGATGGGAAACTGTTCTGGCCAGCACAATACCTCTCGCTATTTCCATTTTATGTTACATAACGAATTTAACATTTCTTGAACACAAATAATTTCAATCTGTTCTTTCGTTCTATGAGGAATTTTGTCCTACTCTTCTAATACATTCAAAATTCTTCAAATTTGTTGACGCATTCATACACACATTCACAGATATCATCGTAAAATTAATATAATCAGATTCTAGGAACTTTAAACAAACTTTAGCGAATAACTGAAATGTTTGTATTTTTGTTTTATAAACAAACTGAAATTATAAGTATTATATCGTACATAAATATGACCTTTGGCAAGATTTCAAGTTTCAGTGAACTAGATCCAAATTTCAGCACGTAAATCTGAAAACAGACGTAAAATCTATGACAATCAGGGAACAAAAGAAAGTCTGCAAAAACATTTTTCATTAGTTTGTGTTATGTTATTTGTAAGATAAACTATCTCCGTGTATGTCTATTGTATTGAATAACTTATTTTCTGTCTCTTTTCAGCCGCTTTGGGGTAAATACTGTGACGGGGGTCATTATTGTTCCGCTCCTAAAGAATGCTGCACCTTAGGTTGCTGCTATCACGCTTTGCCTGCGAATGGTGTCTTAGGCCTATGGTTTGTGAGCCATTGGTATTTTTGGGCACTATTGATGGCTGTTCTGTTAGCCATGTTATGTGCCTGTAGCCTGTGGAGAAGATGTTGGCGGGCTCTTAGGTAAACCAGTTCTTTTCAGAACTACTACTGCTATCGGCACTTTTCAGAGCCAATAAATACAATACGAAAAAGAATTTTAACTCAATTATGCCCTAAATAATAAACAATTCATCAAATATTATATATCTTTTACAAATTTTCTTCCTTTAAAATTTTAATATACTTATAAAAATTGTTAAATAAATGAAACATATCTTATGGAGAATTTTACGAGGAATCCAATGCCGCAACGCACAAGTCGATATCTCTTTTAGTTTTTAAGATATTTGCTTTTATTCCAAAAAATTATAGTGAGTTGGAAAAGTGGTTTAAAAAAATATTTTTCATATAAATTATAGTCTATTTTACAGGAAATTTTAATTAATTTATACAGGTTTAACTACTCTAAACACTCTTTTTCTTGTATATTTTTACAGTTTTCGTGCGGCTTGTTCTTGTTGTGGTAGCACATCATGTACCGGTTTATCTTCTGGCCGTGAGGACCGGGCTTCAGAACCCGATTCAGCTGGTAGTTGTTATGCACCCCCTCATTATTCCAGATGCAATTCTTTTCACCATGCCCCACCACCCCCCTATGCAGAAGTAAGAAAAAAACCCATATATTATCTCCATAAAAAATATATATTTAACATTAGGTTAAAACGTTTAAAATACCCAAAAAATGGTAGAGATACGAACCTGGGACATTGATTTTTGAAAACTGCGTACTTTTTTGCATATATACTGAAATTTTGGTTACAAATGGTTAGTAAACACGGATTCAGTGAATTTTTAAATTTGCAAATTGAAAATTCAAAATTAACATTTTTACTGGGAAAATTGTGTGTATATGCAACAAGACCCGTAAATTTCAAAAATCCACATGATGACTTTTTATCTCTACCCATTTTTGGGTGCGGTATTATTAACTCTTAAACCAACAACTTTTATTTTTATACATATATATTTTGTATTTTTTAGGTAACATCCAAACCGGATTTATATCCATTGGTTATCAGTTATAACGGAGATACAGGAATGAAACGAGGTGGATCTGCTAGTTATTTAATGGTTCAATACTTCAGAAATTATATTCTAAGGCCTTCAGGTAGATACAATATTTATACGAGGATCGTACAATGGCGCAGAAATTTGTTGATTTTCGATTCGGCTCATTTCGCATATTTTGCCCTGCCACTCGGGTACTGTTAAAGATATAATAACGGGCGATGAAAATTTGAATTCAGCATAAAATTCTCTATAATTTCATGTATTGTACGATTATATAAATATTTATAAAAAATATATTTTTTAGGTTCAATTTCGGCGACCAGTACGATTGATTCGTTAAGTTCAAGTTTTATATGTAACGCAGCAAACGAAGTAATTAAAAATTTCGGCTTGGTTTTAATAAATATTTCAAAAATTTGATTTTTTCAGGCAAATACGGTCATACCCCCTCCTTATTCTTGTACAGGAAGTTTAGAAGGATTTTCGTTCACTGCAAACTCAAATTCAATAAATGACAGTCAAATAGTGCATTCGGCCTCTAGTATAACTTGTAATGAGTTTCAGCAAATACAGCCTACAGTTCAAAGCACAACAATTAACGTACCAGTTAGCACACAAGAAAATGTAACGCAAAATAGTCCAAAAGTTTTTTCAAAAAATGTTACGGTTATTGGACAGACATCAACGGCAGTTTCTAAGCCCAAAAATGGGTATAGCCCTGTTTATATACACAACAAAACTACTAGTTTTATAAACAATATACCCAACGTGCAACGAAAGAGTAAATTTTCTACAGAAAATAGTTTAGAGTCAGATGAAAATAATTTTTCAGAGTTATTAAATCTATCTGTATGCGCGCCAATAAATAGTTTAACAGAAGAATACGAACGAGAAAATCAACATATTGTAAACAGTGTAACAGTATCTGATATTAGTAGTTTAGCAAATTTAGGAACGCCAGATTCTCCACCGCGCGCTACAAGTCCAACCGTCGAAATCCGTGAATTGTTGGACAAAATACAACAATTACCACAACAAAAAAGCCCCGCGCCTGAAAATACACAAAAAACAAACAAATATTTTGTTAAAAACAAAAATAAAACATTGTATATGCCTCTAAACAAGCAACAATCAACAATAAATCAACACAAAGTTTCTGGAACAGTTTTCCTAGCTGGTAATTCAAGTATTTATGGAAAAACAAAGAATTGGCTTTCCAGGAGTGCGCCGACGACACCCTGTGGAAATTTCGTGCCGCTGTTTCCATCGCAACGCAAAACAGTGGTTCCCAAAAGTCATACAGGGTCGAAATCTAAAATGGATGATGCCAGTGCGTTGCTTACAGAATTGGAAATTTCAGATGAAGAAAATGTTAAATTATGATTCCAAATTGCAAAATAGTTTTGTATTGTTGTAAAGCTTATACTTTTATGTCAGATTTGCAATGGTTTTAATAAATTTTTGACAGGTTTCAGCTTAAAATGTCAATTATTGCAAATCTAAGAGGTGTGGCATTGAATTCTATCATATATCTTATCAATATCTCAAAAACTAATAAAGATATCTCAATTTTTTATTAAATTTACTTGAATGGTACATAAAATATCTTAAATTGTACTTTACCCTAAATGTGCTGATTTACGGCAATTCAAAATGTATGAGAATATATACTATATGATAGAATTGAATGGTTTAATACCTCAGGTCTATAGTAGTGTGTTGTTTTCTAGTAAAAAAGTGCTAAAGTGTACTTAAACGTTTCTTCCAACAAAACTATAAAGTTTTGCTATGTTAAATTAGTTTAAAAATAGATAATGTTGCAATTTTGATGTAGATTAGTTTTTTATACATTAAATAAGCTTTCGACCACGCAAGTAGATGTTTCTTAATATTCATTTTATGTAATAAACGCATATTGTAAATATTTGAGTTTTCGTTATTTAAACACACAAAAACGGTCACCCATCCTTTATTACCATTTTAACATTCCATGAGCCTAGTAGAAATGCTGAGACAAATAAGAATATTATGAATAAATAAAAGACATTTATTTGAAATAAGTATATTTATTACAATTTGTAAATACATTTAGTATAAATAATTAAAAAATATTTAAATTTATGCTCTTGTATATATTACTATATTATATTATAACAAACTAATTTTGAATTAATGTGGTTTAATGCAAAAACAACCAGTGTCATTATTTCGTCATTTTTTTGTATTAATAATTCATTTAATTTGTGTATAAAATGAATTTTTTAAAATTTAACATCTCGAGAACTAGAGATAGAGAAGAATAGTCAAATTTCTTGAAAATTTGACTATTACTTTGTAATTAAATATTGGTATTATATGCATTGAAGAGGTTTAAATATTTTTTTAATTTTTAAATAAGGATTTTGGGAATATATTTATTAATAAATTCTAATTATGGGTAACATAAATGAAGTAAAAATTCTTTTTTGGATTATTATTATTTGTGGCTCTGAAAAGAGCCGATTTTTATATGTATGTAAATAAATTATGGCAGAACCATTTATTTATTTTGAACAGCTTTTACATCTTTCTTTACAAAAGTATTACACGTCAAGTACAACACAGTCAGTCTCAGTGTAACAAACAAGGAACACATCCGACAAATCGAGCACAAATGACGTTAACAAGTATTGCAGTTTTGTTTTATATACGAACTCATACCGATTGCTGCCGAAGTCCCCATGTTAAGGATAGGAATGTACACTGTATGCGGATAACAATATCATGCTGCTTTCCTATTGGTTTGTTTAACTTCAACACACACTCAAATATAGAAAGCATAAAAGTGCGAACACATTAGATTTTTTTTGCTTACAGTTAGCTCTGTTGTGTTGTCGTTACGTTATGTTATCTTAAGTAAAGACACAATTGGCGATCCGTAACGATGAGGAATTAAATAAATTATTATCTGTCCAAAAAGACTGAAACATCAACATAAATTGTTGTTATTAACAACAAATACAAACAACGGCTCTTTTTAGGGCCACAAATTATTATAGAAAAAAGAAATTTAATCTCAATTATGCTCAATCCTATGTGTTTTCTTTACATAATTTCCTACTTTTATATTTAAATATGAGCCATGTTGAATTTTGATAATATGTTAATAAGAGTAAATTTAGTGTAAATATCTAGTATCATTTTATTCAGTGATTCACGCTGAATATGAAAATTTTGTTCTGAAAAAAATCCAAGTATGTTAAATGAAATGTATAAGGTTTTAACGACTGTCAACTGTTTATTATATAGCGTATATACCTGAGAGTTAAAATTCTTTTTCGTATATATTTGGTGGCTCTGAAAAGAGCCGATTACTGGAAAATGTGCAATCCAGACTTTATTTGAAGTTATTTATACTTGAAGTAAAAATCCTTTTCATGATATATTTGGCGAACGCCAGTAATTTCTCAAAGCAACAACTTTGTTCTGAATACGTTTGAATCCACCTAGTACAATTACACCATCCCTAATTCCCAATCCTGAATCTAAGAACAACACGTGTTGTCCGCAAATCTAAGTGACTCTAATATAAAATACGGTGGAATCTGTGCCGATGATTCCCGCCCATTCGGGTTGGTCTCGCCTATACACGAGCAAGAGTCAGAGATTTCACGCCTAGCCGAGGCACCGTGGTTCCACCTTACATCATATGACTCAAAGATATAACTTCAAGAAATACAATATAAGGGCTCCCCACAATGTCGACTGAAAGCCTACGTCCCCAAACGAACTCCGCATTCCCGACAACACCGGCATAGGCACATGGATTCCGTCTGCCACGTACGAGGACGTGGGGGGGTGTCCATGGAGGCCTATGGTCGTGCACCGTGTTCCATCGTTGGCCCAGGCAAAGGACATGCTAATTAATAAACAATGTCTAATAACCCACAGTATAATCGCACAAGATGAATTCAAACGCAACAGAAACAAAGAATCACTTGTATTGAACTCACTAACGTCCTATGAACTATTTTCGTTTGGTACCCAGCTTATATACCCACAACTAAATACTGACAAATTGTTCCTTGGCGCTGATTGGCTGCTGGCTTCCCCCACTCCTTAGAAACAATAAATTGTGATGTGTTAGTGTAGTGATGCCCTAGTGGCGAAGTCAGAAAAATCAAGATATTAATCCCCTCTTTAAGGTGATGTAAAAGTGTTAGTGTTGCCCGAGTGGCGAAGTCAGAAAAATGAAGATTACTAATCATTTATGGCTAAAGTGATGTGATAGTGTAGTGATGCCCTAGTGGCGAAGTCAGAAAAATCAAGATATTAATCCCCTCTTTAGGGTGATGTAAAAGTGTTAGTGTTGCCCGAGTGGCGAAGTCAGAAAAATGAAGATTACTAATCTTTTATGGCTAAAGTGATGTGTTAGTGTAGTGATGCCCTAGTGGCGAAGTCAGAAAAATCAAGATATTAATCCCCTCTTTAGGGTGATGTAAAAGTGTTAGTGTTGCCCGAGTGGCGAAGTCAGAAAAATGAAGATTACTAATCTTTTATGGCTAAAGTGATGTGTTAGTGTAGTGATGCCCTAGTGGCGAAGTCAGAAAAATCAAGATATTAATCCCCTCTTTAAGGTGATGTAAAAGTGTTAGTGTTGCCCGAGTGGCGAAGTCAGAAAAATGAAGATTACTAATCTTTTATGGCTAAAGTGATGTGTTAGTGTAGTGATGCCCTAGTGGCGAAGTCAGAAAAATCAAGATATTAATCCCCTCTTTAGGGTGATGTAAAAGTGTTAGTGTTGCCCGAGTGGCGAAGTCAGAAAAATGAAGATTACTAATCTTTTATGGCTAAAGTGATGTGTTAGTGTAGTGATGCCCTAGTGGCGAAGTCAGAAAAATCAAGATATTAATCCCCTCTTTAGGGTGATGTAAAAGTGTTAGTGTTGCCCGAGTGGCGAAGTCAGAAAAATGAAGATTACTAATCTTTTATGGCTAAAGTGATGTGTTAGTGTAGTGATGCCCTAGTGGCGAAGTCAGAAAAATCAAGATATTAATCCCCTCTTTAGGGTGATGTAAAAGTGTTAGTGTTGCCCGAGTGGCGAAGTCAGAAAAATGAAGATTACTAATCTTTTATGGCTAAAGTGATGTGTTAGTGTAGTGATGCCCTAGTGGCGAAGTCAGAAAAATCAAGATATTAATCCCCTCTTTAGGGTGATGTAAAAGTGTTAGTGTTGCCCGAGTGGCGAAGTCAGAAAAATGAAGATTACTAATCTTTTATGGCTAAAGTGATGTGTTAGTGTAGTGATGCCCTAGTGGCGAAGTCAGAAAAATCAAGATATTAATCCCCTCTTCAGGGCAATGTGAATGTGTTAGTGTAGTGATGATAAAGTCTGGATTGCACTTTTTCCAGCAATAAATCGGCTCTTTTCAGAGCCACCAAATATGTACGAAAAAGAATTTTAACTCTCAGGTATATGCGCTATATAATAAACAGTTGATATGACACTTATAATTTTTATAATTCATTTTCTTCGACAAGTTTTCATAAAAAGTTAATATGTTATATACCAAGAAGAATGTATTAATAAATATAATCCGAAAATCCTTATTTGTTTAAAAATTAATTAAACCTCTACAATGCATATAATAACAATATTAGCCCGGCTAGGCGTGAAATCTCTGACTCTTGATCGTGTATAGGCGAGACCAACCCGAATGGGCGCGAATCATCGGCACAGATTCCACCGTATTTTATATTAGAGTCACTTAGATTTGCGTACAACACGTGTTGTTCTTAGATTCAGGATTGGGAATTAGGAATGGTGTAATTGTACTCGGTGCATTCAAACGTATTCAGAACAAAGTTGTTGCTTTGAGAAATTACTGGCGTTCGCCAAATATATCATGAAAAGGATTTTTACTTCAAGTATACTATTTACTGTAAGAAAATTACTTCAAATAAAGTCTGGATTGCACATTTTCCAGTAATCGGCTCTTTTCAGAGCCACCAAATACAATACAAAAAAGAATTTTACTTCATTTATGCATTAAATAATAAACAGTTCTTTATAGAATTTTTAAATTAAACACTGACTATATCAAATGCACGTTTGTCACATCCGAATTAAGGTATACATTTTATAGGAAACATTTTATCTTTTGTAGGGTCTTAAGCATAGGGCAAAGTACATGGGTTGTATATATTATAAATTTTAATTATTGCAAATAAAAATGCAGTACATTTATGGCAAAACGCTAAGATATTTTAACATTACACAAATACAGATTTGCTACACCCAATAAAAAGTACATATGTTCTGATGCCATATACTCCATTTAATTCTGCGAATTTTGCTGCGTAGATGGGGATTCTATCTCTTCTAGTTCTCGAGATATTGAATTTTAAATATTATCTGAGATTTTAAATTTGCCAATTTTACTGCTAAATTCTACGCCTGAAAATACAAATGCATTCATACTTCCATTCGATTCTACGTATTTTCTTCTATAAGTCTTATATTTTTCATTAGATTAGCTCTACGGGTTCAATTTGTATTGATAAAATAGTAAATCACCATGCAATACAATACACAATGTAAAATTCCAATCTCTCTAAGATTCCTAGTCATTCAAATATCAGCCAATCACAGCGCGTAAAAGCTATGTATATCTATAACACAAGTAAAATACATTGGGCTTATGGGACTAAAAGAAGTTACTGCTACGACTTCAGCATATATATAAACATAACCAACAGCAAGTTAACTATTAAGTCGTGCATCTGATCGAACGGCTGAGAAATACTCGCCAATTTTCAAATTTAATTTTTGGGCACATGGTGAATAATTAATAAATTAAATATGTTTTTCCTTATGCAGAATACGACGAGGAATCTAATGCCGCAAAGTACAAGACGATATCTTTTTTGGTTTCTGAGATATTAACATTTATTTCCAAAAAATGTAGTGGCCCAGGAAATATGTTTTAAAAATTGTTTTTAATATAAATTATAGTCTATCTTATAGAAACTTTTACGGAGAATCCAATGCCGCAGAGTGCATCTAATTATCTTTTGTAATTTCTGAGATAATTAACAATGAATTTCACCATGGCTCATACCAAATACACAGTTGTCATACTCAAATTAAGGTATATATTTTTTAAAATAATATTAATCTACATAAAATTCTGAGTATTTTGCTGCGTAGATGAGGTTTCTATCTCTTTTAGTTCTCGAGATATTGAATTTTGAAAATTTTCCGAGTTTTTAAGCATAGGCACAATACATGGTTTACATGTATTAAACATTTTAATTATTATTGAACTTATAAAAAATATTAAATAAACGAAATATAGTTTATCTTATGCAGAATAGCACGAGGAATCCAATGGCGCTGCGTATAAATCAATATCTCTTTTAGTTTTCGAGATATTTACAATTATGTCAAATTTTTTAATCGCTACGAATTTTTACTTAAAAAAAAAACTTTTTCATTAAATTATAGTCTATCTAATGGGAAATTTTCCGAGGAATTCATTGCCGCAAAGTATAAATGAATATCTTTCTTAGTTTTTGAAAAAAATACTAAAAATTGATAATTAATCGTTGGTAAAGGGTGGGGGAAGCCGGCAGCCAATCAGCGTCAAGAATCAATTTGTCAGTATTTAGTTGTGGGTATATAAGCTCGGTACAAATCTACATTAGTTCATAGAATGTTAGTGAGTTCAATACAAGTGATTCTTTGTTTCTGTTGCGTTTGAATTCATCTTGTGCGATTATACTGTGGGTTATTAGACAGTGTTTATTAATTAGCATGTCCTTTGCCTGGGCCAACGATGGAATACGGTGCACGACCATAGGCCTCCATGGACACCCCCCCACGTCCTCGTACGTGGCAGACGGAATCCATGTGCCTATGCCGGTGTTGTCGGGAATGCGGAGTTCGTTTGGAGACGTAGGCTTTCAGTCGACATTGTGGGGAGCCCTTATATTGTATTTCTTGAAGTTATATCTTTGAGTCATATGATGTAAGGTGGAACCACGGTGCCTCGGCTAGGCGTGAAATCTCTGACTCTTGCTCGTGTATAGGCGAGACCAACCCGAATGGGCGGGAATCATCGGCACAGATTCCACCGTATTTTATATTAGAGTCACTTAGATTTGCGAACAACACTTGTTGTTCTTAGACTCAGGATTGGGAATTAGGGATGGTGTAATTGTACTAGGTGGATTCAAACGTATTCAGAACAAAGTTGTTGCTTTGAGAAATTACTGGCGTTCGCCAAATATATCATGAAAAGGATTTTTACTTCAAGTATAAATAACTTCAAATAAAGTCTGGATTGCACATTTTCCAGTAATCGGCTCTTTTCAGAGCCACCAAATATATACGAAAAAGAATTTTAACTCAGGTATATACGCTATATAATAAACAGTTGACGTGACAGTTATAATTCTTATAATTCATTTTTCTTGGACAAATTTTCATAAAAAGTTAATGTTATATATCAAAAGAATCAGTATAAAACTAAAAAAAATCATAAACTATGACTATAACATCGTTAAAACCTTATACATTTCATTTAACATACTTGGATTTTTTCAGTACCAAATTTTCGTTAAATAATAATAAATTATACATCAGTATATTCAGCGTGATTCACTGAATAAAATGATACTAGATATTTACACTAAAATACTAAATTTACTCTTATTAACATATTATCAAAATTCAATATGGCTCATATTTAAATATAAAAGTAGGAAATTATGTAAAGAAAACAGATAGGATTGAGCATAATTGAGATTAAATTTCTTTTTTCTATAATAATTTGTGGCCTTAAAAAGAGCCGTTGTTTGTATTTGTTGTTAATAACAACAATTTATGTTGATGTTTCAGTGTTCTTGGACAGATAATAATATATTTAATTCCTCATCGTTACGGATCGCCAATTGTCTTGACAAGATAATATAACGTAATGACAACAACACAACAGAGCTAACTGTAAGCAAAAAAATCTAATGTGTCCGCACTTTTATGCTTTCTGTATTTGAGTGTGTGTTGAAGTTAAACAAACCAATAGGAAAGCAGCATGGTATTGTTATCCGCATACAGTGTACATTCCTATCCTTAACATGGGGACTTCGGCAGCAATCGGTATGAGTTCGTATATAAAACAAAACTGCAATACTTGCTAGAGTCATTTGTGCTCGACTCGTCGGATGTGTTCCTTGTTTGTTACACTGAGACTGACTGTGTTGTACGTGACGTGTAATATTTTTGTAAAGAAAGATGTAAAAACTGTTCAAAAATAAATAAATGGTTCTCCCATAATTTATTTACATACATATAAAAATCGGCTCTTTTCAGAGCCATAAATAATAATTCAAAAAAGAATTTTTACTTCATTTATGTTACCTATAATTAGAATGTATTAATAAATATAATCCGAAAATCCATATTTCTTTAAAAATTATTTAAATCTCTACAATGCATATAATAACAATATTAGCCCAAAAGATTGTTAAACAATATTTTTTAATTACGGTTCTATTTTTTGTGAAGGTTAAATTTGTCTGTGAAATAAGTGGCGACATTATATGCCACAGTAAAATAACAACAATAAAACGGGCACTATATAATAAACAGTTCTTCAAATAAATACAGTTTAAATTAAATGAAATAGTTTATATCTGATGTTTGTAAAAATAATTTTTAATAAAATTATAGTCTAATAGAAGATTTCACGAGGAATTTAATTCCGCAAAGTACAACTTTTTTACTTACCTAAATCTTAATAATTATACATATGTAATATCCGTAAAACCTTCTTCTATTTATAAATTTAAATAATTATATAGGGTGAAGAAACTACTCAAATTTCAAGTCGAAATTGAAATACCTCAATTATTATTTGAGATATCGACACAATAGTAAGTATGAAACGTGAATTGTTATTAACTATTATATTTATTGAGATATCCATAAAATCACATGTATATGATTACATACTTATTAAATTATTGAAAAATAGTTAAAAAATACATAAACATAGTATGATCTACCTTATATATAACATTTAAAACACATAACTAACATCAAACAGCATAAAAAATTTACACATTTACAATATAAAATACATAAAATTTAAATTTGATTTTACCAAACACTGCATTTGCTGACTGGGTTCATAGGAGACCCAGGTTCACACCCATACGCTTTAGCGAAGTCTAGACTATTAGACAAAGGGCCTAATACTCTGATAGGACCAGGGGAATGCACGGAAGACCGTATTTTAGTTAAAGCATCTTCAGGTCTCATACTTCCACACCATATTTGGGCATAATTCAAAAAAAATAATTGGTCGTGAGTGAGGTGCAAACCCGGGAGATCGGGCTCGTCGCCATGCATACGTACCCACTTCTTGTAAGCCTTAAAATTGGT
The DNA here is from genome assembly GCA_951394225.1 of Harpalus rufipes. Taxonomy (NCBI): domain Eukaryota; kingdom Metazoa; phylum Arthropoda; class Insecta; order Coleoptera; family Carabidae; genus Harpalus; species Harpalus rufipes. Next base: position 30,504,358 of record OX596287.1, read on the forward strand.
GTAGGAAGCAAAAATATGTTAAAATATTAAAAATATTTTGCACAAAAGTTGTGCTTTAATATATCTTCAGTTGTACGTAACCAAATTGGACGAAATTTGGATATAATATACATGTTATCTTTGAGTATATGTATGTATAGTAAATTTCAATTGTTTATCTTGTACAGTTAGGAGTGGTACATATTTAAATATATAAGTATTGTTAAGTGCATTGTTTAACTTAAATTTGTTCAACATTCAAATCGGCTCATTTCGCACATTTTCATCTTATTCTCGGACACGGTTAAAGATACAGCAATGGGAGCTGAAAAATCGAATTCCCAATGGAATTCTCTTTCCTATTATGTAACATACATTTTTTTACGATGGCCTGTTCCCGAGTATAGGACGCTTAAAGTCACATGATATTTCATAGCAATTTGTTCAACATTCAAATCGGCTCATTTCGCAAATTTTCATCTTATTCTCGGACACGGTTAAAGATTAAAGCAATGGGAATTGAAAAATCGAATTCCCAATGGAATCCGCTTTCTTTTTATGTATCACTCATTTTTTTACGATTGCCTGTTCCCGAGTATAGGACGCTTAAATTCACATGATATTTCATAGCAATTTGTTCAACATTCAAATCGGCTCATTTCGCACATTTTCATCTTATTCTCGGACACGGTTAAAGATACAGCAATGGGAACTGAAAAATCAAATTCCCAATGGAATTCTCTTTCCTTTTATGTATCATACATTTTTTTACGATTGCCTGTTCCTGAGTATAGGACGCTTAAAGTCACATGATATTTCGTAGCAATTTGTTCAACATTCAAATCGGCTCATTTCGCACATTTTCATCTTATTCTCGGACACGGTTAAAGGTACAACAATGGGAGCTGAAAAATCGAATTCCCAATGGAATCCGCTTTCTTTTTATGTATCATTCATTTTTTTACGATTGCCTGTTCCCGAGTATAGGACGCTTAAATTCACATGATATTTCATAGCAATTTGTTCAACATTCAAATCGGCTCATTTCGCACATTTTCATGTTATTCTCGGACACGGTTAAAGATACAGCAATGGGAACTGAAAAATCAAATTCCCAATGGAATTCTCTTTCATTTTATGTATCATACATTTTTTTACGATTGCCTGTTCCTGAGTATAGGACGCTTAAAGTCACATGATATTTCGTAGCAATTTGTTCAACATTCAAATCGGCTCATTTCGCACATTTTCATCTTATTCTCGGACACGGTTAAAGGTACAACAATGGGAGCTGAAAAATCAAATTCCCAATGGATTTCTCTTCCCTTTTATGTATTATACATTTTTTTACGATTGCCTGTTCCCGAGTATAGGACGCTTAAAGTCACATGATATTTCGTAGCAATTTGTTCAACATTCAAATCGGCTCATTTCGCATATTTTCATCTTATTCTCCGACACGGTTAAAGATACAGCAATGGGAACTGAAAAATCAAATTCCCAATGGAATTCTCTTTCCTTTTATGTATCATACATTTTTTTACGATTGCCTGTTCCTGAGTATAGGACGCTTAAAGTCACATGATATTTCGTAGCAATTTGTTCAACATTCAAATCGGCTCATTTCGCACATTTTCATCTTATTCTCGGACACGGTTTAAGATACAGCAATGGGAATTAAAAAATCAAATTCCCAATGGAATTCTCTTTCCTTTTATGTATCATACTTTTTTTACGATTGCCTGTTCCCGAGTATAGGACGCTTAAAGTCACATGATATTTCATAGCAATTTGTTCAACATTCAAATCGGCTCTTTTCGCACATTTTCATCATATTCTCGGACACGGTTAAAGATACAGCAATGGGAATTGAAAAATCAAATTCCCAATGGAATTCTCTTTCCTTTCATGTATCATACATTTTTTTACGATTGCCTGTTCCTGAGTATAGGACGCTTAAAGTCACATGATATTTCGTAGCAATTTGTTCAACATTCAAATCGGCTCATTTCGCACATTTTCATCTTATTCTCGGACACGGTTAAAGAATAAAGCAATGGTAATTGAAAAATCGAATTCCCAATGGAATCCGCTTTCTTTTTATGTATCATTCATTTTTTTACGATGGCCTGTTCCCGAGGATAGGACGCTTAAAGTCACATGACATTTCATAGCAATTTGTTCAACATTCAAATCGGCTCATTTCGCACATTTTCATCTTATTCTCGGACACGGTTAAAGATACAGCAATGGGAGCTGAAAAATCGAATTCCCAATGGAATCCGCTTTCTTTTTATGTATCATTCATTTTTTTACGATTGCCTGTTCCCGACTATAGGACGCTTAAAGTCAAATGATATTTCATAGCAATTTGTTCAACATTCATATCGGCTCATTTCGCACATTTTCATCTTATTCTCGGACACGGTTAAAGATACAGCAATGGGAGCTGAAAAATCGAATTCCCAATGGAATCCGCTTTCTTTTTATGTATCATTCATTTTTTTACGATTGCCTGTTCCCGAGTATAGGACGCTTAAAGTCACATGATATTTCGTAGCAATTTGTTCAACATTCAAATCGGCTCATTTCGCACATTTTCATCTTATTCTCGGACACGGTTAAAGATACAGCAATGGGAATTGAAAAATCAAATTCCCAATGGAATTCTCTTTCCTTTCATGTATCATACATTTTTTTACGATTGCGTGTTCCTGAGTATAGGACGCTTAAAGTCACATGATATTTCGTAGCAATTTGTTCAACATTCAAATCGGCTCATTTCGCACATTTTCATCTTATTCTCGGACACGGTTAAAGGTACAACAATGGGAGCTGAAAAATCAAATTCCCAATGGAATCCGCTTTCTTTTTATGTATCATTCATTTTTTTACGATTGCCTGTTCCCGACTATAGGACGCTTAAAGTCACATGATATTTCATAGCAATTTGTTCAACATTCAAATCGGCTCATTTCGCACATTTTCATCTTATTCTCGGACACGGTTAAAGAATAAAGCAATGGTAATTGAAAAATCGAATTCCCAATGGAATCCGCTTTCTTTTTATGTATCATTCATTTTTTTACGATGGCCTGTTCCCGAGGATAGGACGCTTAAAGTCACATGACATTTCATAGCAATTTGTTCAACATTCAAATCGGCTCATTTCGCACATTTTCATCTTATTCTCGGACACGGTTAAAGATATAGCAATGGGAGCTGAAAAATCGAATTCCCAATGGAATCCGCTTTCTTTTTATGTATCATTCATTTTTTTACGATTGCCTGTTCCCGACTATAGGACGCTTAAAGTCAAATGATATTTCATAGCAATTTGTTCAACATTCATATCGGCTCATTTCGCACATTTTCATCTTATTCTCGGACACGGTTAAAGATACAGCAATGGGAGCTGAAAAATCGAATTCCCAATGGAATCCGCTTTCTTTTTATGTATCATTCATTTTTTTACGATTGCCTGTTCCCGAGTATACGACGCTTAAATTCACATGATATTTCATAGCAATTTGTTCAACATTCAAATCGGCTCATTTCGCACATTTTCATCTTATTCTCGGACACGGTTAAAGATACAGCAATGGGAGCTGAAAAATCGAATTTCCAATGGAATTATCTTTCTTTTTATGTATCATACATTTTTTTACGATGGCCTGTTCCCGAGTATAGGACGCTTAAAGTCACATGATATTTCGTAGCAAATTGTTCAACATTCAAATGGGCTCATTTCGCACATTTTCATCTTATTCTCGGACACGGTTAAAGGTACAACAATGGGAGCTGAAAAATCGAATTCCCAATGGAATTCTCTTTTTTTTTATGTATCATACATTTTTTTACGATTGCCTGTTCCCGAGTATAGGACGCATAAATTCACATGACATTTCATAGCAATTTGTTCAACATTCAAATCGGCTCATTTCGTACATTTTCATCTTATTCTCGGACACGGTTAAAGATACAGCAATGGGAGCTGAAAAATCGAATTCCCAATGGAATCCGCTTTCTTTTTATGTATCATACATTTTTTTACGATGGCCTGTTCCCGAGTATAGGACGCTTAAAGTCACATGATATTTCATAGCAATTTGTTCAACATTCAAATCGGCTCATTTCGCACATTTTCATCTTATTCTCGGACACGGTTAAAGAATAAAGCAATGGTAATTGAAAAATCGAATTCCCAATGGATTCCGCTTTCTTTTTATGTATCATTCATTTTTTTACGATGGCCTGTTCCCGAGGATAGGACGCTTAAAGTCACATGACATTTCATAGCAATTTGTTCAACATTCAAATCGGCTCATTTCGCACATTTTCATCTTATTCTCGGACACGGTTAAAGATACAGCAATGGGAGCTGAAAAATCGAATTCCCAATGGAATCCGCTTTCTTTTTATGTATCATTCATTTTTTTACGATTGCCTGTTCCCGAGTATAGGACGCTTAAATTCACATGATATTTCATAGCAATTTGTTCAACATTCAAATCGGCTCATTTCGCACATTTTCATCTTATTCTCGGACACGGTTAAAGATACAGCAATGGGAACTAAAAAATCGAATTCCCAATGGAATTCGCTTTCTTTTTATGTATCATTCATTTTTTTACGATTGCCTGTTCCCGACTATAGGACGCTTAAAGTCACATGATATTTCATAGCAATTTGTTCAACATTCATATCGGCTCATTTCGCACATTTTCATCTTACTCTCGGACACGGTTAAAGATACAGCAATGGGAGCTGAAAAATCGAATTCCCAATGGAATCCGCTTTCTTTTTATGTATCATTCATTTTTTTACGATTGCCTGTTCCCGAGTATAGGACGCTTAAATTCACATGATATTTCATAGCAATTTGTTCAACATTCAAATCGGCTCATTTCGCACATTTTCATCTTATTCTCGGACACGGTTAAAGATACAGCAATGGGAGCTGAAAAATCGAATTTCCAATGGAATTATCTTTCTTTTTATGTATCATACATTTTTTTACGATGGCCTGTTCCCGAGTATAGGACGCTTAAAGTCACATGATATTTCGTAGCAATTTGTTCAACATTCAAATCGGCTCATTTCGCACATTTTCATCTTATTCTCGGACACGGTTAAAGGTACAACAATGGGAGCTAAAAAATCGAATTCCCAATGGAATTCTCTTTTTTTTTATGTATCATACATTTTTTTACGATGGCCTGTTCCCGAGTATAGGACGCATAAACTCACATGACATTTCATAGCAATTTGTTCAACATTCAAATCGGCTCATTTCGTACATTTTCATCTTATTCTCGGACACGGTTAAAGATACAGCAATGGGAGCTGAAAAATCAAATTCCCAATGGAATTCTCTTTCCTTTTATGTATCATACATTTTTTTACGATTGCCTGTTCCCGACTATAGGACGCTTAAAGTCACATGATATTTCATAGCAATTTGTTCAACATTCAAATCGGCTCATTTCGTACATTTTCATCTTATTCTCGGACACGGTTAAAGATACAGCAATGGGAGCTGAAAAATCGAATTCCCAATGGAATTCTCTTTCCTTTTATGTATCATACATTTTTTTACGATTGCCTGTTCCCGACTATAGGACGCTTAAAATCACATGATATTTCATAGCAATTTGTTCAACATTCAAATCGGCTCATTTCGCACATTTTCATCTTATTCTCGGACACGGTTAAAGATACAGCAATGGGAGCTGAAAAATCGAATTCCCAATGGAATTTGCTTTCTTTTTATGTATCATTCATTTTTTTACGATTGCCTGTTCCCGAGTATAGGACGCTTAAATTCACATGATATTTCATAGCAATTTGTTCAACATTCAAATCGGCTCATTTCGCACATTTTCATCTTATTCTCGGACACGGTTAAAGATACAGCAATGGGAACTGAAAAATCGAATTCCCAATGGAATCCGCTTTCTTTTTATGTATCATTCATTTTTTTACGATTGCCTGTTCCCGACTATAGGACGCTTAAAGTCACATGATATTTCATAGCAATTTGTTCAACATTCAAATCGGCTCATTTCGCACATTTTCATCTTATTCTCGGACACGGTTAAAGATACAGCAATGGGAGCTGAAAAATCGAATTCCCAATGGAATCCGCTTTCTTTTTATGTATCATTCATTTTTTTACGATCGCCTGTTCCCGAGTATAGGACGCTTAAATTCACATGATATTTCATAGCAATTTGTTCAACATTCAAATCGGCTCATTTCGCACATTTTCATCTTATCTCGGACACGGTTAAAGATACAGCAATGGGAGCTGAAAAATCGAATTTCCAATGGAATTATCTTTCTTTTTATGTATCATTCATTTTTTTACGATTGCCTGTTCCCGAGTATAGGACGCTTAAAGTCACATGATATTTCGTAGCAATTAGTTCAACATTCAAATCGGCTCATTTCGCACATTTTCATCTTATTCTCGGACACGGTTAAAGGTACAACAATGGGAGCTAAAAAATCGAATTCCCAATGGAATTCTCTTTTTTTTTATGTATCATACATTTTTTTACGATGGCCTGTTCCCGAGTATAGGACGCATAAAGTCACATGACATTTCATAGCAATTTGTTCAACATTCAAATCGGTTCATTTCGCACATTTTCATCATATTCTCGGACACGGTTAAAGATACAGCAATGGGAGCTGAAAAATCGAATTCCCAATGGAATTCTCTTTCTTTTCATGTATCATAATTTTTTTTACGATTGCCTGTTCCTGAGTATAGGACGCTTAATGGGGTCGAGATACAAAATTTCCGACTTAACCATCAGATTCTACGTATTTTCTTATATAAGTAAACCAATTTTCCGAGTTTTTAAACATAGGCACAATACATGGTATACATGTATTAAACATTTTAATTATTATTGAACTTATAAAAAATATTAAGTAAACGGAATATATATTATCTTATGCAGAATATCACGAGGAATCCAATGGCGCTGCGTATAAATTAATATCTCTTTTAGTTTTCGAGATATTTACAATTATTTCAAATTTTTTAATCGCTATGAATTTTTACTTAAAAAAAAACTTTTTCATAAAATTATAGTCTATCTAATGGGAAATTTTCCGAGGAATTCATTGCATAGGGCAAAGTACATGGGTTGTATATATTATTCATTTTAATTATTGCAAATAAAAATGCAGTACATTTATGGCAAAACGCTAAGATATTTTAACAATACACAAATACAGATTTGCTACACCCAATAAAAAGTACATATGTTCTGATGCCATATACTCCATTTAATTCTGCGAATTTTGCTGCGTAGATGGGGATTCTATCTCTTCTAGTTCTCGAGATATTGAATTTTAAATATTATCTGAGATTTTAAATTTACCAACTTTACTGCTAAATTCTGCGTATTTTCTAATCATATAATACAAAACGCCTGAAAATACAAATGCATTCATAATTCCATTCGATTCTACGTATTTTCTTCTATAAGTCTTATATTTTTCAATAGATTAGCTCTACGGGTTCAATTTGTATTGATAAAATAGTAAATCACCATGCAATACAATACACAATGTAAAATTCCCATCTCCCTAAGATTCCTAGTCATTCAAAAAAAACATAACCAACAGCAAGTTAACTATTAAGTCGTGCATCTGATCGAACGGCTGAGAAATACTCGCCAATTTTCAAATTTAATTTTTGGGCACACGGTGAATAATTAATAAATTAAATATGTTTTTCCTTATGCAGAATCCGAAAAGGAATCTAATGCCGCAAAGTACAAGACGATATCTCTTTTGGTTTCTGAGATATTAACATTTATTTCCAAAAAATGTAGTGGCCCAGGAAATATGTTTTAAAAATTGTTTTTAATATAAATTATAGTCTATCTTATAGAAACTTTTACGGAGAATCCAATGCCGCAGAGTGCATCTAATTATCTTTTGTAATTTCCGAGATAATTAACAATGAATTTCACCATGGCCCATACCAAATACACAGTTGTCATACTCAAATTAAGGTATATATTTTTTAAAATAATATTAATCTACATAAAATTCTGAGTATTTTGCTGCGTAGATGAGGTTTCTATCTCTTTTAGTTCTCGAGATATTGAATTTTGAAAATTTTCCGAGTTTTTAAGCATAGGCACAATACATGGTATACATGTATTAAACATTTTAATTATTATTGAACTTATAAAAAAATATTAAATAAACGAAATATTGTTTATCTTATGCAGAATATCACGAGGAATCCAATGGCGCTGCGTATAAATCAATATCTCTTTTAGTTTTCGAGATATTTACAATTATTTCAAATTTATTAATCGCTACGAATTTTTACTTAAAAAAAAAACTTTTTCATAAAATTATAGTCTATCTAATGGCAAATTTTCCGAGTAATTCAATGCCGCAAAGTAGAAATGAATATCTTTCTTAGTTTTTGAAAAAAATACAAAAAATTGATAATTAATCGTTGGTAAAGGGTGGGGGAAGCCGACAGCCAATCAGCGTCAAGAATCAATTTGTCAGTATTTAGTTGTGGGTATATAAGCTCGGTACAAATCTACATTAGTTCATAGAATGTTAGTGAGTTCAATACAAGTGATTCTTTGTTTCTGTTGCGTTTGAATTAATCTTGTGCGATTATACTGTGGGTTATTAGACATTGTTTATTAATTAGCATGTCCTTTGCCTGGGCCAACGATGGAACACGGTGCACGACCATAGGCCTCCATGGACACCCCCCCACGTCCTCGTACGTGGCAGACGGAATCCATGTGCCTATGCCGGTGTTGTCGGGAATGCAGAGTTCGTTTGGAGACGTAGGCTTTCAGTCGACATTGTGGGGAGACCTTATATTGTATTTCTTGAAGTTATATCTTTGAGTCATATGATGTAAGGGGGAACCACGGTGCCTCGGCTAGGCGTGAAATCTCTGACTCTTGCTCGTGTATAGGCGAGACCAACCCGAATGGGCGGGAATCATCGGCACAGATTCCACCGTATTTTATATTAGACTCACTTAGATTTGCGAACAACACGTGTTGTTCTTAGATTCAGGATTGGGAATTAGGAATGGTGTAATTGTACTAGGTGGATTCAAACGTATTCAGAACAAAGTTGTTGCTTTGAGAAATTACTGGCGTTCGCCAAATATATCATGAAAAGGATTTTTACTTCAAGTATAAATAACTTCAAATAAAGTCTGGATTGCACATTTTCCAGTAATCGGCTCTTTTCAGAGCCACCAAATATATACGAAAAAGAAATTTAACTCTCAGGTATATACGCTATATAATAAACAGTTGACGTGACACTTATAATTTTTATAATTCATTTTTCTTGGACAAATTTTCATAAAAAGTTAATGTTATATATCAAAAGAATCAGTATAAAACTAAAAAAAAATCATAAACTATGACTATAACATCGTTAAAACCTTATACATTTCATTTAACATACTTGGATTTTTTTCAGTACAAAATTTTCATTAAATAATAATAAATTATACATCAGTATATTCAGCGTGAATCACTGAATAAAATGATATTAGATATTTACACTAAAATACTAAATTTACTCTTATTAACATATTATCAAAATTCAACATGGCTCATATTTAAATATAAAAGTAAGAAATTATGTAAAGAAAATAGATAGGATTGAGCATAATTGAGATTAAATTTCTTTTTTCTATAATAATTTGTGGCCCTAAAAAGAGCCGTTGTTTATATTTGTTGTTAATAACAACAATTTATGTTAATGTTTCAGTCTTCTTGGACAGATAATAATTTATTTAATTCCTCATCGTTACGGATCGCCAATTGTGTCTTTACTTAAGATAACATAACATAACGACAACAACACAACAGAGCTAACTGTAAGCAAAAAACGTGTTATAATAATTAATGATAAATTAATCATTAATAACTTATAAATAATGGAAAATTTAGTTCATTTAGAAAACTTAATTTATTCAAAATTTTCTAATGCCCTAAAAATATGTCAAATAGTCTATTTTTTCGTATTTATTATTGCTATGTTCAAATACCACACAAAATATGAATTTAGTGTACTGCGCATGACCACTTTTATTGATTTTTGGATCTCGTGACGTCACAGAAGATCTATTCCATGCCTGTCGATACAATTTTTTTGCCATGTATTGTTTATATGAGCATTTGGGGGCATCGTATAAACAGGCCCCTTAAAGAAGGCGTCTGCACTGGAAAGTTATTTAAACAAAAAATTCCACATAATTTCTAGAAATATGATTGGTCAATTTGAAAAACTCATTATTATTGATTTTCGCCTATTTACACGATACAACAACGTACTTATATACACCACAACATTAAAATATAGTTTATAATTTTGACCATAGAGTACAGCAGCAGTATTGATTTGATATTAACAATTTTGAGAAAATCCATTTTTTGGCTAAACCAAAAGATTTCGACTATGTTTGTTATAATAAAACAAATTTGTAATTAAAAATGAAGGCTAGTCTTGTGTAAAAATTTGCGCAAGGGATAGCAGGTTGGTCTGGGGCGCAAGGGATAGCAAGGATGGACTGGGCGCAAGGGTTAGCCAGGATGAACTGGGCGCAAGGGTTAGCCAGGATGGACTGGACGCAAGGGTTAGCCAGGATGGACTGGGCGCAAGGGTTAGCCAGGATGGACTGGGCGCAAGGGTTAGCCAGGATGGACTGGACGCAAGGGTTAGCCAGGATGAACTGGGCGCAAGGGTTAGCCAGGATGGACTGGACGCAAGGGTTAGCCAGGATGGACTGGGCGCAAGGGTTAGCCAGGATGGACTGGACGCAAGGGTTAGCCAGGATGAACTGGGCGCAAGGGTTAGCCAGGATGGACTGGACGCAAGGGTTAGCCAGGATGGACTGGGCGCAAGGGTTGCTATCTTTTTTCTTCGTACTTGCTATCTTTTTTTCGTCGTGCTTGCTATCTTTTTTCTTCGTACTTGCTATCTTTTTTTCGTCGTACTTGCTATCTTTTTTCTTCGTACTTGCTATCTTTTTTTCGTCGTGCTTGCTATCTTTTTTCTTCGTACTTGCTATCTTTTTTTCGTCGTACTTGCTATCTTTTTTCTTCGTACTTGCTATCTTTTTTTCGTCGTGCTTGCTATCTTTTTTCTTCGTACTTGCTATCTTTTTTTCGTCGTGCTTGCTATCTTTTTTATGTGTGCTTGCTATTTACGTCGTGCTTGCTATCTTTTTTACGTCGTGCTTGCTATCTTTTTTCTTCGTACTTGCTATCTTTTTTTCGTCGTGCTTGCTATCTTTTTTCTTCGTACTTGCTATCTTTTTTTCGTCGTGCTTGCTATCTTTTTTATGTGTGCTTGCTATTTACGTCGTGCTTGCTATCTTTTTTACGTCGTGCTTGCTATCTTTTTTCTTCGTACTTGCTATCTTTTTTTCGTCGTGCTTGCTATCTTTTTTCTTCGTACTTGCTATCTTTTTTTCGTCGTGCTTGCTATCTTTTTTCTTCGTACTTGCTATCTTTTTTTCGTCGTACTTGCTATCTTTTTTCTTCGTACTTGCTATCTTTTTTTCGTCGTACTTGCTATCTTTTTTCTTCGTACTTGCTATCTTTTTTTCGTCGTGCTTGCTATCTTTTTTCTTCGTACTTGCTATCTTTTTTTCGTCGTACTTGCTATCTTTTTTCTTCGTACTTGCTATCTTTTTTTCGTCGTGCTTGCTATCTTTTTTCTTCGTACTTGCTATCTTTTTTTCGTCGTGCTTGCTATCTTTTTTATGTGTGCTTGCTATTTACGTCGTGCTTGCTATCTTTTTTACGTCGTGCTTGCTATCTTTTTTCTTCGTACTTGCTATCTTTTTTTCGTCGTGCTTGCTATCTTTTTTCTTCGTACTTGCTATCTTTTTTTCGTCGTGCTTGCTATCTTTTTTATGTGTGCTTGCTATTTACGTCGTGCTTGCTATCTTTTTTACGTCGTGCTTGCTATCTTTTTTCTTCGTACTTGCTATCTTTTTTTCGTCGTGCTTGCTATCTTTTTTCTTCGTACTTGCTATCTTTTTTTCGTCGTGCTTGCTATCTTTTTTATGTGTGCTTGCTATTTACGTCGTGCTTGCTATCTTTTTTACGTCGTGCTTGCTATCTTTTTTCTTCGTACTTGCTATCTTTTTTTCGTCGTGCTTGCTATCTTTTTTCTTCGTACTTGCTATCTTTTTTTCGTCGTGCTTGCTATCTTTTTTCTTCGTACTTGCTATCTTTTTTACGTCGTGCTTGCTATCTTTTTTCTTCGTACTTGCTATCTTTTTTTCGTCGTGCTTGCTATCTTTTTTCTTCGTACTTGCTATCTTTTTTTCGTCGTGCTTGCTATCTCTTTTATGTGTGCTTGCTATCTTTTTTACGTCGTGCTTGCTATCTTTTTTCTTCGTACTTGCTATCTTTTTTTCGTCGTGCTTGCTATCTTTTTTCTTCGTACTTGCTATCTTTTTTTCGTCGTACTTGCTATCTTTTTTCTTCGTACTTGCTATCTTTTTTTCGTCGTGCTTGCTATCTTTTTTCTTCGTACTTGCTATCTTTTTTTCGTCGTGCTTGCTATCTTTTTTCTTCGTACTTGCTATCTTTTTTTCGTCGTACTTGCTATCTTTTTTCTTCGTACTTGCTATCTTTTTTTCGTCGTGCTTGCTATCTTTTTTCTTCGTACTTGCTATCTTTTTTTCGTCGTGCTTGCTATCTTTTTTATGTGTGCTTGCTATTTACGTCGTGCTTGCTATCTTTTTTACGTCGTGCTTGCTATCTTTTTTCTTCGTACTTGCTATCTTTTTTTCGTCGTGCTTGCTATCTTTTTTCTTCGTACTTGCTATCTTTTTTTCGTCGTGCTTGCTATCTTTTTTCTTCGTACTTGCTATCTTTTTTTCGTCGTGCTTGCTATCTTTTTTCTTCGTACTTGCTATCTTTTTTTCGTCGTGCTTGCTATCTTTTTTATGTGTGCTTGCTATTTACGTCGTGCTTGCTATCTTTTTTACGTCGTGCTTGCTATCTTTTTTCTTCGTACTTGCTATCTTTTTTTCGTCGTGCTTGCTATCTTTTTTCTTCGTACTTGCTATCTTTTTTTCGTCGTACTTGCTATCTTTTTTCTTCGTACTTGCTATCTTTTTTTCGTCGTGCTTGCTATCTTTTTTCTTCGTACTTGCTATCTTTTTTTCGTCGTGCTTGCTATCTTTTTTCTTCGTACTTGCTATCTTTTTTTCGTCGTACTTGCTATCTTTTTTCTTCGTACTTGCTATCTTTTTTTCGTCGTGCTTGCTATCTTTTTTCTTCGTACTTGCTATCTTTTTTTCGTCGTGCTTGCTATCTTTTTTATGTGTGCTTGCTATTTACGTCGTGCTTGCTATCTTTTTTACGTCGTGCTTGCTATCTTTTTTCTTCGTACTTGCTATCTTTTTTTCGTCGTGCTTGCTATCTTTTTTCTTCGTACTTGCTATCTTTTTTTCGTCGTGCTTGCTATCTTTTTTATGTGTGCTTGCTATTTACGTCGTGCTTGCTATCTTTTTTACGTCGTGCTTGCTATCTTTTTTCTTCGTACTTGCTATCTTTTTTTCGTCGTGCTTGCTATCTTTTTTCTTCGTACTTGCTATCTTTTTTTCGTCGTACTTGCTATCTTTTTTCTTCGTACTTGCTATCTTTTTTTCGTCGTGCTTGCTATCTTTTTTCTTCGTACTTGCTATCTTTTTTTCGTCGTGCTTGCTATCTTTTTTATGTGTGCTTGCTATTTACGTCGTGCTTGCTATCTTTTTTACGTCGTGCTTGCTATCTTTTTTCTTCGTACTTGCTATCTTTTTTTCGTCGTGCTTGCTATCTTTTTTCTTCGTACTTGCTATCTTTTTTACGTCGTGCTTGCTATCTTTTTTCTTCGTACTTGCTATCTTTTTTTCGTCGTGCTTGCTATCTTTTTTCTTCGTACTTGCTATCTTTTTTTCGTCGTGCTTGCTATCTTTTTTCTTCGTACTTGCTATCTTTTTTTCGTCGTGCTTGCTATCTTTTTTATGTGTGCTTGCTATTTACGTCGTGCTTGCTATCTTTTTTACGTCGTGCTTGCTATCTTTTTTCTTCGTACTTGCTATCTTTTTTTCGTCGTGCTTGCTATCTTTTTTCTTCGTACTTGCTATCTTTTTTTCGTCGTACTTGCTATCTTTTTTCTTCGTACTTGCTATCTTTTTTTCGTCGTGCTTGCTATCTTTTTTCTTCGTACTTGCTATCTTTTTTTCGTCGTACTTGCTATCTTTTTTCTTCGTACTTGCTATCTTTTTTTCGTCGTGCTTGCTATCTTTTTTCTTCGTACTTGCTATCTTTTTTTCGTCGTGCTTGCTATCTTTTTTATGTGTGCTTGCTATTTACGTCGTGCTTGCTATCTTTTTTTCGTCGTACTTGCTATCTTTTTTCTTCGTACTTGCTATCTTTTTTTCGTCGTGCTTGCTATCTTTTTTCTTCGTACTTGCTATCTTTTTTTCGTCGTACTTGCTATCTTTTTTCTTCGTACTTGCTATCTTTTTTTCGTCGTGCTTGCTATCTTTTTTCTTCGTACTTGCTATCTTTTTTTCGTCGTGCTTGCTATCTTTTTTTCGTCGTGCTTGCTATCTTTTTTCTTCGTGCTTGCTATCTTTTTTTCGTCGTGCTTGCTATCTTTTTTCTTCGTACTTGCTATCTTTTTTTCGTCGTGCTTGCTATCTTTTTTATGTGTGCTTGCTATTTACGTCGTGCTTGCTATCTTTTTTACGTCGTGCTTGCTATCTTTTTTCTTCGTACTTGCTATCTTTTTTTCGTCGTGCTTGCTATCTTTTTTTCGTCGTGCTTGCTATCTTTTTTCTTCGTGCTTGCTATCTTTTTTTCGTCGTGCTTGCTATCTTTTTTCTTCGTACTTGCTATCTTTTTTTCGTCGTGCTTGCTATCTTTTTTATGTGTGCTTGCTATTTACGTCGTGCTTGCTATCTTTTTTACGTCGTGCTTGCTATCTTTTTTCTTCGTACTTGCTATCTTTTTTTCGTCGTGCTTGCTATCTTTTTTCTTCGTACTTGCTATCTTTTTTTCGTCGTACTTGCTATCTTTTTTCTTCGTACTTGCTATCTTTTTTTCGTCGTGCTTGCTATCTTTTTTCTTCGTACTTGCTATCTTTTTTTCGTCGTGCTTGCTATCTTTTTTCTTCGTACTTGCTATCTTTTTTTCGTCGTACTTGCTATCTTTTTTCTTCGTACTTGCTATCTTTTTTTCGTCGTGCTTGCTATCTTTTTTCTTCGTACTTGCTATCTTTTTTTCGTCGTGCTTGCTATCTTTTTTATGTGTGCTTGCTATTTACGTCGTGCTTGCTATCTTTTTTACGTCGTGCTTGCTATCTTTTTTCTTCGTACTTGCTATCTTTTTTTCGTCGTGCTTGCTACCTTTTTTCTTCGTACTTGCTATCTTTTTTTCGTCGTACTTGCTATCTTTTTTCTTCGTACTTGCTATCTTTTTTTCGTCGTGCTTGCTATCTTTTTTCTTCGTACTTGCTATCTTTTTTTCGTCGTACTTGCTATCTTTTTTCTTCGTACTTGCTATCTTTTTTTCGTCGTGCTTGCTATCTTTTTTCTTCGTACTTGCTATCTTTTTTTCGTCGTACTTGCTATCTTTTTTCTTCGTACTTGCTATCTTTTTTTCGTCGTGCTTGCTATCTTTTTTCTTCGTACTTGCTATCTTTTTTTCGTCGTACTTGCTATCTTTTTTCTTCGTACTTGCTATCTTTTTTTCGTCGTGCTTGCTATCTTTTTTCTTCGTACTTGCTATCTTTTTTTCGTCGTGCTTGCTATCTTTTTTATGTGTGCTTGCTATTTACGTCGTACTTGCTATCTTTTTTTCGTCGTACTTGCTATCTTTTTTCTTCGTACTTGCTATCTTTTTTTCGTCGTGCTTGCTATCTTTTTTCTTCGTACTTGCTATCTTTTTTTCGTCGTACTTGCTATCTTTTTTCTTCGTACTTGCTATCTTTTTTTCGTCGTGCTTGCTATCTTTTTTCTTCGTACTTGCTATCTTTTTTTCGTCGTGCTTGCTATCTTTTTTATGTGTGCTTGCTATTTACGTCGTGCTTGCTATCTTTTTTACGTCGTGCTTGCTATCTTTTTTCTTCGTACTTGCTATCTTTTTTTCGTCGTGCTTGCTATCTTTTTTCTTCGTACTTGCTATCTTTTTTTCGTCGTACTTGCTATCTTTTTTCTTCGTACTTGCTATCTTTTTTTCGTCGTACTTGCTATCTTTTTTCTTCGTACTTGCTATCTTTTTTTCGTCGTGCTTGCTATCTTTTTTCTTCGTACTTGCTATCTTTTTTTCGTCGTACTTGCTATCTTTTTTCTTCGTACTTGCTATCTTTTTTTCGTCGTGCTTGCTATCTTTTTTCTTCGTACTTGCTATCTTTTTTTCGTCGTGCTTGCTATCTTTTTTCTTCGTACTTGCTATCTTTTTTTCGTCGTACTTGCTATCTTTTTTCTTCGTACTTGCTATCTTTTTTTCGTCGTGCTTGCTATCTTTTTTCTTCGTACTTGCTATCTTTTTTTCGTCGTGCTTGCTATCTTTTTTATGTGTGCTTGCTATTTACGTCGTGCTTGCTATCTTTTTTACGTCGTGCTTGCTATCTTTTTTCTTCGTACTTGCTATCTTTTTTTCGTCGTGCTTGCTATCTTTTTTCTTCGTACTTGCTATCTTTTTTTCGTCGTACTTGCTATCTTTTTTCTTCGTACTTGCTATCTTTTTTTCGTCGTGCTTGCTATCTTTTTTCTTCGTACTTGCTATCTTTTTTTCGTCGTACTTGCTATCTTTTTTCTTCGTACTTGCTATCTTTTTTTCGTCGTGCTTGCTATCTTTTTTCTTCGTACTTGCTATCTTTTTTTCGTCGTGCTTGCTATCTTTTTTCTTCGTACTTGCTATCTTTTTTTCGTCGTGCTTGCTATCTTTTTTCTTCGTACTTGCTATCTTTTTTTCGTCGTACTTGCTATCTTTTTTCTTCGTACTTGCTATCTTTTTTTCGTCGTGCTTGCTATCTTTTTTCTTCGTACTTGCTATTTTTTTTCGTCGTGCTTGCTATCTTTTTTATGTGTGCTTGCTATTTACGTCGTGCTTGCTATCTTTTTTACGTCGTGCTTGCTATCTTTTTTCTTCGTACTTGCTATCTTTTTTTCGTCGTGCTTGCTATCTTTTTTTCGTCGTGCTTGCTATCTTTTTTCTTCGTACTTGCTATCTTTTTTTCGTCGTGCTTGCTATCTTTTTTCTTCGTACTTGCTATCTTTTTTTCGTCGTACTTGCTATCTTTTTTCTTCGTACTTGCTATCTTTTTTTCGTCGTGCTTGCTATCTTTTTTCTTCGTACTTGCTATCTTTTTTTCGTCGTGCTTGCTATCTTTTTTATGTGTGCTTGCTATTTACGTCGTGCTTGCTATCTTTTTTACGTCGTGCTTGCTATCTTTTTTCTTCGTACTTGCTATCTTTTTTTCGTCGTGCTTGCTATCTTTTTTCTTCGTACTTGCTATCTTTTTTTCGTCGTACTTGCTATCTTTTTTCTTCGTACTTGCTATCTTTTTTTCGTCGTGCTTGCTATCTTTTTTCTTCGTACTTGCTATCTTTTTTTCGTCGTGCTTGCTATCTTTTTTCTTCGTACTTGCTATCTTTTTTTCGTCGTACTTGCTATCTTTTTTCTTCGTACTTGCTATCTTTTTTTGTCGTGCTTGCTATCTTTTTTCTTCGTACTTGCTATCTTTTTTTCGTCGTACTTGCTATCTTTATTCTTCGTACTTGCTATCTTTTTTTCGTCGTGCTTGCTATCTTTTTTATGTGTGCTTGCTATTTACGTCGTGCTTGCTATCTTTTTTACGTCGTGCTTGCTATCTTTTTTCTTCGTACTTGCTATCTTTTTTTCGTCGTGCTTGCTATCTTTTTTCTTCGTACTTGCTATCTTTTTTTCGTCGTACTTGCTATCTTTTTTCTTCGTACTTGCTATCTTTTTTTCGTCGTGCTTGCTATCTTTTTTCTTCGTACTTGCTATCTTTTTTTCGTCGTGCTTGCTATCTTTTTTCTTCGTACTTGCTATCTTTTTTTCGTCGTGCTTGCTATCTTTTTTCTTCGTACTTGCTATCTTTTTTTCGTCGTACTTGCTATCTTTTTTCTTCGTACTTGCTATCTTTTTTTCGTCGTGCTTGCTATCTTTTTTCTTCGTACTTGCTATCTTTTTTTCGTCGTGCTTGCTATCTTTTTTATGTGTGCTTGCTATTTACGTCGTGCTTGCTATCTTTTTTACGTCGTGCTTGCTATCTTTTTTCTTCGTACTTGCTATCTTTTTTTCGTCGTGCTTGCTATCTTTTTTCTTCGTACTTGCTATCTTTTTTTCGTCGTACTTGCTATCTTTTTTCTTCGTACTTGCTATCTTTTTTTCGTCGTGCTTGCTATCTTTTTTCTTCGTACTTGCTATCTTTTTTTCGTCGTACTTGCTATCTTTTTTCTTCGTACTTGCTATCTTTTTTTCGTCGTGCTTGCTATCTTTTTTCTTCGTACTTGCTATCTTTTTTTCGTCGTGCTTGCTATCTTTTTTATGTGTGCTTGCTATTTACGTCGTGCTTGCTATCTTTTTTACGTCGTGCTTGCTATCTTTTTTCTTCGTACTTGCTATCTTTTTTTCGTCGTGCTTGCTATCTTTTTTCTTCGTACTTGCTATCTTTTTTTCGTCGTACTTGCTATCTTTTTTCTTCGTACTTGCTATCTTTTTTTCGTCGTGCTTGCTATCTTTTTTCTTCGTACTTGCTATCTTTTTTTCGTCGTACTTGCTATCTTTTTTCTTCGTACTTGCTATCTTTTTTTCGTCGTGCTTGCTATCTTTTTTCTTCGTACTTGCTATCTTTTTTTCGTCGTGCTTGCTATCTTTTTTATGTGTGCTTGCTATTTACGTCGTGCTTGCTATCTTTTTTACGTCGTGCTTGCTATCTTTTTTCTTCGTACTTGCTATCTTTTTTTCGTCGTGCTTGCTATCTTTTTTCTTCGTACTTGCTATCTTTTTTTCGTCGTGCTTGCTATCTTTTTTATGTGTGCTTGCTATTTACGTCGTGCTTGCTATCTTTTTTACGTCGTGCTTGCTATCTTTTTTTTTCGTACTTGCTATCTTTTTTTCGTCGTGCTTGCTATCTTTTTTCTTCGTACTTGCTATCTTTTTTTCGTCGTGCTTGCTATCTTTTTTCTTCGTACTTGCTATCTTTTTTTCGTCGTGCTTGCTATCTTTTTTCTTCGTACTTGCTATCTTTTTTTCGTCGTGCTTGCTATCTTTTTTATGTGTGCTTGCTATTTACGTCGTGCTTGCTATCTTTTTTACGTCGTGCTTGCTATCTTTTTTCTTCGTACTTGCTATCTTTTTTTCGTCGTGCTTGCTATCTTTTTTCTTCGTACTTGCTATCTTTTTTTCGTCGTACTTGCTATCTTTTTTCTTCGTACTTGCTATCTTTTTTTCGTCGTGCTTGCTATCTTTTTTCTTCGTACTTGCTATCTTTTTTTCGTCGTGCTTGCTATCTTTTTTCTTCGTACTTGCTATCTTTTTTTCGTCGTACTTGCTATCTTTTTTCTTCGTACTTGCTATCTTTTTTTCGTCGTACTTGTTATCTTTTTTCTTCGTACTTGCTATCTTTTTTTCGTCGTGCTTGCTATCTTTTTTCTTCGTACTTGCTATCTTTTTTTCGTCGTGCTTGCTATCTTTTTTATGTGTGCTTGCTATTTACGTCGTGCTTGCTATCTTTTTTACGTCGTGCTTGCTATCTTTTTTCTTCGTACTTGCTATCTTTTTTTCGTCGTGCTTGCTATCTTTTTTCTTCGTACTTGCTATCTTTTTTTCGTCGTACTTGCTATCTTTTTTCTTCGTACTTGCTATCTTTTTTTCGTCGTGCTTGCTATCTTTTTTCTTCGTGCTTGCTATCTTTTTATGTGTGCTTGCTATTTACGTCGTGCTTGCTATCTTTTTTACGTCGTGCTTGCTATCTTTTTTCTTCGTACTTGCTATCTTTTTTTCGTCGTGCTTGCTATCTTTTTTCTTCGTACTTGCTATCTTTTTTTCGTCGTACTTGCTATCTTTTTTCTTCGTACTTGCTATCTTTTTTTCGTCGTGCTTGCTATCTTTTTTCTTCGTACTTGCTATCTTTTTTTCGTCGTACTTGCTATCTTTTTTCTTCGTACTTGCTATCTTTTTTTCGTCGTGCTTGCTATCTTTTTTCTTCGTACTTGCTATCTTTTTTTCGTCGTACTTGCTATCTTTTTTCTTCGTACTTGCTATCTTTTTTTCGTCGTGCTTGCTATCTTTTTTCTTCGTACTTGCTATCTTTTTTTCGTCGTACTTGCTATCTTTTTTCTTCGTACTTGCTATCTTTTTTTTCGTCGTGCTTGCTATCTTTTTTCTTCGTACTTGCTATCTTTTTTTCGTCGTGCTTGCTATCTTTTTTATGTGTGCTTGCTATTTACGTCGTGCTTGCTATCTTTTTTACGTCGTGCTTGCTATCTTTTTTCTTCGTACTTGCTATCTTTTTTTCGTCGTGCTTGCTATCTTTTTTCTTCGTACTTGCTATCTTTTTTTCGTCGTGCTTGCTATCTTTTTTATGTGTGCTTGCTATTTACGTCGTGCTTGCTATCTTTTTTACGTCGTGCTTGCTATCTTTTTTCTTCGTACTTGCTATCTTTTTTTCGTCGTGCTTGCTATCTTTTTTCTTCGTACTTGCTATCTTTTTTTCGTCGTGCTTGCTATCTTTTTTCTTCGTACTTGCTATCTTTTTTTCGTCGTGCTTGCTATCTTTTTTATGTGTGCTTGCTATTTACGTCGTGCTTGCTATCTTTTTTACGTCGTGCTTGCTATCTTTTTTCTTCGTACTTGCTATCTTTTTTTTCGTCGTGCTTGCTATCTTTTTTCTTCGTACTTGCTATCTTTTTTTCGTCGTGCTTGCTATCTTTTTTCTTCGTACTTGCTATCTTTTTTTC
Organism: Harpalus rufipes; assembly: GCA_951394225.1. Classification (NCBI taxonomy): domain Eukaryota; kingdom Metazoa; phylum Arthropoda; class Insecta; order Coleoptera; family Carabidae; genus Harpalus; species Harpalus rufipes. The sequence continues at coordinate 30,525,359 of OX596287.1, forward strand.
GTCGTGCTTGCTATCTTTTTTATGTGTGCTTGCTATTTACGTCGTGCTTGCTATCTTTTTTACGTCGTGCTTGCTATCTTTTTTCTTCGTACTTGCTATCTTTTTTTCGTCGTGCTTGCTATCTTTTTTCTTCGTACTTGCTATCTTTTTTTCGTCGTACTTGCTATCTTTTTTCTTCGTACTTGCTATCTTTTTTTCGTCGTGCTTGCTATCTTTTTTCTTCGTACTTGCTATCTTTTTTTCGTCGTACTTGCTATCTTTTTTCTTCGTACTTGCTATCTTTTTTTCGTCGTGCTTGCTATCTTTTTTCTTCGTACTTGCTATCTTTTTTTCGTCGTGCTTGCTATCTTTTTTATGTGTGCTTGCTATTTACGTCGTGCTTGCTATCTTTTTTACGTCGTGCTTGCTATCTTTTTTCTTCGTACTTGCTATCTTTTTTTCGTCGTGCTTGCTATCTTTTTTCTTCGTACTTGCTATCTTTTTTTCGTCGTACTTGCTATCTTTTTTCTTCGTACTTGCTATCTTTTTTTCGTCGTGCTTGCTATCTTTTTTCTTCGTACTTGCTATCTTTTTTTCGTCGTGCTTGCTATCTTTTTTCTTCGTACTTGCTATCTTTTTTTCGTCGTACTTGCTATCTTTTTTCTTCGTACTTGCTATCTTTTTTTCGTCGTGCTTGCTATCTTTTTTCTTCGTACTTGCTATCTTTTTTTCGTCGTGCTTGCTATCTTTTTTATGTGTGCTTGCTATTTACGTCGTGCTTGCTATCTTTTTTACGTCGTGCTTGCTATCTTTTTTCTTCGTACTTGCTATCTTTTTTTCGTCGTGCTTGCTATCTTTTTTCTTCGTACTTGCTATCTTTTTTTCGTCGTACTTGCTATCTTTTTTCTTCGTACTTGCTATCTTTTTTTCGTCGTGCTTGCTATCTTTTTTCTTCGTACTTGCTATCTTTTTTTCGTCGTACTTGCTATCTTTTTTCTTCGTACTTGCTATCTTTTTTTCGTCGTGCTTGCTATCTTTTTTCTTCGTACTTGCTATCTTTTTTTCGTCGTGCTTGCTATCTTTTTTATGTGTGCTTGCTATTTACGTCGTGCTTGCTATCTTTTTTACGTCGTGCTTGCTATCTTTTTTCTTCGTACTTGCTATCTTTTTTTCGTCGTGCTTGCTATCTTTTTTCTTCGTACTTGCTATCTTTTTTTCGTCGTACTTGCTATCTTTTTTCTTCGTACTTGCTATCTTTTTTTCGTCGTGCTTGCTATCTTTTTTCTTCGTACTTGCTATCTTTTTTTCGTCGTACTTGCTATCTTTTTTCTTCGTACTTGCTATCTTTTTTTCGTCGTGCTTGCTATCTTTTTTCTTCGTACTTGCTATCTTTTTTTCGTCGTGCTTGCTATCTTTTTTATGTGTGCTTGCTATTTACGTCGTGCTTGCTATCTTTTTTACGTCGTGCTTGCTATCTTTTTTCTTCGTACTTGCTATCTTTTTTTCGTCGTGCTTGCTATCTTTTTTCTTCGTACTTGCTATCTTTTTTTCGTCGTGCTTGCTATCTTTTTTATGTGTGCTTGCTATTTACGTCGTGCTTGCTATCTTTTTTACGTCGTGCTTGCTATCTTTTTTTTTCGTACTTGCTATCTTTTTTTCGTCGTGCTTGCTATCTTTTTTCTTCGTACTTGCTATCTTTTTTTCGTCGTGCTTGCTATCTTTTTTCTTCGTACTTGCTATCTTTTTTTCGTCGTGCTTGCTATCTTTTTTCTTCGTACTTGCTATCTTTTTTTCGTCGTGCTTGCTATCTTTTTTATGTGTGCTTGCTATTTACGTCGTGCTTGCTATCTTTTTTACGTCGTGCTTGCTATCTTTTTTCTTCGTACTTGCTATCTTTTTTTCGTCGTGCTTGCTATCTTTTTTCTTCGTACTTGCTATCTTTTTTTCGTCGTACTTGCTATCTTTTTTCTTCGTACTTGCTATCTTTTTTTCGTCGTGCTTGCTATCTTTTTTCTTCGTACTTGCTATCTTTTTTTCGTCGTGCTTGCTATCTTTTTTCTTCGTACTTGCTATCTTTTTTTCGTCGTACTTGCTATCTTTTTTCTTCGTACTTGCTATCTTTTTTTCGTCGTACTTGCTATCTTTTTTCTTCGTACTTGCTATCTTTTTATCGTCGTGCTTGCTATCTTTTTTCTTCGTACTTGCTATCTTTTTTTCGTCGTGCTTGCTATCTTTTTTATGTGTGCTTGCTATTTACGTCGTGCTTGCTATCTTTTTTACGTCGTGCTTGCTATCTTTTTTCTTCGTACTTGCTATCTTTTTTTCGTCGTGCTTGCTATCTTTTTTCTTCGTACTTGCTATCTTTTTTTCGTCGTACTTGCTATCTTTTTTCTTCGTACTTGCTATCTTTTTTTCGTCGTGCTTGCTATCTTTTTTCTTCGTGCTTGCTATCTTTTTTATGTGTGCTTGCTATTTACGTCGTGCTTGCTATCTTTTTTACGTCGTGCTTGCTATCTTTTTTCTTCGTACTTGCTATCTTTTTTTCGTCGTGCTTGCTATCTTTTTTCTTCGTACTTGCTATCTTTTTTTCGTCGTACTTGCTATCTTTTTTCTTCGTACTTGCTATCTTTTTTTCGTCGTGCTTGCTATCTTTTTTCTTCGTACTTGCTATCTTTTTTTCGTCGTACTTGCTATCTTTTTTCTTCGTACTTGCTATCTTTTTTTCGTCGTGCTTGCTATCTTTTTTCTTCGTACTTGCTATCTTTTTTTCGTCGTACTTGCTATCTTTTTTCTTCGTACTTGCTATCTTTTTTTCGTCGTGCTTGCTATCTTTTTTCTTCGTACTTGCTATCTTTTTTTCGTCGTACTTGCTATCTTTTTTCTTCGTACTTGCTATCTTTTTTTTCGTCGTGCTTGCTATCTTTTTTCTTCGTACTTGCTATCTTTTTTTCGTCGTGCTTGCTATCTTTTTTATGTGTGCTTGCTATTTACGTCGTGCTTGCTATCTTTTTTACGTCGTGCTTGCTATCTTTTTTCTTCGTACTTGCTATCTTTTTTTCGTCGTGCTTGCTATCTTTTTTCTTCGTACTTGCTATCTTTTTTTCGTCGTGCTTGCTATCTTTTTTATGTGTGCTTGCTATTTACGTCGTGCTTGCTATCTTTTTTACGTCGTGCTTGCTATCTTTTTTCTTCGTACTTGCTATCTTTTTTTTCGTCGTGCTTGCTATCTTTTTTCTTCGTACTTGCTATCTTTTTTTCGTCGTGCTTGCTATCTTTTTTCTTCGTACTTGCTATCTTTTTTTCGTCGTGCTTGCTATCTTTTTTATGTGTGCTTGCTATTTACGTCGTGCTTGCTATCTTTTTTACGTCGTGCTTGCTATCTTTTTTCTTCGTACTTGCTATCTTTTTTTCGTCGTGCTTGCTATCTTTTTTCTTCGTACTTGCTATCTTTTTTTCGTCGTGCTTGCTATCTTTTTTCTTCGTACTTGCTATCTTTTTTTCGTCGTGCTTGCTATCTTTTTTATGTGTGCTTGCTATTTACGTCGTGCTTGCTATCTTTTTTACGTCGTGCTTGCTATCTTTTTTCTTCGTACTTGCTATCTTTTTTTCGTCGTGCTTGCTATCTTTTTTATGTGTGCTTGCTATTTACGTCGTGCTTGCTATCTTTTTTACGTCGTGCTTGCTATCTTTTTTCTTCGTACTTGCTATCTTTTTTTTCGTCGTGCTTGCTATCTTTTTTCTTCGTACTTGCTATCTTTTTTTCGTCGTGCTTGCTATCTTTTTTCTTCGTACTTGCTATCTTTTTTTCGTCGTGCTTGCTATCTTTTTTATGTGTGCTTGCTATTTACGTCGTGCTTGCTATCTTTTTTACGTCGTGCTTGCTATCTTTTTTCTTCGTACTTGCTATCTTTTTTTCGTCGTGCTTGCTATCTTTTTTCTTCGTACTTGCTATCTTTTTTTCGTCGTGCTTGCTATCTTTTTTCTTCGTACTTGCTATCTTTTTTTCGTCGTGCTTGCTATCTTTTTTCTTCGTACTTGCTATCTTTTTTTTCGTCGTGCTTGCTATCTTTTTTCTTCGTACTTGCTATCTTTTTTTTCGTCGTGCTTGCTATCTTTTTTCTTCGTACTTGCTATCTTTTTTTCGTCGTGCTTGCTATCTTTTTTCTTCGTACTTGCTATCTTTTTTTCGTCGTACTTGCTATCTTTTTCCTTCGTACTTGCTATCTTTTTTTCGTCGTGCTTGCTATCTTTTTTATGTGTGCTTGCTATTTACGTCGTGCTTGCTATCTTTTTTACGTCGTGCTTGCTATCTTTTTTCTTCGTACTTGCTATCTTTTTTTCGTCGTGCTTGCTATCTTTTTTCTTCGTACTTGCTATCTTTTTTTCGTCGTACTTGCTATCTTTTTTCTTCGTACTTGCTATCTTTTTTTCGTCGTGCTTGCTATCTTTTTTCTTCGTACTTGCTATCTTTTTTTCGTCGTACTTGCTATCTTTTTTCTTCGTACTTGCTATCTTTTTTTCGTCGTGCTTGCTATCTTTTTTCTTCGTACTTGCTATCTTTTTTTCGTCGTGCTTGCTATCTTTTTTATGTGTGCTTGCTATTTACGTCGTGCTTGCTATCTTTTTTACGTCGTGCTTGCTATCTTTTTTCTTCGTACTTGCTATCTTTTTTTCGTCGTGCTTGCTATCTTTTTTCTTCGTACTTGCTATCTTTTTTTCGTCGTGCTTGCTATCTTTTTTCTTCGTACTTGCTATCTTTTTTTCGTCGTGCTTGCTATCTTTTTTATGTGTGCTTGCTATTTACGTCGTGCTTGCTATCTTTTTTACGTCGTGCTTGCTATCTTTTTTCTTCGTACTTGCTATCTTTTTTTCGTCGTGCTTGCTATCTTTTTTATGTGTGCTTGCTATTTACGTCGTGCTTGCTATCTTTTTTACGTCGTGCTTGCTATCTTTTTTCTTCGTACTTGCTATCTTTTTTTTCGTCGTGCTTGCTATCTTTTTTCTTCGTACTTGCTATCTTTTTTTCGTCGTGCTTGCTATCTTTTTTCTTCGTACTTGCTATCTTTTTTTCGTCGTGCTTGCTATCTTTTTTATGTGTGCTTGCTATTTACGTCGTGCTTGCTATCTTTTTTACGTCGTGCTTGCTATCTTTTTTCTTCGTACTTGCTATCTTTTTTTCGTCGTGCTTGCTATCTTTTTTCTTCGTACTTGCTATCTTTTTTTCGTCGTGCTTGCTATCTTTTTTCTTCGTACTTGCTATCTTTTTTTCGTCGTGCTTGCTATCTTTTTTCTTCGTACTTGCTATCTTTTTTTTCGTCGTGCTTGCTATCTTTTTTCTTCGTACTTGCTATCTTTTTTTTCGTCGTGCTTGCTATCTTTTTTCTTCGTACTTGCTATCTTTTTTTCGTCGTGCTTGCTATCTTTTTTCTTCGTACTTGCTATCTTTTTTTCGTCGTACTTGCTATCTTTTTTCTTCGTACTTGCTATCTTTTTTTCGTCGTGCTTGCTATCTTTTTTATGTGTGCTTGCTATTTACGTCGTGCTTGCTATCTTTTTTACGTCGTGCTTGCTATCTTTTTTCTTCGTACTTGCTATCTTTTTTTCGTCGTGCTTGCTATCTTTTTTCTTCGTACTTGCTATCTTTTTTTCGTCGTACTTGCTATCTTTTTTCTTCGTACTTGCTATCTTTTTTTCGTCGTGCTTGCTATCTTTTTTCTTCGTACTTGCTATCTTTTTTTCGTCGTACTTGCTATCTTTTTTCTTCGTACTTGCTATCTTTTTTTCGTCGTGCTTGCTATCTTTTTTCTTCGTACTTGCTATCTTTTTTTCGTCGTGCTTGCTATCTTTTTTATGTGTGCTTGCTATTTACGTCGTGCTTGCTATCTTTTTTACGTCGTGCTTGCTATCTTTTTTCTTCGTACTTGCTATCTTTTTTTCGTCGTGCTTGCTATCTTTTTTCTTCGTACTTGCTATCTTTTTTTCGTCGTGCTTGCTATCTTTTTTATGTGTGCTTGCTATTTACGTCGTGCTTGCTATCTTTTTTACGTCGTGCTTGCTATCTTTTTTCTTCGTACTTGCTATCTTTTTTTCGTCGTGCTTGCTATCTTTTTTCTTCGTACTTGCTATCTTTTTTTCGTCGTGCTTGCTATCTTTTTTCTTCGTACTTGCTATCTTTTTTTCGTCGTGCTTGCTATCTTTTTTCTTCGTACTTGCTATCTTTTTTTTCGTCGTGCTTGCTATCTTTTTTCTTCGTACTTGCTATCTTTTTTTTCGTCGTGCTTGCTATCTTTTTTCTTCGTACTTGCTATCTTTTTTTCGTCGTGCTTGCTATCTTTTTTATGTGTGCTTGCTATTTACGTCGTGCTTGCTATCTTTTTTACGTCGTGCTTGCTATCTTTTTTCTTCGTACTTGCTATCTTTTTTTCGTCGTGCTTGCTATCTTTTTTCTTCGTACTTGCTATCTTTTTTTCGTCGTGCTTGCTATCTTTTTTATGTGTGCTTGCTATTTACGTCGTGCTTGCTATCTTTTTTACGTCGTGCTTGCTATCTTTTTTCTTCGTACTTGCTATCTTTTTTTCGTCGTGCTTGCTATCTTTTTTCTTCGTACTTGCTATCTTTTTTTCGTCATGCTTGCTATCTTTTTTCTTCGTACTTGCTATCTTTTTTTCGTCGTGCTTGCTATCTTTTTTATGTGTGCTTGCTATTTACGTCGTGCTTGCTATCTTTTTTACGTCGTGCTTGCTATCTTTTTTCTTCGTACTTGCTATCTTTTTTTTCGTCGTGCTTGCTATCTTTTTTCTTCGTACTTGCTATCTTTTTTTCGTCGTGCTTGCTATCTTTTTTCTTCGTACTTGCTATCTTTTTTTCGTCGTGCTTGCTATCTTTTTTATGTGTGCTTGCTATTTACGTCGTGCTTGCTATCTTTTTTACGTCGTGCTTGCTATCTTTTTTCTTCGTACTTGCTATCTTTTTTTCGTCGTGCTTGCTATCTTTTTTCTTCGTACTTGCTATCTTTTTTTCGTCGTGCTTGCTATCTTTTTTATGTGTGCTTGCTATTTACGTCGTGCTTGCTATCTTTTTTACGTCGTGCTTGCTATCTTTTTTCTTCGTACTTGCTATCTTTTTTTCGTCGTGCTTGCTATCTTTTTTCTTCGTACTTGCTATCTTTTTTTCGTCGTGCTTGCTATCTTTTTTATGTGTGCTTGCTATTTACGTCGTGCTTGCTATCTTTTTTACGTCGTGCTTGCTATCTTTTTTCTTCGTACTTGCTATCTTTTTTTCGTCGTGCTTGCTATCTTTTTTCTTCGTACTTGCTATCTTTTTTTCGTCGTGCTTGCTATCTTTTTTCTTCGTACTTGCTATCTTTTTTTCGTCGTGCTTGCTATCTTTTTTATGTGTGCTTTCTATTTACGTCGTGCTTGCTATCTTTTTTACGTCGTGCTTGCTATCTTTTTCTTCGTACTTGCTATCTTTTTTTTCGTCGTGCTTGCTATCTTTTTTCTTCGTACTTGCTATCTTTTTTTCGTCGTGCTTGCTATCTTTTTTCTTCGTACTTGCTATCTTTTTTCGTCGTGCTTGCTATCTTTTTTATGTGTGCTTGCTATTTACGTCGTGCTTGCTATCTTTTTTACGTCGTGCTTGCTATCTTTTTTCTTCGTACTTGCTATCTTTTTTTCGTCGTGCTTGCTATCTTTTTTCTTCGTACTTGCTATCTTTTTTTCGTCGTGCTTGCTATCTTTTTTCTTCCTACTTGCTATCTTTTTTTCGTCGTGCTTGCTATCTTTTTTATGTGTGCTTGCTATTTACGTCGTGCTTGCTATCTTTTTTACGTCGTGCTTGCTATCTTTTTTCTTCGTACTTGCTATCTTTTTTTCGTCGTGCTTGCTATCTTTTTATGTGTGCTTGCTATTTACGTCGTGCTTGCTATCTTTTTTTACGTCGTGCTTGCTATCTTTTTTCTTCGTACTTGCTATCTTTTTTTTCGTCGTGCTTGCTATCTTTTTTCTTCGTACTTGCTATCTTTTTTTCGTCGTGCTTGCTATCTTTTTTCTTCGTACTTGCTATCTTTTTTTCGTCGTGCTTGCTATCTTTTTTATGTGTGCTTGCTATTTACGTCGTGCTTGCTATCTTTTTTACGTCGTGCTTGCTATCTTTTTTCTTCGTACTTGCTATCTTTTTTTCGTCGTGCTTGCTATCTTTTTTCTTCGTACTTGCTATCTTTTTTTCGTCGTGCTTGCTATCTTTTTTCTTCGTACTTGCTATCTTTTTTTCGTCGTGCTTGCTATCTTTTTCTTCGTACTTGCTATCTTTTTTTTCGTCGTGCTTGCTATCTTTTTTCTTCGTACTTGCTATCTTTTTTTTCGTCGTGCTTGCTATCTTTTTTCTTCGTACTTGCTATCTTTTTTTCGTCGTGCTTGCTATCTTTTTTCTTCGTACTTGCTATCTTTTTTTCGTCGTACTTGCTATCTTTTTTCTTCGTACTTGCTATCTTTTTTTCGTCGTGCTTGCTATCTTTTTTATGTGTGCTTGCTATTTACGTCGTGCTTGCTATCTTTTTTACGTCGTGCTTGCTATCTTTTTTCTTCGTACTTGCTATCTTTTTTTCGTCGTGCTTGCTATCTTTTTTCTTCGTACTTGCTATCTTTTTTTCGTCGTACTTGCTATCTTTTTTCTTCGTACTTGCTATCTTTTTTTCGTCGTGCTTGCTATCTTTTTTCTTCGTACTTGCTATCTTTTTTTCGTCGTACTTGCTATCTTTTTTCTTCGTACTTGCTATCTTTTTTTCGTCGTGCTTGCTATCTTTTTTCTTCGTACTTGCTATCTTTTTTTCGTCGTGCTTGCTATCTTTTTTATGTGTGCTTGCTATTTACGTCGTGCTTGCTATCTTTTTTACGTCGTGCTTGCTATCTTTTTTCTTCGTACTTGCTATCTTTTTTTCGTCGTGCTTGCTATCTTTTTTCTTCGTACTTGCTATCTTTTTTTCGTCGTGCTTGCTATCTTTTTTATGTGTGCTTGCTATTTACGTCGTGCTTGCTATCTTTTTTACGTCGTGCTTGCTATCTTTTTTCTTCGTACTTGCTATCTTTTTTTCGTCGTGCTTGCTATCTTTTTTCTTCGTACTTGCTATCTTTTTTTCGTCGTGCTTGCTATCTTTTTTCTTCGTACTTGCTATCTTTTTTTCGTCGTGCTTGCTATCTTTTTTCTTCGTACTTGCTATCTTTTTTTCGTCGTGCTTGCTATCTTTTTTATGTGTGCTTGCTATTTACGTCGTGCTTGCTATCTTTTTTACGTCGTGCTTGCTATCTTTTTTCTTCGTACTTGCTATCTTTTTTTCGTCGTGCTTGCTATCTTTTTTCTTCGTACTTGCTATCTTTTTTTCGTCGTACTTGCTATCTTTTTTCTTCGTACTTGCTATCTTTTTTTCGTCGTGCTTGCTATCTTTTTTCTTCGTACTTGCTATCTTTTTTTCGTCGTACTTGCTATCTTTTTTCTTCGTACTTGCTATCTTTTTTTCGTCGTGCTTGCTATCTTTTTTCTTCGTACTTGCTATCTTTTTTTCGTCGTGCTTGCTATCTTTTTTATGTGTGCTTGCTATTTACGTCGTGCTTGCTATCTTTTTTACGTCGTGCTTGCTATCTTTTTTCTTCGTACTTGCTATCTTTTTTTCGTCGTGCTTGCTATCTTTTTTCTTCGTACTTGCTATCTTTTTTTCGTCGTACTTGCTATCTTTTTTCTTCGTACTTGCTATCTTTTTTTCGTCGTGCTTGCTATCTTTTTTCTTCGTACTTGCTATCTTTTTTTCGTCGTACTTGCTATCTTTTTTTCGTCGTGCTTGCTATCTTTTTTATGTGTGCTTGCTATTTACGTCGTGCTTGCTATCTTTTTTACGTCGTGCTTGCTATCTTTTTTCTTCGTACTTGCTATCTTTTTTTCGTCGTGCTTGCTATCTTTTTTCTTCGTACTTGCTATCTTTTTTTCGTCGTGCTTGCTATCTTTTTTCTTCGTACTTGCTATCTTTTTTTCGTCGTGCTTGCTATCTTTTTTCTTCGTACTTGCTATCTTTTTTTCGTCGTGCTTGCTATCTTTTTTATGTGTGCTTGCTATTTACGTCGTGCTTGCTATCTTTTTTACGTCGTGCTTGCTATCTTTTTTCTTCGTACTTGCTATCTTTTTTTCGTCGTGCTTGCTATCTTTTTTCTTCGTACTTGCTATCTTTTTTTCGTCGTACTTGCTATCTTTTTTCTTCGTACTTGCTATCTTTTTTTCGTCGTGCTTGCTATCTTTTTTCTTCGTACTTGCTATCTTTTTTTCGTCGTACTTGCTATCTTTTTTCTTCGTACTTGCTATCTTTTTTTCGTCGTGCTTGCTATCTTTTTTCTTCGTACTTGCTATCTTTTTTTCGTCGTGCTTGCTATCTTTTTTATGTGTGCTTGCTATTTACGTCGTGCTTGCTATCTTTTTTACGTCGTGCTTGTTATCTTTTTTCTTCGTACTTGCTATCTTTTTTTCGTCGTGCTTGCTATCTTTTTTCTTCGTACTTGCTATCTTTTTTTCGTCGTACTTGCTATCTTTTTTCTTCGTACTTGCTATCTTTTTTTCGTCGTGCTTGCTATCTTTTTTCTTCGTACTTGCTATCTTTTTTTCGTCGTACTTGCTATCTTTTTTCTTCGTACTTGCTATCTTTTTTTCGTCGTGCTTGCTATCTTTTTTCTTCGTACTTGCTATCTTTTTTTCGTCGTACTTGCTATCTTTTTTCTTCGTACTTGCTATCTTTTTTTCGTCGTGCTTGCTATCTTTTTTCTTCGTACTTGCTATCTTTTTTTCGTCGTACTTGCTATCTTTTTTCTTCGTACTTGCTATCTTTTTTTTCGTCGTGCTTGCTATCTTTTTTCTTCGTACTTGCTATCTTTTTTTCGTCGTGCTTGCTATCTTTTTTATGTGTGCTTGCTATTTACGTCGTGCTTGCTATCTTTTTTACGTCGTGCTTGCTATCTTTTTTCTTCGTACTTGCTATCTTTTTTTCGTCGTGCTTGCTATCTTTTTTCTTCGTACTTGCTATCTTTTTTTCGTCGTGCTTGCTATCTTTTTTATGTGTGCTTGCTATTTACGTCGTGCTTGCTATCTTTTTTACGTCGTGCTTGCTATCTTTTTTCTTCGTACTTGCTATCTTTTTTTCGTCGTGCTTGCTATCTTTTTTCTTCGTACTTGCTATCTTTTTTTCGTCGTGCTTGCTATCTTTTTTCTTCGTACTTGCTATCTTTTTTTCGTCGTGCTTGCTATCTTTTTTATGTGTGCTTGCTATTTACGTCGTGCTTGCTATCTTTTTTACGTCGTGCTTGCTATCTTTTTTCTTCGTACTTGCTATCTTTTTTTTCGTCGTGCTTGCTATCTTTTTTCTTCGTACTTGCTATCTTTTTTTCGTCGTGCTTGCTATCTTTTTTCTTCGTACTTGCTATCTTTTTTTCGTCGTGCTTGCTATCTTTTTTATGTGTGCTTGCTATTTACGTCGTGCTTGCTATCTTTTTTACGTCGTGCTTGCTATCTTTTTTCTTCGTACTTGCTATCTTTTTTTCGTCGTGCTTGCTATCTTTTTTCTTCGTACTTGCTATCTTTTTTTCGTCGTGCTTGCTATCTTTTTTCTTCGTACTTGCTATCTTTTTTTCGTCGTGCTTGCTATCTTTTTTATGTGTGCTTGCTATTTACGTCGTGCTTGCTATCTTTTTTACGTCGTGCTTGCTATCTTTTTTCTTCGTACTTGCTATCTTTTTTTCGTCGTGCTTGCTATCTTTTTTCTTCGTACTTGCTATCTTTTTTTCGTCGTACTTGCTATCTTTTTTCTTCGTACTTGCTATCTTTTTTTCGTCGTGCTTGCTATCTTTTTTCTTCGTACTTGCTATCTTTTTTTCGTCGTGCTTGCTATCTTTTTTCTTCGTACTTGCTATCTTTTTTTCGTCGTACTTGCTATCTTTTTTCTTCGTACTTGCTATCTTTTTTTCGTCGTGCTTGCTATCTTTTTTCTTCGTACTTGCTATCTTTTTTTCGTCGTGCTTGCTATCTTTTTTATGTGTGCTTGCTATTTACGTCGTGCTTGCTATCTTTTTTACGTCGTGCTTGCTATCTTTTTTCTTCGTACTTGCTATCTTTTTTTCGTCGTGCTTGCTATCTTTTTTCTTCGTACTTGCTATCTTTTTTCTTCGTACTTGCTATCTTTTTTTCGTCGTGCTTGCTATCTTTTTTCTTCGTACTTGCTATCTTTTTTTCGTCGTACTTGCTATCTTTTTTCTTCGTACTTGCTATCTTTTTTTCGTCGTGCTTGCTATCTTTTTTCTTCGTACTTGCTATCTTTTTTTCGTCGTACTTGCTATCTTTTTTCTTCGTACTTGCTATCTTTTTTTCGTCGTGCTTGCTATCTTTTTTCTTCGTACTTGCTATCTTTTTTTCGTCGTGCTTGCTATCTTTTTTATGTGTGCTTGCTATTTACGTCGTGCTTGCTATCTTTTTTACGTCGTGCTTGCTATCTTTTTTCTTCGTACTTGCTATCTTTTTTTCGTCGTGCTTGCTATCTTTTTTCTTCGTACTTGCTATCTTTTTTTCGTCGTGCTTGCTATCTTTTTTATGTGTGCTTGCTATTTACGTCGTGCTTGCTATCTTTTTTACGTCGTGCTTGCTATCTTTTTTCTTCGTACTTGCTATCTTTTTTTCGTCGTGCTTGCTATCTTTTTTCTTCGTACTTGCTATCTTTTTTTCGTCGTACTTGCTATCTTTTTTCTTCGTACTTGCTATCTTTTTTTCGTCGTGCTTGCTATCTTTTTTCTTCGTACTTGCTATCTTTTTTTCGTCGTACTTGCTATCTTTTTTCTTCGTACTTGCTATCTTTTTTTCGTCGTGCTTGCTATCTTTTTTCTTCGTACTTGCTATCTTTTTTTCGTCGTGCTTGCTATCTTTTTTATGTGTGCTTGCTATTTACGTCGTGCTTGCTATCTTTTTTACGTCGTGCTTGCTATCTTTTTTCTTCGTACTTGCTATCTTTTTTTCGTCGTGCTTGCTATCTTTTTTCTTCGTACTTGCTATCTTTTTTTCGTCGTGCTTGCTATCTTTTTTATGTGTGCTTGCTATTTACGTCGTGCTTGCTATCTTTTTTACGTCGTGCTTGCTATCTTTTTTCTTCGTACTTGCTATCTTTTTTTCGTCGTACTTGCTATCTTTTTTTCGTCGTGCTTGCTATCTTTTTTCTTCGTACTTGCTATCTTTTTTTCGTCGTACTTGCTATCTTTTTTCTTCGTACTTGCTATCTTTTTTTCGTCGTGCTTGCTATCTTTTTTCTTCGTACTTGCTATCTTTTTTTCGTCGTACTTGCTATCTTTTTTTCGTCGTGCTTGCTATCTTTTTTATGTGTGCTTGCTATTTACGTCGTGCTTGCTATCTTTTTTACGTCGTGCTTGCTATCTTTTTTCTTCGTACTTGCTATCTTTTTTTCGTCGTGCTTGCTATCTTTTTTCTTCGTACTTGCTATCTTTTTTTCGTCGTACTTGCTATCTTTTTTTCGTCGTGCTTGCTATCTTTTTTCTTCGTACTTGCTATCTTTTTTTCGTCGTACTTGCTATCTTTTTTCTTCGTACTTGCTATCTTTTTTTCGTCGTACTTGCTATCTTTTTTTCGTCGTGCTTGCTATCTTTTTTCTTCGTACTTGCTATCTTTTTTTCGTCGTACTTGCTATCTTTTTTCTTCGTACTTGCTATCTTTTTTTCGTCGTGCTTGCTATCTTTTTTCTTCGTACTTGCTATCTTTTTTTCGTCGTACTTGCTATCTTTTTTCTTCGTACTTGCTATCTTTTTTTCGTCGTGCTTGCTATCTTTTTTCGTCGTACTTGCTATCTTTTTTTCGTCGTGCTTGCTATCTTTTTTCTTCGTACTTGCTATCTTTTTTTCGTCGTACTTGCTATCTTTTTTCTTCGTACTTGCTATCTTTTTTTCGTCGTGCTTGCTATCTTTTTTCTTCGTACTTGCTATCTTTTTTTCGTCGTACTTGCTATCTTTTTTTCGTCGTGCTTGCTATCTTTTTTATGTGTGCTTGCTATTTACGTCGTGCTTGCTATCTTTTTTACGTCGTGCTTGCTATCTTTTTTCTTCGTACTTGCTATCTTTTTTTCGTCGTACTTGCTATCTTTTTTTCGTCGTGCTTGCTATCTTTTTTCTTCGTACTTGCTATCTTTTTTTCGTCGTACTTGCTATCTTTTTTCTTCGTACTTGCTATCTTTTTTTCGTCGTGCTTGCTATCTTTTTTATGTGTGCTTGCTATTTACGTCGTGCTTGCTATCTTTTTTACGTCGTGCTTGCTATCTTTTTTCATCGTACTTGCTCTTTTTTTCGTCGTGCTTGCTATCTTTTTTTCGTCGTGCTTGCTATCTTTTTTTCGTCGTGCTTGCTATCTTTTTTCTTCGTACTTGCTATCTTTTTTTCGTCGTACTTGCTATCTTTTTTCTTCGTACTTGCTATCTTTTTTTCGTCGTACTTGCTATCTTTTTTTCGTCGTGCTTGCTATCTTTTTTATGTGTGCTTGATATTTACGTCGTGCTTGCTATCTTTTTTACGTCGTGCTTGCTATCTTTTTTCTTCGTACTTGCTATCTTTTTTTCGTCGTACTTGCTATCTTTTTTCTTCGTACTTGCTATCTTTTTTTCGTCGTGCTTGCTATCTTTTTTCTTCGTACTTGCTATCTTTTTTACGTCGTGCTTGCTATCTTTTTTCTTCGTACTTGCTATCTTTTTTTCGTCGTACTTGCTATCTTTTTTTCGTCGTGCTTGCTATCTTTTTTATGTGTGCTTGCTATTTACGTCGTACTTGCTATCTTTTTTTCGTCGTGCTTGCTATCTTTTTTCTTCGTACTTGCTATCTTTTTTTCGTCGTACTTGCTATCTTTTTTCTTCGTACTTGCTATCTTTTTTTCGTCGTGCTTGCTATCTTTTTTCTTCGTACTTGCTATCTTTTTTACGTCGTGCTTGCTATCTTTTTTCTTCGTACTTGCTATCTTTTTTTCGTCGTACTTGCTATCTTTTTTTCGTCGTGCTTGCTATCTTTTTTCTTCGTACTTGCTATCTTTTTTTCGTCGTGCTTGCTATCTTTTTTTCGTCGTGCTTGCTATCTTTTTTTCGTCGTGCTTGCTATCTTTTTTCTTCGTACTTGCTATCTTTTTTTCGTCGTGCTTGCTATCTTTTTTCTTCGTACTTGCTATCTTTTTTTCGTCGTACTTGCTATCTTTTTTCTTCGTACTTGCTATCTTTTTTTCGTCGTGCTTGCTATCTTTTTTCTTCGTACTTGCTATCTTTTTTTCGTCGTACTTGCTATCTTTTTTCTTCGTACTTGCTATCTTTTTTTCGTCGTGCTTGCTATCTTTTTTCTTCGTACTTGCTATCTTTTTTTCGTCGTGCTTGCTATCTTTTTTATGTGTGCTTGCTATTTACGTCGTGCTTGCTATCTTTTTTACGTCGTGCTTGCTATCTTTTTTCTTCGTACTTGCTATCTTTTTTTCGTCGTGCTTGCTATCTTTTTTCTTCGTACTTGCTATCTTTTTTTCGTCGTGCTTGCTATCTTTTTTATGTGTGCTTGCTATTTACGTCGTGCTTGCTATCTTTTTTACGTCGTGCTTGCTATCTTTTTTCTTCGTACTTGCTATCTTTTTTTCGTCGTGCTTGCTATCTTTTTTCTTCGTACTTGCTATCTTTTTTTCGTCGTGCTTGCTATCTTTTTTCTTCGTACTTGCTATCTTTTTTTCGTCGTGCTTGCTATCTTTTTTCTTCGTACTTGCTATCTTTTTTTCGTCGTGCTTGCTATCTTTTTTATGTGTGCTTGCTATTTACGTCGTGCTTGCTATCTTTTTTACGTCGTGCTTGCTATCTTTTTTCTTCGTACTTGCTATCTTTTTTTCGTCGTGCTTGCTATCTTTTTTCTTCGTACTTGCTATCTTTTTTTCGTCGTACTTGCTATCTTTTTTCTTCGTACTTGCTATCTTTTTTTCGTCGTGCTTGCTATCTTTTTTCTTCGTACTTGCTATCTTTTTTTCGTCGTGCTTGCTATCTTTTTTCTTCGTACTTGCTATCTTTTTTTCGTCGTACTTGCTATCTTTTTTCTTCGTACTTGCTATCTTTTTTTCGTCGTGCTTGCTATCTTTTTTCTTCGTACTTGCTATCTTTTTTTCGTCGTGCTTGCTATCTTTTTTATGTGTGCTTGCTATTTACGTCGTGCTTGCTATCTTTTTTACGTCGTGCTTGCTATCTTTTTTCTTCGTACTTGCTATCTTTTTTTCGTCGTGCTTGCTATCTTTTTTCTTCGTACTTGCTATCTTTTTTTCGTCGTACTTGCTATCTTTTTTCTTCGTACTTGCTATCTTTTTTTCGTCGTGCTTGCTATCTTTTTTCTTCGTACTTGCTATCTTTTTTTCGTCGTACTTGCTATCTTTTTTCTTCGTACTTGCTATCTTTTTTTCGTCGTGCTTGCTATCTTTTTTCTTCGTACTTGCTATCTTTTTTTCGTCGTACTTGCTATCTTTTTTCTTCGTACTTGCTATCTTTTTTTCGTCGTGCTTGCTATCTTTTTTCTTCGTACTTGCTATCTTTTTTTCGTCGTACTTGCTATCTTTTTTCTTCGTACTTGCTATCTTTTTTTTCGTCGTGCTTGCTATCTTTTTTCTTCGTACTTGCTATCTTTTTTTCGTCGTGCTTGCTATCTTTTTTATGTGTGCTTGCTATTTACGTCGTGCTTGCTATCTTTTTTACGTCGTGCTTGCTATCTTTTTTCTTCGTACTTGCTATCTTTTTTTCGTCGTGCTTGCTATCTTTTTTCTTCGTACTTGCTATCTTTTTTTCGTCGTGCTTGCTATCTTTTTTATGTGTGCTTGCTATTTACGTCGTGCTTGCTATCTTTTTTACGTCGTGCTTGCTATCTTTTTTCTTCGTACTTGCTATCTTTTTTTCGTCGTGCTTGCTATCTTTTTTCTTCGTACTTGCTATCTTTTTTTCGTCGTGCTTGCTATCTTTTTTCTTCGTACTTGCTATCTTTTTTTCGTCGTGCTTGCTATCTTTTTTATGTGTGCTTGCTATTTACGTCGTGCTTGCTATCTTTTTTACGTCGTGCTTGCTATCTTTTTTCTTCGTACTTGCTATCTTTTTTTTCGTCGTGCTTGCTATCTTTTTTCTTCGTACTTGCTATCTTTTTTTCGTCGTGCTTGCTATCTTTTTTCTTCGTACTTGCTATCTTTTTTTCGTCGTGCTTGCTATCTTTTTTATGTGTGCTTGCTATTTACGTCGTGCTTGCTATCTTTTTTACGTCGTGCTTGCTATCTTTTTTCTTCGTACTTGCTATCTTTTTTTCGTCGTGCTTGCTATCTTTTTTCTTCGTACTTGCTATCTTTTTTTCGTCGTGCTTGCTATCTTTTTTCTTCGTACTTGCTATCTTTTTTTCGTCGTGCTTGCTATCTTTTTTATGTGTGCTTGCTATTTACGTCGTGCTTGCTATCTTTTTTACGTCGTGCTTGCTATCTTTTTTCTTCGTACTTGCTATTTTTTTTTCGTCGTGCTTGCTATCTTTTTTCTTCGTACTTGCTATCTTTTTTTCGTCGTACTTGCTATCTTTTTTCTTCGTACTTGCTATCTTTTTTTCGTCGTGCTTGCTATCTTTTTTCTTCGTACTTGCTATCTTTTTTTCGTCGTGCTTGCTATCTTTTTTCTTCGTACTTGCTATCTTTTTTTCGTCGTACTTGCTATCTTTTTTCTTCGTACTTGCTATCTTTTTTTCGTCGTGCTTGCTATCTTTTTTCTTCGTACTTGCTATCTTTTTTTCGTCGTGCTTGCTATCTTTTTTATGTGTGCTTGCTATTTACGTCGTGCTTGCTATCTTTTTTACGTCGTGCTTGCTATCTTTTTTCTTCGTACTTGCTATCTTTTTTTCGTCGTGCTTGCTATCTTTTTTCTTCGTGCTTGCTATCTTTTTTCTTCGTACTTGCTATCTTTTTTTCGTCGTGCTTGCTATCTTTTTTCTTCGTACTTGCTATCTTTTTTTCGACGTACTTGCTATCTTTTTTCTTCGTACTTGCTATCTTTTTTTCGTCGTGCTTGCTATCTTTTTTCTTCGTACTTGCTATCTTTTTTTCGTCGTACTTGCTATCTTTTTTCTTCGTACTTGCTATCTTTTTTTCGTCGTGCTTGCTATCTTTTTTCTTCGTACTTGCTATCTTTTTTTCGTCGTGCTTGCTATCTTTTTTATGTGTGCTTGCTATTTACGTCGTGCTTGCTATCTTTTTTACGTCGTGCTTGCTATCTTTTTTCTTCGTACTTGCTATCTTTTTTTCGTCGTGCTTGCTATCTTTTTTCTTCGTACTTGCTATCTTTTTTTCGTCGTGCTTGCTATCTTTTTTATGTGTGCTTGCTATTTACGTCGTGCTTGCTATCTTTTTTACGTCGTGCTTGCTATCTTTTTTCTTCGTACTTGCTATCTTTTTTTCGTCGTGCTTGCTATCTTTTTTCTTCGTACTTGCTATCTTTTTTTCGTCGTACTTGCTATCTTTTTTCTTCGTACTTGCTATCTTTTTTTCGTCGTGCTTGCTATCTTTTTTCTTCGTACTTGCTATCTTTTTTTCGTCGTACTTGCTATCTTTTTTCTTCGTACTTGCTATCTTTTTTTCGTCGTGCTTGCTATCTTTTTTCTTCGTACTTGCTATCTTTTTTTCGTCGTGCTTGCTATCTTTTTTATGTGTGCTTGCTATTTACGTCGTGCTTGCTATCTTTTTTACGTCGTGCTTGCTATCTTTTTTCTTCGTACTTGCTATCTTTTTTTCGTCGTGCTTGCTATCTTTTTTCTTCGTACTTGCTATCTTTTTTTCGTCGTGCTTGCTATCTTTTTTATGTGTGCTTGCTATTTACGTCGTGCTTGCTATCTTTTTTACGTCGTGCTTGCTATCTTTTTTCTTCGTACTTGCTATCTTTTTTTCGTCGTACTTGCTATCTTTTTTTCGTCGTGCTTGCTATCTTTTTTCTTCGTACTTGCTATCTTTTTTTCGTCGTACTTGCTATCTTTTTTCTTCGTACTTGCTATCTTTTTTTCGTCGTGCTTGCTATCTTTTTTCTTCGTAATTGCTATCTTTTTTTCGTCGTACTTGCTATCTTTTTTTCGTCGTGCTTGCTATCTTTTTTATGTGTGCTTGCTATTTACGTCGTGCTTGCTATCTTTTTTACGTCGTGCTTGCTATCTTTTTTCTTCGTACTTGCTATCTTTTTTTCGTCGTGCTTGCTATCTTTTTTCTTCGTACTTGCTATCTTTTTTTCGTCGTACTAGCTATCTTTTTTTCGTCGTGCTTGCTATCTTTTTTCTTCGTACTTGCTATCTTTTTTTCGTCGTACTTGCTATCTTTTTTCTTCGTACTTGCTATCTTTTTTTCGTCGTACTTGCTATCTTTTTTTCGTCGTGCTTGCTATCTTTTTTATGTGTGCTTGCTATTTACGTCGTGCTTGCTATCTTTTTTTACGTCGTGCTTGCTATCTTTTTTCTTCGTACTTGCTATCTTTTTTTCGTCGTGCTTGCTATCTTTTTTCTTCGTACTTGCTATCTTTTTTTCGTCGTGCTTGCTATCTTTTTTATGTGTGCTTGCTATTTACGTCGTGCTTGCTATCTTTTTTACGTCGTGCTTGCTATCTTTTTTCTTCGTACTTGCTATCTTTTTTTCGTCGTGCTTGCTATCTTTTTTCTTCGTACTTGCTATCTTTTTTTCGTCGTACTTGCTATCTTTTTTCTTCGTACTTGCTATCTTTTTTTCGTCGTGCTTGCTATCTTTTTTCTTCGTACTTGCTATCTTTTTTTCGTCGTACTTGCTATCTTTTTTCTTCGTACTTGCTATCTTTTTTTCGTCGTGCTTGCTATCTTTTTTCTTCGTACTTGCTATCTTTTTTTCGTCGTGCTTGCTATCTTTTTTCTTCGTACTTGCTATCTTTTTTTCGTCGTGCTTGCTATCTTTTTTATGTGTGCTTGCTATTTACGTCGTGCTTGCTATCTTTTTTACGTCGTGCTTGCTATCTTTTTTCTTCGTACTTGCTATCTTTTTTTCGTCGTACTTGCTATCTTTTTTTCGTCGTGCTTGCTATCTTTTTTCTTCGTACTTGCTATCTTTTTTTCGTCGTGCTTGCTATCTTTTTTCTTCGTACTTGCTATCTTTTTTTCGTCGTACTTGCTATCTTTTTTTCGTCGTGCTTGCTATCTTTTTTCTTCGTACTTGCTATCTTTTTTTCGTCGTACTTGCTATCTTTTTTCTTCGTACTTGCTATCTTTTTTTCGTCGTACTTGCTATCTTTTTTTCGTCGTGCTTGCTATCTTTTTTATGTGTGCTTGCTATTTACGTCGTGCTTGCTATCTTTTTTACGTCGTGCTTGCTATCTTTTTTCTTCGTACTTGCTATCTTTTTTTCGTCGTGCTTGCTATCTTTTTTCTTCGTACTTGCTATCTTTTTTTCGTCGTGCTTGCTATCTTTTTTCTTCGTACTTGCTATCTTTTTTTCGTCGTGCTTGCTATCTTTTTTATGTGTGCTTGCTATTTACGTCGTGCTTGCTATCTTTTTTACGTCGTGCTTGCTATCTTTTTTCTTCGTACTTGCTATCTTTTTTTCGTCGTGCTTGCTATCTTTTTTCTTCGTACTTGCTATCTTTTTTTCGTCGTACTTGCTATCTTTTTTCTTCGTACTTGCTATCTTTTTTTCGTCGTGCTTGCTATCTTTTTTCTTCGTACTTGCTATCTTTTTTTCGTCGTGCTTGCTATCTTTTTTCTTCGTACTTGCTATCTTTTTTTCGTCGTACTTGCTATCTTTTTTCTTCGTACTTGCTATCTTTTTTTCGTCGTGCTTGCTATCTTTTTTCTTCGTACTTGCTATCTTTTTTTCGTCGTGCTTGCTATCTTTTTTATGTGTGCTTGCTATTTACGTCGTGCTTGCTATCTTTTTTACGTCGTGCTTGCTATCTTTTTTCTTCGTACTTGCTATCTTTTTTTCGTCGTGCTTGCTATCTTTTTTCTTCGTACTTGCTATCTTTTTTTCGTCGTGCTTGCTATCTTTTTTATGTGTGCTTGCTATTTACGTCGTGCTTGCTATCTTTTTTACGTCGTGCTTGCTATCTTTTTTCTTCGTACTTGCTATCTTTTTTTCGTCGTGCTTGCTATCTTTTTTCTTCGTACTTGCTATCTTTTTTTCGTCGTGCTTGCTATCTTTTTTCTTCGTACTTGCTATCTTTTTTTCGTCGTGCTTGCTATCTTTTTTCTTCGTACTTGCTATCTTTTTTTCGTCGTGCTTGCTATCTTTTTTATGTGTGCTTGCTATTTACGTCGTGCTTGCTATCTTTTTTACGTCGTGCTTGCTATCTTTTTTCTTCGTACTTGCTATCTTTTTTTCGTCGTGCTTGCTATCTTTTTTCTTCGTACTTGCTATCTTTTTTTCGTCGTACTTGCTATCTTTTTTCTTCGTACTTGCTATCTTTTTTTCGTCGTGCTTGCTATCTTTTTTCTTCGTACTTGCTATCTTTTTTTCGTCGTGCTTGCTATCTTTTTTCTTCGTACTTGCTATCTTTTTTTCGTCGTACTTGCTATCTTTTTTCTTCGTACTTGCTATCTTTTTTTCGTCGTGCTTGCTATCTTTTTTCTTCGTACTTGCTATCTTTTTTTCGTCGTGCTTGCTATCTTTTTTATGTGTGCTTGCTATTTACGTCGTGCTTGCTATCTTTTTTACGTCGTGCTTGCTATCTTTTTTCTTCGTACTTGCTATCTTTTTTTCGTCGTGCTTGCTATCTTTTTTCTTCGTACTTGCTATCTTTTTTTCGTCGTACTTGCTATCTTTTTTCTTCGTACTTGCTATCTTTTTTTCGTCGTGCTTGCTATCTTTTTTCTTCGTACTTGCTATCTTTTTTTCGTCGTACT
Organism: Harpalus rufipes; assembly: GCA_951394225.1. Taxonomy (NCBI): domain Eukaryota; kingdom Metazoa; phylum Arthropoda; class Insecta; order Coleoptera; family Carabidae; genus Harpalus; species Harpalus rufipes. Next base: position 30,547,279 of record OX596287.1, read on the forward strand.
TGCTATCTTTTTTCTTCGTACTTGCTATCTTTTTTTCGTCGTGCTTGCTATCTTTTTTCTTCGTACTTGCTATCTTTTTTTCGTCGTACTTGCTATCTTTTTTCTTCGTACTTGCTATCTTTTTTTCGTCGTGCTTGCTATCTTTTTTCTTCGTACTTGCTATCTTTTTTTCGTCGTACTTGCTATCTTTTTTCTTCGTACTTGCTATCTTTTTTTTCGTCGTGCTTGCTATCTTTTTTCTTCGTACTTGCTATCTTTTTTTCGTCGTGCTTGCTATCTTTTTTATGTGTGCTTGCTATTTACGTCGTGCTTGCTATCTTTTTTACGTCGTGCTTGCTATCTTTTTTCTTCGTACTTGCTATCTTTTTTTCGTCGTGCTTGCTATCTTTTTTCTTCGTACTTGCTATCTTTTTTTCGTCGTGCTTGCTATCTTTTTTATGTGTGCTTGCTATTTACGTCGTGCTTGCTATCTTTTTTACGTCGTGCTTGCTATCTTTTTTCTTCGTACTTGCTATCTTTTTTTCGTCGTGCTTGCTATCTTTTTTCTTCGTACTTGCTATCTTTTTTTCGTCGTGCTTGCTATCTTTTTTCTTCGTACTTGCTATCTTTTTTTCGTCGTGCTTGCTATCTTTTTTATGTGTGCTTGCTATTTACGTCGTGCTTGCTATCTTTTTTACGTCGTGCTTGCTATCTTTTTTCTTCGTACTTGCTATCTTTTTTTTCGTCGTGCTTGCTATCTTTTTTCTTCGTACTTGCTATCTTTTTTTCGTCGTGCTTGCTATCTTTTTTCTTCGTACTTGCTATCTTTTTTTCGTCGTGCTTGCTATCTTTTTTATGTGTGCTTGCTATTTACGTCGTGCTTGCTATCTTTTTTACGTCGTGCTTGCTATCTTTTTTCTTCGTACTTGCTATCTTTTTTTCGTCGT
>OX596288.1:0-210645 GCA_951394225.1 Harpalus rufipes
ACGAATCCGGCAACGAAAAATTTATTTGACCTTTAGTTTTTTCAGAATAGTCGTTTAAAGTTCAACAAAATTTTGGGTCATATTTTTGACCTTCAATAACTCCAATTATATAAAAGTCATTGGGCCCAAATTTGGCAATTCATTAGACCTTTATGGGTAGTATACTTATAACAAATAACAATCAGATATAAGCAAAAAAAATTTTTTGTAAAAATCCTAAGGGGTACCCCTTAGAAAAATTTTTTTTTAGTCAAAAATTAAAAGTATCGATTTATATTTATTTATATATGCTAATAATATATTTCAACCATGACAAATACGAATCCGGCAACGAAAAATTTATTTGACCTTTAGTTTTTTCAGAATAGTCGTTTAAAGTTCAACAAAATTTTGGGTCATATTTTTGACCTTCAATAACTCCAATTATATAAAAGTCATTGGGCACAAATTTGGCAATTCATTAGACCTTTATGGGTAGTATACTTATAACAAATAACAATCAGATATAAGCAAAAAAAATTTTTTGTAAAAATCCTAAGGGGTACCCCTTAGAAAAATTTTTTTTTAGTCAAAAATTAAAAGTATCGATTTATATTTATTTATATATGCTAATAATATATTTCAACCATGACAAATACGAATCCGGCAACGAAAAATTTATTTGACCTTTAGTTTTTTCAGAATAGTCGTTTAAAGTTCAACAAAATTTTGGGTCATATTTTTGACCTTCAATAACTCCAATTATATAAAAGTCATTGGGCCCAAATTTGGCAATTCATTAGACCTTTATGGGTAGTATACTTATAACAAATAACAATCAGATATAAGCAAAAAAAATTTTTTGTAAAAATCCTAAGGGGTACCCCTTAGAAAAATTTTTTTTTAGTCAAAAATTAAAAGTATCGATTTATATTTATTTATATATGCTAATAATATATTTCAACCATGACAAATACGAATCCGGCAACGAAAAATTTATTTGACCTTTAGTTTTTTCAGAATAGTCGTTTAAAGTTCAACAAAATTTTGGGTCATATTTTTGACCTTCAATAACTCCAATTATATAAAAGTCATTGGGCCCAAATTTGGCAATTCATTAGACCTTTATGGGTAGTATACTTATAACAAATAACAATCAGATATAAGCAAAAAAAATTTTTTGTAAAAATCCTAAGGGGTACCCCTTAGAAAAATTTTTTTTTAGTCAAAAATTAAAAGTATCGATTTATATTTATTTATATATGCTAATAATATATTTCAACCATGACAAATACGAATCCGGCAACGAAAAATTTATTTGACCTTTAGTTTTTTCAGAATAGTCGTTTAAAGTTCAACAAAATTTTGGGTCATATTTTTGACCTTCAATAACTCCAATTATATAAAAGTCATTGGGCCCAAATTTGGCAATTCATTAGACCTTTATGGGTAGTATACTTATAACAAATAACAATCAGATATAAGCAAAAAAAAATTTTTGTAAAAATCCTAAGGGGTACCCCTTAGAAAAATTTTTTTTTAGTCAAAAATTAAAAGTATCGATTTATATTTATTTATATATGCTAATAATATATTTCAACCATGACAAATACGAATCCGGCAACGAAAAATTTATTTGACCTTTAGTTTTTTCAGAATAGTCGTTTAAAGTTCAACAAAATTTTGGGTCATATTTTTGACCTTCAATAACTCCAATTATATAAAAGTCATTGGGCCCAAATTTGGCAATTCATTAGACCTTTATGGGTAGTATACTTATAACAAATAACAATCAGATATAAGCAAAAAAAATTTTTTGTAAAAATCCTAAGGGGTACCCCTTAGAAAAATTTTTTTTTAGTCAAAAATTAAAAGTATCGATTTATATTTATTTATATATGCTAATAATATATTTCAACCATGACAAATACGAATCCGGCAACGAAAAATTTATTTGACCTTTAGTTTTTTCAGAATAGTCGTTTAAAGTTCAACAAAATTTTGGGTCATATTTTTGACCTTCAATAACTCCAATTATATAAAAGTCATTGGGCCCAAATTTGGCAATTCATTAGACCTTTATGGGTAGTATACTTATAACAAATAACAATCAGATATAAGCAAAAAAAATTTTTTGTAAAAATCCTAAGGGGTACCCCTTAGAAAAATTTTTTTTTAGTCAAAAATTAAAAGTATCGATTTATATTTATTTATATATGCTAATAATATATTTCAACCATGACAAATACGAATCCGGCAACGAAAAATTTATTTGACCTTTAGTTTTTTCAGAATAGTCGTTTAAAGTTCAACAAAATTTTGGGTCATATTTTTGACCTTCAATAACTCCAATTATATAAAAGTCATTGGGCCCAAATTTGGCAATTCATTAGACCTTTATGGGTAGTATACTTATAACAAATAACAATCAGATATAAGCAAAAAAAATTTTTTGTAAAAATCCTAAGGGGTACCCCTTAGAAAAATTTTTTTTTAGTCAAAAATTAAAAGTATCGATTTATATTTATTTATATATGCTAATAATATATTTCAACCATGACAAATACGAATCCGGCAACGAAAAATTTATTTGACCTTTAGTTTTTTCAGAATAGTCGTTTAAAGTTCAACAAAATTTTGGGTCATATTTTTGACCTTCAATAACTCCAATTATATAAAAGTCATTGGGCCCAAATTTGGCAATTCATTAGACCTTTATGGGTAGTATACTTATAACAAATAACAATCAGATATAAGCAAAAAAAATTTTTTGTAAAAATCCTAAGGGGTACCCCTTAGAAAAATTTTTTTTTAGTCAAAAATTAAAAGTATCGATTTATATTTATTTATATATGCTAATAATATATTTCAACCATGACAAATACGAATCCGGCAACGAAAAATTTATTTGACCTTTAGTTTTTTCAGAATAGTCGTTTAAAGTTCAACAAAATTTTGGGTCATATTTTTGACCTTCAATAACTCCAATTATATAAAAGTCATTGGGCCCAAATTTGGCAATTCATTAGACCTTTATGGGTAGTATACTTATAACAAATAACAATCAGATATAAGCAAAAAAAATTTTTTGTAAAAATCCTAAGGGGTACCCCTTAGAAAAATTTTTTTTTAGTCAAAAATTAAAAGTATCGATTTATATTTATTTATATATGCTAATAATATATTTCAACCATGACAAATACGAATCCGGCAACGAAAAATTTATTTGACCTTTAGTTTTTTCAGAATAGTCGTTTAAAGTTCAACAAAATTTTGGGTCATATTTTTGACCTTCAATAACTCCAATTATATAAAAGTCATTGGGCCCAAATTTGGCAATTCATTAGACCTTTATGGGTAGTATACTTATAACAAATAACAATCAGATATAAGCAAAAAAAATTTTTTGTAAAAATCCTAAGGGGTACCCCTTAGAAAAATTTTTTTTTAGTCAAAAATTAAAAGTATCGATTTATATTTATTTATATATGCTAATAATATATTTCAACCATGACAAATACGAATCCGGCAACGAAAAATTTATTTGACCTTTAGTTTTTTCAGAATGGTCGTTTAAAGTTCAACAAAATTTTGGGTCATATTTTTGACCTTCAATAACTCCAATTATATAAAAGTCATTGGGCCCAAATTTGGCAATTCATTAGACCTTTATGGGTAGTATACTTATAACAAATAACAATCAGATATAAGCAAAAAAAAATTTTTGTAAAAATCCTAAGGGGTACCCCTTAGAAAAATTTTTTTTTAGTCAAAAATTAAAAGTATCGATTTATATTTATTTATATATGCTAATAATATATTTCAACCATGACAAATACGAATCCGGCAACGAAAAATTTATTTGACCTTTAGTTTTTTCAGAATAGTCGTTTAAAGTTCAACAAAATTTTGGGTCATATTTTTGACCTTCAATAACTCCAATTATATAAAAGTCATTGGGCCCAAATTTGGCAATTCATTAGACCTTTATGGGTAGTATACTTATAACAAATAACAATCAGATATAAGCAAAAAAAAATTTTTGTAAAAATCCTAAGGGGTACCCCTTAGAAAAATTTTTTTTTAGTCAAAAATTAAAAGTATCGATTTATATTTATTTATATATGCTAATAATATATTTCAACCATGACAAATACGAATCCGGCAACGAAAAATTTATTTGACCTTTAGTTTTTTCAGAATAGTCGTTTAAAGTTCAACAAAATTTTGGGTCATATTTTTGACCTTCAATAACTCCAATTATATAAAAGTCATTGGGCCCAAATTTGGCAATTCATTAGACCTTTATGGGTAGTATACTTATAACAAATAACAATCAGATATAAGCAAAAAAAAATTTTTGTAAAAATCCTAAGGGGTACCCCTTAGAAAAATTTTTTTTTAGTCAAAAATTAAAAGTATCGATTTATATTTATTTATATATGCTAATAATATATTTCAACCATGACAAATACGAATCCGGCAACGAAAAATTTATTTGACCTTTAGTTTTTTCAGAATAGTCGTTTAAAGTTCAACAAAATTTTGGGTCATATTTTTGACCTTCAATAACTCCAATTATATAAAAGTCATTGGGCCCAAATTTGGCAATTCATTAGACCTTTATGGGTAGTATACTTATAACAAATAACAATCAGATATAAGCAAAAAAAAATTTTTGTAAAAATCCTAAGGGGTACCCCTTAGAAAAATTTTTTTTTAGTCAAAAATTAAAAGTATCGATTTATATTTATTTATATATGCTAATAATATATTTCAACCATGACAAATACGAATCCGGCAACGAAAAATTTATTTGACCTTTAGTTTTTTCAGAATAGTCGTTTAAAGTTCAACAAAATTTTGGGTCATATTTTTGACCTTCAATAACTCCAATTATATAAAAGTCATTGGGCCCAAATTTGGCAATTCATTAGACCTTTATGGGTAGTATACTTATAACAAATAACAATCAGATATAAGCAAAAAAAATTTTTTGTAAAAATCCTAAGGGGTACCCCTTAGAAAAATTTTTTTTTAGTCAAAAATTAAAAGTATCGATTTATATTTATTTATATATGCTAATAATATATTTCAACCATGACAAATACGAATCCGGCAACGAAAAATTTATTTGACCTTTAGTTTTTTCAGAATAGTCGTTTAAAGTTCAACAAAATTTTGGGTCATATTTTTGACCTTCAATAACTCCAATTATATAAAAGTCATTGGGCCCAAATTTGGCAATTCATTAGACCTTTATGGGTAGTATACTTATAACAAATAACAATCAGATATAAGCAAAAAAAAATTTTTGTAAAAATCCTAAGGGGTACCCCTTAGAAAAATTTTTTTTTAGTCAAAAATTAAAAGTATCGATTTATATTTATTTATATATGCTAATAATATATTTCAACCATGACAAATACGAATCCGGCAACGAAAAATTTATTTGACCTTTAGTTTTTTCAGAATAGTCGTTTAAAGTTCAACAAAATTTTGGGTCATATTTTTGACCTTCAATAACTCCAATTATATAAAAGTCATTGGGCCCAAATTTGGCAATTCATTAGACCTTTATGGGTAGTATACTTATAACAAATAACAATCAGATATAAGCAAAAAAAAATTTTTGTAAAAATCCTAAGGGGTACCCCTTAGAAAAATTTTTTTTTAGTCAAAAATTAAAAGTATCGATTTATATTTATTTATATATGCTAATAATATATTTCAACCATGACAAATACGAATCCGGCAACGAAAAATTTATTTGACCTTTAGTTTTTTCAGAATAGTCGTTTAAAGTTCAACAAAATTTTGGGTCATATTTTTGACCTTCAATAACTCCAATTATATAAAAGTCATTGGGCCCAAATTTGGCAATTCATTAGACCTTTATGGGTAGTATACTTATAACAAATAACAATCAGATATAAGCAAAAAAAAATTTTTGTAAAAATCCTAAGGGGTACCCCTTAGAAAAATTTTTTTTTAGTCAAAAATTAAAAGTATCGATTTATATTTATTTATATATGCTAATAATATATTTCAACCATGACAAATACGAATCCGGCAACGAAAAATTTATTTGACCTTTAGTTTTTTCAGAATAGTCGTTTAAAGTTCAACAAAATTTTGGGTCATATTTTTGACCTTCAATAACTCCAATTATATAAAAGTCATTGGGCCCAAATTTGGCAATTCATTAGACCTTTATGGGTAGTATACTTATAACAAATAACAATCAGATATAAGCAAAAAAAAATTTTTGTAAAAATCCTAAGGGGTACCCCTTAGAAAAATTTTTTTTTAGTCAAAAATTAAAAGTATCGATTTATATTTATTTATATATGCTAATAATATATTTCAACCATGACAAATACGAATCCGGCAACGAAAAATTTATTTGACCTTTAGTTTTTTCAGAATAGTCGTTTAAAGTTCAACAAAATTTTGGGTCATATTTTTGACCTTCAATAACTCCAATTATATAAAAGTCATTGGGCCCAAATTTGGCAATTCATTAGACCTTTATGGGTAGTATACTTATAACAAATAACAATCAGATATAAGCAAAAAAAAATTTTTGTAAAAATCCTAAGGGGTACCCCTTAGAAAAATTTTTTTTTAGTCAAAAATTAAAAGTATCGATTTATATTTATTTATATATGCTAATAATATATTTCAACCATGACAAATACGAATCCGGCAACGAAAAATTTATTTGACCTTTAGTTTTTTCAGAATAGTCGTTTAAAGTTCAACAAAATTTTGGGTCATATTTTTGACCTTCAATAACTCCAATTATATAAAAGTCATTGGGCCCAAATTTGGCAATTCATTAGACCTTTATGGGTAGTATACTTATAACAAATAACAATCAGATATAAGCAAAAAAAAATTTTTGTAAAAATCCTAAGGGGTACCCCTTAGAAAAATTTTTTTTTAGTCAAAAATTAAAAGTATCGATTTATATTTATTTATATATGCTAATAATATATTTCAACCATGACAAATACGAATCCGGCAACGAAAAATTTATTTGACCTTTAGTTTTTTCAGAATAGTCGTTTAAAGTTCAACAAAATTTTGGGTCATATTTTTGACCTTCAATAACTCCAATTATATAAAAGTCATTGGGCCCAAATTTGGCAATTCATTAGACCTTTATGGGTAGTATACTTATAACAAATAACAATCAGATATAAGCAAAAAAAATTTTTTGTAAAAATCCTAAGGGGTACCCCTTAGAAAAATTTTTTTTTAGTCAAAAATTAAAAGTATCGATTTATATTTATTTATATATGCTAATAATATATTTCAACCATGACAAATACGAATCCGGCAACGAAAAATTTATTTGACCTTTAGTTTTTTCAGAATAGTCGTTTAAAGTTCAACAAAATTTTGGGTCATATTTTTGACCTTCAATAACTCCAATTATATAAAAGTCATTGGGCCCAAATTTGGCAATTCATTAGACCTTTATGGGTAGTATACTTATAACAAATAACAATCAGATATAAGCAAAAAAAAATTTTTGTAAAAATCCTAAGGGGTACCCCTTAGAAAAATTTTTTTTTAGTCAAAAATTAAAAGTATCGATTTATATTTATTTATATATGCTAATAATATATTTCAACCATGACAAATACGAATCCGGCAACGAAAAATTTATTTGACCTTTAGTTTTTTCAGAATAGTCGTTTAAAGTTCAACAAAATTTTGGGTCATATTTTTGACCTTCAATAACTCCAATTATATAAAAGTCATTGGGCCCAAATTTGGCAATTCATTAGACCTTTATGGGTAGTATACTTATAACAAATAACAATCAGATATAAGCAAAAAAAAATTTTTGTAAAAATCCTAAGGGGTACCCCTTAGAAAAATTTTTTTTTAGTCAAAAATTAAAAGTATCGATTTATATTTATTTATATATGCTAATAATATATTTCAACCATGACAAATACGAATCCGGCAACGAAAAATTTATTTGACCTTTAGTTTTTTCAGAATAGTCGTTTAAAGTTCAACAAAATTTTGGGTCATATTTTTGACCTTCAATAACTCCAATTATATAAAAGTCATTGGGCCCAAATTTGGCAATTCATTAGACCTTTATGGGTAGTATACTTATAACAAATAACAATCAGATATAAGCAAAAAAAAATTTTTGTAAAAATCCTAAGGGGTACCCCTTAGAAAAATTTTTTTTTAGTCAAAAATTAAAAGTATCGATTTATATTTATTTATATATGCTAATAATATATTTCAACCATGACAAATACGAATCCGGCAACGAAAAATTTATTTGACCTTTAGTTTTTTCAGAATAGTCGTTTAAAGTTCAACAAAATTTTGGGTCATATTTTTGACCTTCAATAACTCCAATTATATAAAAGTCATTGGGCCCAAATTTGGCAATTCATTAGACCTTTATGGGTAGTATACTTATAACAAATAACAATCAGATATAAGCAAAAAAAAATTTTTGTAAAAATCCTAAGGGGTACCCCTTAGAAAAATTTTTTTTTAGTCAAAAATTAAAAGTATCGATTTATATTTATTTATATATGCTAATAATATATTTCAACCATGACAAATACGAATCCGGCAACGAAAAATTTATTTGACCTTTAGTTTTTTCAGAATAGTCGTTTAAAGTTCAACAAAATTTTGGGTCATATTTTTGACCTTCAATAACTCCAATTATATAAAAGTCATTGGGCCCAAATTTGGCAATTCATTAGACCTTTATGGGTAGTATACTTATAACAAATAACAATCAGATATAAGCAAAAAAAAATTTTTGTAAAAATCCTAAGGGGTACCCCTTAGAAAAATTTTTTTTTAGTCAAAAATTAAAAGTATCGATTTATATTTATTTATATATGCTAATAATATATTTCAACCATGACAAATACGAATCCGGCAACGAAAAATTTATTTGACCTTTAGTTTTTTCAGAATAGTCGTTTAAAGTTCAACAAAATTTTGGGTCATATTTTTGACCTTCAATAACTCCAATTATATAAAAGTCATTGGGCCCAAATTTGGCAATTCATTAGACCTTTATGGGTAGTATACTTATAACAAATAACAATCAGATATAAGCAAAAAAAAATTTTTGTAAAAATCCTAAGGGGTACCCCTTAGAAAAATTTTTTTTTAGTCAAAAATTAAAAGTATCGATTTATATTTATTTATATATGCTAATAATATATTTCAACCATGACAAATACGAATCCGGCAACGAAAAATTTATTTGACCTTTAGTTTTTTCAGAATAGTCGTTTAAAGTTCAACAAAATTTTGGGTCATATTTTTGACCTTCAATAACTCCAATTATATAAAAGTCATTGGGCCCAAATTTGGCAATTCATTAGACCTTTATGGGTAGTATACTTATAACAAATAACAATCAGATATAAGCAAAAAAAAATTTTTGTAAAAATCCTAAGGGGTACCCCTTAGAAAAATTTTTTTTTAGTCAAAAATTAAAAGTATCGATTTATATTTATTTATATATGCTAATAATATATTTCAACCATGACAAATACGAATCCGGCAACGAAAAATTTATTTGACCTTTAGTTTTTTCAGAATAGTCGTTTAAAGTTCAACAAAATTTTGGGTCATATTTTTGACCTTCAATAACTCCAATTATATAAAAGTCATTGGGCCCAAATTTGGCAATTCATTAGACCTTTATGGGTAGTATACTTATAACAAATAACAATCAGATATAAGCAAAAAAAAATTTTTGTAAAAATCCTAAGGGGTACCCCTTAGAAAAATTTTTTTTTAGTCAAAAATTAAAAGTATCGATTTATATTTATTTATATATGCTAATAATATATTTCAACCATGACAAATACGAATCCGGCAACGAAAAATTTATTTGACCTTTAGTTTTTTCAGAATAGTCGTTTAAAGTTCAACAAAATTTTGGGTCATATTTTTGACCTTCAATAACTCCAATTATATAAAAGTCATTGGGCCCAAATTTGGCAATTCATTAGACCTTTATGGGTAGTATACTTATAACAAATAACAATCAGATATAAGCAAAAAAAAATTTTTGTAAAAATCCTAAGGGGTACCCCTTAGAAAAATTTTTTTTTAGTCAAAAATTAAAAGTATCGATTTATATTTATTTATATATGCTAATAATATATTTCAACCATGACAAATACGAATCCGGCAACGAAAAATTTATTTGACCTTTAGTTTTTTCAGAATAGTCGTTTAAAGTTCAACAAAATTTTGGGTCATATTTTTGACCTTCAATAACTCCAATTATATAAAAGTCATTGGGCCCAAATTTGGCAATTCATTAGACCTTTATGGGTAGTATACTTATAACAAATAACAATCAGATATAAGCAAAAAAAAATTTTTGTAAAAATCCTAAGGGGTACCCCTTAGAAAAATTTTTTTTTAGTCAAAAATTAAAAGTATCGATTTATATTTATTTATATATGCTAATAATATATTTCAACCATGACAAATACGAATCCGGCAACGAAAAATTTATTTGACCTTTAGTTTTTTCAGAATAGTCGTTTAAAGTTCAACAAAATTTTGGGTCATATTTTTGACCTTCAATAACTCCAATTATATAAAAGTCATTGGGCCCAAATTTGGCAATTCATTAGACCTTTATGGGTAGTATACTTATAACAAATAACAATCAGATATAAGCAAAAAAAAATTTTTGTAAAAATCCTAAGGGGTACCCCTTAGAAAAATTTTTTTTTAGTCAAAAATTAAAAGTATCGATTTATATTTATTTATATATGCTAATAATATATTTCAACCATGACAAATACGAATCCGGCAACGAAAAATTTATTTGACCTTTAGTTTTTTCAGAATAGTCGTTTAAAGTTCAACAAAATTTTGGGTCATATTTTTGACCTTCAATAACTCCAATTATATAAAAGTCATTGGGCCCAAATTTGGCAATTCATTAGACCTTTATGGGTAGTATACTTATAACAAATAACAATCAGATATAAGCAAAAAAAAATTTTTGTAAAAATCCTAAGGGGTACCCCTTAGAAAAATTTTTTTTTAGTCAAAAATTAAAAGTATCGATTTATATTTATTTATATATGCTAATAATATATTTCAACCATGACAAATACGAATCCGGCAACGAAAAATTTATTTGACCTTTAGTTTTTTCAGAATAGTCGTTTAAAGTTCAACAAAATTTTGGGTCATATTTTTGACCTTCAATAACTCCAATTATATAAAAGTCATTGGGCCCAAATTTGGCAATTCATTAGACCTTTATGGGTAGTATACTTATAACAAATAACAATCAGATATAAGCAAAAAAAAATTTTTGTAAAAATCCTAAGGGGTACCCCTTAGAAAAATTTTTTTTTAGTCAAAAATTAAAAGTATCGATTTATATTTATTTATATATGCTAATAATATATTTCAACCATGACAAATACGAATCCGGCAACGAAAAATTTATTTGACCTTTAGTTTTTTCAGAATAGTCGTTTAAAGTTCAACAAAATTTTGGGTCATATTTTTGACCTTCAATAACTCCAATTATATAAAAGTCATTGGGCCCAAATTTGGCAATTCATTAGACCTTTATGGGTAGTATACTTATAACAAATAACAATCAGATATAAGCAAAAAAAAATTTTTGTAAAAATCCTAAGGGGTACCCCTTAGAAAAATTTTTTTTTAGTCAAAAATTAAAAGTATCGATTTATATTTATTTATATATGCTAATAATATATTTCAACCATGACAAATACGAATCCGGCAACGAAAAATTTATTTGACCTTTAGTTTTTTCAGAATAGTCGTTTAAAGTTCAACAAAATTTTGGGTCATATTTTTGACCTTCAATAACTCCAATTATATAAAAGTCATTGGGCCCAAATTTGGCAATTCATTAGACCTTTATGGGTAGTATACTTATAACAAATAACAATCAGATATAAGCAAAAAAAAATTTTTGTAAAAATCCTAAGGGGTACCCCTTAGAAAAATTTTTTTTTAGTCAAAAATTAAAAGTATCGATTTATATTTATTTATATATGCTAATAATATATTTCAACCATGACAAATACGAATCCGGCAACGAAAAATTTATTTGACCTTTAGTTTTTTCAGAATAGTCGTTTAAAGTTCAACAAAATTTTGGGTCATATTTTTGACCTTCAATAACTCCAATTATATAAAAGTCATTGGGCCCAAATTTGGCAATTCATTAGACCTTTATGGGTAGTATACTTATAACAAATAACAATCAGATATAAGCAAAAAAAAATTTTTGTAAAAATCCTAAGGGGTACCCCTTAGAAAAATTTTTTTTTAGTCAAAAATTAAAAGTATCGATTTATATTTATTTATATATGCTAATAATATATTTCAACCATGACAAATACGAATCCGGCAACGAAAAATTTATTTGACCTTTAGTTTTTTCAGAATAGTCGTTTAAAGTTCAACAAAATTTTGGGTCATATTTTTGACCTTCAATAACTCCAATTATATAAAAGTCATTGGGCCCAAATTTGGCAATTCATTAGACCTTTATGGGTAGTATACTTATAACAAATAACAATCAGATATAAGCAAAAAAAAATTTTTGTAAAAATCCTAAGGGGTACCCCTTAGAAAAATTTTTTTTTAGTCAAAAATTAAAAGTATCGATTTATATTTATTTATATATGCTAATAATATATTTCAACCATGACAAATACGAATCCGGCAACGAAAAATTTATTTGACCTTTAGTTTTTTCAGAATAGTCGTTTAAAGTTCAACAAAATTTTGGGTCATATTTTTGACCTTCAATAACTCCAATTATATAAAAGTCATTGGGCCCAAATTTGGCAATTCATTAGACCTTTATGGGTAGTATACTTATAACAAATAACAATCAGATATAAGCAAAAAAAAATTTTTGTAAAAATCCTAAGGGGTACCCCTTAGAAAAATTTTTTTTTAGTCAAAAATTAAAAGTATCGATTTATATTTATTTATATATGCTAATAATATATTTCAACCATGACAAATACGAATCCGGCAACGAAAAATTTATTTGACCTTTAGTTTTTTCAGAATAGTCGTTTAAAGTTCAACAAAATTTTGGGTCATATTTTTGACCTTCAATAACTCCAATTATATAAAAGTCATTGGGCCCAAATTTGGCAATTCATTAGACCTTTATGGGTAGTATACTTATAACAAATAACAATCAGATATAAGCAAAAAAAAATTTTTGTAAAAATCCTAAGGGGTACCCCTTAGAAAAATTTTTTTTTAGTCAAAAATTAAAAGTATCGATTTATATTTATTTATATATGCTAATAATATATTTCAACCATGACAAATACGAATCCGGCAACGAAAAATTTATTTGACCTTTAGTTTTTTCAGAATAGTCGTTTAAAGTTCAACAAAATTTTGGGTCATATTTTTGACCTTCAATAACTCCAATTATATAAAAGTCATTGGGCCCAAATTTGGCAATTCATTAGACCTTTATGGGTAGTATACTTATAACAAATAACAATCAGATATAAGCAAAAAAAAATTTTTGTAAAAATCCTAAGGGGTACCCCTTAGAAAAATTTTTTTTTAGTCAAAAATTAAAAGTATCGATTTATATTTATTTATATATGCTAATAATATATTTCAACCATGACAAATACGAATCCGGCAACGAAAAATTTATTTGACCTTTAGTTTTTTCAGAATAGTCGTTTAAAGTTCAACAAAATTTTGGGTCATATTTTTGACCTTCAATAACTCCAATTATATAAAAGTCATTGGGCCCAAATTTGGCAATTCATTAGACCTTTATGGGTAGTATACTTATAACAAATAACAATCAGATATAAGCAAAAAAAAATTTTTGTAAAAATCCTAAGGGGTACCCCTTAGAAAAATTTTTTTTTAGTCAAAAATTAAAAGTATCGATTTATATTTATTTATATATGCTAATAATATATTTCAACCATGACAAATACGAATCCGGCAACGAAAAATTTATTTGACCTTTAGTTTTTTCAGAATAGTCGTTTAAAGTTCAACAAAATTTTGGGTCATATTTTTGACCTTCAATAACTCCAATTATATAAAAGTCATTGGGCCCAAATTTGGCAATTCATTAGACCTTTATGGGTAGTATACTTATAACAAATAACAATCAGATATAAGCAAAAAAAAATTTTTGTAAAAATCCTAAGGGGTACCCCTTAGAAAAATTTTTTTTTAGTCAAAAATTAAAAGTATCGATTTATATTTATTTATATATGCTAATAATATATTTCAACCATGACAAATACGAATCCGGCAACGAAAAATTTATTTGACCTTTAGTTTTTTCAGAATAGTCGTTTAAAGTTCAACAAAATTTTGGGTCATATTTTTGACCTTCAATAACTCCAATTATATAAAAGTCATTGGGCCCAAATTTGGCAATTCATTAGACCTTTATGGGTAGTATACTTATAACAAATAACAATCAGATATAAGCAAAAAAAAATTTTTGTAAAAATCCTAAGGGGTACCCCTTAGAAAAATTTTTTTTTAGTCAAAAATTAAAAGTATCGATTTATATTTATTTATATATGCTAATAATATATTTCAACCATGACAAATACGAATCCGGCAACGAAAAATTTATTTGACCTTTAGTTTTTTCAGAATAGTCGTTTAAAGTTCAACAAAATTTTGGGTCATATTTTTGACCTTCAATAACTCCAATTATATAAAAGTCATTGGGCCCAAATTTGGCAATTCATTAGACCTTTATGGGTAGTATACTTATAACAAATAACAATCAGATATAAGCAAAAAAAAATTTTTGTAAAAATCCTAAGGGGTACCCCTTAGAAAAATTTTTTTTTAGTCAAAAATTAAAAGTATCGATTTATATTTATTTATATATGCTAATAATATATTTCAACCATGACAAATACGAATCCGGCAACGAAAAATTTATTTGACCTTTAGTTTTTTCAGAATAGTCGTTTAAAGTTCAACAAAATTTTGGGTCATATTTTTGACCTTCAATAACTCCAATTATATAAAAGTCATTGGGCCCAAATTTGGCAATTCATTAGACCTTTATGGGTAGTATACTTATAACAAATAACAATCAGATATAAGCAAAAAAAAATTTTTGTAAAAATCCTAAGGGGTACCCCTTAGAAAAATTTTTTTTTAGTCAAAAATTAAAAGTATCGATTTATATTTATTTATATATGCTAATAATATATTTCAACCATGACAAATACGAATCCGGCAACGAAAAATTTATTTGACCTTTAGTTTTTTCAGAATAGTCGTTTAAAGTTCAACAAAATTTTGGGTCATATTTTTGACCTTCAATAACTCCAATTATATAAAAGTCATTGGGCCCAAATTTGGCAATTCATTAGACCTTTATGGGTAGTATACTTATAACAAATAACAATCAGATATAAGCAAAAAAAAATTTTTGTAAAAATCCTAAGGGGTACCCCTTAGAAAAATTTTTTTTTAGTCAAAAATTAAAAGTATCGATTTATATTTATTTATATATGCTAATAATATATTTCAACCATGACAAATACGAATCCGGCAACGAAAAATTTATTTGACCTTTAGTTTTTTCAGAATAGTCGTTTAAAGTTCAACAAAATTTTGGGTCATATTTTTGACCTTCAATAACTCCAATTATATAAAAGTCATTGGGCCCAAATTTGGAAATTCATTAGACCTTTATGGGTAGTATACTTATAACAAATAACAATCAGATATAAGCAAAAAAAAATTTTTGTAAAAATCCTAAGGGGTACCCCTTAGAAAAATTTTTTTTTAGTCAAAAATTAAAAGTATCGATTTATATTTATTTATATATGCTAATAATATATTTCAACCATGACAAATACGAATCCGGCAACGAAAAATTTATTTGACCTTTAGTTTTTTCAGAATAGTCGTTTAAAGTTCAACAAAATTTTGGGTCATATTTTTGACCTTCAATAACTCCAATTATATAAAAGTCATTGGGCCCAAATTTGGCAATTCATTAGACCTTTATGGGTAGTATACTTATAACAAATAACAATCAGATATAAGCAAAAAAAATTTTTTGTAAAAATCCTAAGGGGTACCCCTTAGAAAAATTTTTTTTTAGTCAAAAATTAAAAGTATCGATTTATATTTATTTATATATGCTAATAATATATTTCAACCATGACAAATACGAATCCGGCAACGAAAAATTTATTTGACCTTTAGTTTTTTCAGAATAGTCGTTTAAAGTTCAACAAAATTTTGGGTCATATTTTTGACCTTCAATAACTCCAATTATATAAAAGTCATTGGGCCCAAATTTGGCAATTCATTAGACCTTTATGGGTAGTATACTTATAACAAATAACAATCAGATATAAGCAAAAAAAATTTTTTGTAAAAATCCTAAGGGGTACCCCTTAGAAAAATTTTTTTTTAGTCAAAAATTAAAAGTATCGATTTATATTTATTTATATATGCTAATAATATATTTCAACCATGACAAATACGAATCCGGCAACGAAAAATTTATTTGACCTTTAGTTTTTTCAGAATAGTCGTTTAAAGTTCAACAAAATTTTGGGTCATATTTTTGACCTTCAATAACTCCAATTATATAAAAGTCATTGGGCCCAAATTTGGCAATTCATTAGACCTTTATGGGTAGTATACTTATAACAAATAACAATCAGATATAAGCAAAAAAAATTTTTTGTAAAAATCCTAAGGGGTACCCCTTAGAAAAATTTTTTTTTAGTCAAAAATTAAAAGTATCGATTTATATTTATTTATATATGCTAATAATATATTTCAACCATGACAAATACGAATCCGGCAACGAAAAATTTATTTGACCTTTAGTTTTTTCAGAATAGTCGTTTAAAGTTCAACAAAATTTTGGGTCATATTTTTGACCTTCAATAACTCCAATTATATAAAAGTCATTGGGCCCAAATTTGGCAATTCATTAGACCTTTATGACTAGTATACTTATAACAAATAACAATCAGATATAAGCAAAAAAAATTTTTTGTAAAAATCCTAAGGGGTACCCCTTAGAAAAATTTTTTTTTAGTCAAAAATTAAAAGTATCGATTTATATTTATTTATATATGCTAATAATATATTTCAACCATGACAAATACGAATCCGGCAACGAAAAATTTATTTGACCTTTAGTTTTTTCAGAATAGTCGTTTAAAGTTCAACAAAATTTTGGGTCATATTTTTGACCTTCAATAACTCCAATTATATAAAAGTCATTGGGCCCAAATTTGGCAATTCATTAGACCTTTATGGGTAGTATACTTATAACAAATAACAATCAGATATAAGCAAAAAAAATTTTTTGTAAAAATCCTAAGGGGTACCCCTTAGAAAAATTTTTTTTTAGTCAAAAATTAAAAGTATCGATTTATATTTATTTATATATGCTAATAATATATTTCAACCATGACAAATACGAATCCGGCAACGAAAAATTTATTTGACCTTTAGTTTTTTCAGAATAGTCGTTTAAAGTTCAACAAAATTTTGGGTCATATTTTTGACCTTCAATAACTCCAATTATATAAAAGTCATTGGGCCCAAATTTGGCAATTCATTAGACCTTTATGGGTAGTATACTTATAACAAATAACAATCAGATGTAAGCAAAAAAAAATTTTTGTAAAAATCCTAAGGGGTACCCCTTAGAAAAAATTTTTTTTAGTCAAAAATTAAAAGTATCGATTTATATTTATTTATATATGCTAATAATATATTTCAACCATGACAAATACGAATCCGGCAACGAAAAATTTATTTGACCTTTAGTTTTTTCAGAATAGTCGTTTAAAGTTCAACAAAATTTTGGGTCATATTTTTGACCTTCAATAACTCCAATTATATAAAAGTCATTGGGCCCAAATTTGGCAATTCATTAGACCTTTATGGGTAGTATACTTATAACAAATAACAATCAGATGTAAGCAAAAAAAAATTTTTGTAAAAATCCTAAGGGGTACCCCTTAGAAAAATTTTTTTTTAGTCAAAAATTAAAAGTATCGATTTATATTTATTTATATATGCTAATAATATATTTCAACCATGACAAATACGAATCCGGCAACGAAAAATTTATTTGACCTTTAGTTTTTTCAGAATAGTCGTTTAAAGTTGAACAAAATTTTGGGTCATATTTTTGACCTTCAATAACTCCAATTATATAAAAGTCATTGGGCCCAAATTTGGCAATTCATTAGACCTTTATGGGTAGTATACTTATAACAAATAACAATCAGATATAAGCAAAAAAAAATTTTTGTAAAAATCCTAAGGGGTACCCCTTAGAAAAAATTTTTTTTAGTCAAAAATTAAAAGTATCGATTTATATTTATTTATATATGCTAATAATATATTTCAACCATGACAAATACGAATCCGGCAACGAAAAATTTATTTGACCTTTAGTTTTTTCAGAATAGTCGTTTAAAGTTCAACAAAATTTTGGGTCATATTTTTGACCTTCAATAACTCCAATTATATAAAAGTCATTGGGCCCAAATTTGGCAATTCATTAGACCTTTATGGGTAGTATACTTATAACAAATAACAATCAGATATAAGCAAAAAAAAATTTTTGTAAAAATCATAAGGGGTACCCCTTAGAAAAATTTTTTTTTAGTCAAAAATTAAAAGTATCGATTTATATTTATTTATATATGCTAATAATATATTTCAACCATGACAAATACGAATCCGGCAACGAAAAATTTATTTGACCTTTAGTTTTTTCAGAATAGTCGTTTAAAGTTGAACAAAATTTTGAGTCAAATTTTTGACCTTCAATAACTCCAATTATATAAAAGTCATTGGACCCAAATTTGGCAATTCATTAGAACTTTATGGGTAGTATACTTATAACAAATAACAATCAGATATAAGCAAAAAAAAAATTTTGAAAAAATTTTAAGGGGTAGGTTTTAAATTTTTTTTTTTTGAGTTAATAGGGGGCGGGGCGTGGTCGTTTTAAACATTTTAAAATAACCCTGAAACGGAAAATAATAAACCTATAAATTTTATATATTTATATATAATTAGAAACATTAATATTAAAAGATAGAATCGTGTCCTTCCGATTATTTACAATAGGGGGTGCCGTCGTTTTAAACATTTTAAAATAACCCTGATACGGGAAATGATAAACTTATAATTTTTATATATTTACAATTAGAAACATTAATATTAAAAGTTAGAATTGTTTCCTTCTCTTTATTTAGAACAGGGGGCGAGTTAAATTATACCATTTATGTAAAAATAATATATATATTTAAACATTCTACAAGTTATTTGTATTTGTAGATAGTTAAATATAATTATGTTTGGTATATTATTGTATGAGGTTTATCAGGGGTCACCTCATAGGCACTCGCAGCTATAGTGGCGAAAACACTGCATGAATTACCTTAAAAACATATATACAAAATTGTATGTATTTAAACGTTCTATGAACCTAGTAGTATAATTTTTTGTTGCTTGGTGGCAGCACCTACGTGTTCAAATTCACAATTTTATAAAGAAATTCAATAAAATAATATATGAATTTATGTTTTCCAGCGCGCGTTGACGTTCCAAGTATAACAGACTTGCACAAACCAAAATTCTATTTTTACATTGTTGTTTGTTAACTGTTGTTCGAAATTGAAACATGTAGAACTACTTGTTCTAGCGTAGAAAATATGTTGAATTAATATGTAAAAAAAATACTACGCGAAGCAGCAAGATTTTGCACTATTTTCCAACAATTTTATGAATGAAATAAACATGCAATTAATTCATAAATGAGCACAAGACGGTACTAAAAGTTTTGATTATATTTACATAGAAATTTATTGAATTATTAATTCAAAAAAATATGAAATGTTGACATTGTTTTTTTTACATTAAACCACAATAATTTGAAACTATTTTGTGATAATAATATTATTTTCTTTTCATTTTAAACAAATTTTTAATCCGTTTTCAAATATGAATTCGACATATTTTTATTATTATTATTTTTGACTTTATTATTACATATCTCAAAAACTATTTGAGATAATTTAATTTTCTTTGAAAATTTGAAATTCTTGAAGATTTCTGCGAAAGACATGTTAAAATTAATTAATTTTGACTGGTGGTTAAATTTTTGCTAAGCATTTATTAAAAATGGTCAAAATCTTTAAACATATTTCAAAAATTATAACAAATTTTGAATTTACGGTCCTATATCTCAAAAACTAATTAAAATATTTTAATTTTGTTTGAAAATTTGAAATCCTTGTAGATTTCTGTATAAAACACATAAAAATTAATTAATTTTAACCAGTAGTTAATTTTTTACCAAATTTTATTCACAAAATGGTCAAAAACATACTGTAGTCAAAATAAAAAATGTCAAAATTTTAAAAAAAGTTTCAAACAAACCCTACTTCAAATTAAAAGATAAACAACTTTTTCTTATAAAATTTTTGCCTAAACCCTTTCAGTTTGCCAAAAATCAAGTGACCTACTTATTTCAATAACCTACCTTGTATTGTCGAAATTTTGGCCAAAATCCAAGGTGCCGTTGATATTTCGTCCCTGCTTTTTTCAACACACTTCAAACAACACAAACATAGTCGAAATTTTGTCCAAATAAACTTGTAACACTGATAAACATTAATACTTGTCACTAATAACATTTAGCATTATTGTTTATATGAATTAAACAGTTAATATTATATTTTCAAGTAAACTAAAACACTAAATACAAGTTTGAGAATCTTATTTCATCTTTACACTTATTATCCTTTGTTAAAAATGTCCTTAAAAGGTCCTTAAAGTCTATTTACCCAACTTGCAAACGTTTAACACAACACAAATCGCAGCCATTTTGATGTAAATGTCAAGTTAATTAACAAATATATGTATTTCATTTATGTGATGATTATAAATACTGATAATTCATATTTAGCAATAATATTAATAAATATAAACTTTTTTGAAGTTAAATTTTGAAATTTCTTTTTAAAAATTGGGGAGCATTTCCAAAAAAGACCCTATTTTGTATTGGTAGTGACATCTGTTGTCAACAAATGTGTACTATATACGTGAAAATATTATAAAATATTTAAAATTATTTTTATGTATCCTGAGATATTCAAAATCATTGAATTTATAATAGTTTTTAATAAAATATTTTTTGTATAACAAACATAGTCGAAATATTGTTATTTTAGCTAGAAAATGAATTTTCTCAAATCTGCTAATACCTATTCAATATTACTAGTGTACTCTATGGTGAAAATTGTGAACTATTTTTTAATGTTATCTTGTGAATTAGTACGTTGATGTATCGTGTAAATCAATACTTGGATCATTCAAATTCACCAATCAGATTTCTAGAAATGTTGTGGTATATTTGAAACATGTGTTAATTTTTGAATAGGGTATTTTTACATATGTAAATCTTTTTTTTTTAAATTATGCATTATTATGGACATTTGGTTTCAAAAATATTATTTTATTAATTTATTCGTAGCCACTAGACCAGTAGAGTAAATATTTTGAAAATTATTTGATAATAATAAGTTCATTGACCTTTGCAAATACTGATAAATATTGTTCTACGTATTTATTTATAGAAATTGGACCAGTTAAATATGAATTTTGAATTTTATGTAAGAAAGTACGTAAAATCCAATGGTGCAATCGACAACGTGGTTGTTTGTTACTCAAAATTTGGTAGAGGTACAAATTTGTCGATAGCACCATTGAATTCTACGTACTTTCTTACATAAATTTCAAAATTCATACTTAATTGGTCCAATTTCTATAAATAAATACGTAGAACAATATTTATCAGTATTTGCAAAGGTCAATGAACTTTAGATTAACAAATAATTTTCAAAATATTTACTCTACTGGTCTAGCAGTTTCGAATAAATTAATAAAACAATAGTTATAAAAGCAAATATCCAAAATAATGCATAATTTTTGAAAAAAATTAATTATATATGTAAAATACCCTATTCAAAAATTAACACATGTTTCAAATATACCACAACATTTCTTGAAATCTGATTGGTCAATTTGAATGATCCAAGTTTTGATTTTCGCCTATTTACACGACACATCAACGTACTTAGTTACACCACAACATGAAATAATAGTTCTCATTTTTCATCATAGATTACACTAGTAGGATTGAATTGGTTTCAACAATTTTGAGAAAATCCATTTTATAGCTAAAATAACAATATTTCGACTATGTTTGTCATACAAAAAATATTTTATTTAAAACTATTATAAATTACATCTTAATTCAATGATTTTGAATATCTCAGGATGCATAAAAATAATTATAAATATTTTCACGTATATAGTACAAATTTTATAACTAGAGATGGCAGTACAAATATCGAAATATACAAAATTTAATGAAAAAATTAATAAAATTATTGTTTTTACTTAATAGAACTATTATTTTGATAAAAATATATTATAAATTATAATATACACAGAATTAGACATATTAATAATAAAAGTTAGAATTGTTTTATGATTTTTATGAATAAAAATCAATAATAATCAATAAAATAAAATATTAGTAATCTCATTGCAATAAATTTAAAAATTCACAGTGTCTGCATTTATAATATTTAAGTAACCAAATTTTGGAAATATATAGGATTCAACCCGTAGATTACAAAAATCGAGGTGCCGAATTTTTATCTCCACCCATTTTTGGGTGTGTGAGTCATATCTCAAAAATGGTAAAACTTATAAACAAAATTATATAAAATACACATTAATAATATTATTTTAAGTAACTTTTTTTAATATAATGCCCCAATTTTAAAATATAAATTAATATATTTGATTATTTACTGGAAATATTTTCAAAGTCCCGCTTTAGTTAACAGAGTGTGATCATAGATGTCTCTGAACTTGTGATTTGTGTCATATGGTTTGAAATATGAAATATTACAACCGCGTACGTCTCGTTATCTAAATTGTTTATTACATTAAATTGAACATTAATATATTGGCAGATTATTAATACAGGTATGGAAAGTGTTGTGTATAAATATTTTTACTGTGCTGCAAATAATATCGCAATGTTTATATTTGAAAGTGTGGTTATAGTTTTTGTTTGTACTTTAGTTTTGTTTTTAAGGATTTTAGCAACTGTTTCAAGACAGTTTAGAGGTAATTAAAGATTTCGAAAACCTGGAAAACCAATACGTGGTAAGTAATAAATATATTTGAAGACATTCAAAATCCTTAGGTGTCCGCAGCTTCCAAACAAATTGAAATACATACATTAAATCCTTAGTAGTGTCCCTATGACCATTTTTATGTATTTTCCTAAGTCCAATAAAGATTTTACCCAAGTTTAATTAAGATTTATTGTGTCTGTTGTAATTTTTAAATCTTCAGGTTATTTTCTCCGACAACATATGATCAAGAAATTAAGGTAGGGTATCAATTTGGATGTTTTTAATATATTCTGACGAGATATAAATAAACACCCAAAACTGGGATACGGTAGGTGCAAACCTGTTGCATGCATCGTTCAAGTCTCACGTTCTGATCAATAAAATTTGTATTTCTTTACAGAATTGAATGAAATTTGGTACACAGCACGTTTAAAATATGCCGAATCTAATTATGATACTCCCATATATTTACTGTGAGTGGTTTTGACAGAAAAAAATGTTAATCTTGAGGGTTGCACCGACAGGAATTTTATGAAGTTTAAATGTATTTTAACTGTGTTTAATCTTATTGGGGCTTACCATACAGTTAAAATAAGGTGTGTAGATAACAGTAGTGTAGTTTAGATTACATTAAACCACTCGACAGTTCGTATTTTCAGTGGAATTGAAGCAATTTGTGAGGTTAGCTCTAAACCTGAAAACGTATGAATGCCAATCCTGTAAATTTTAATTGCTTGTCCTAAATATGGGTATAGGGATTGAAAATTATGTATATTTTGATTTTTTAATAAAAAAAAATCATCTCGATTATTTAAATATGCGTTTTTTGGTACTTATTTCTGGGTGACGACAATACGAAAGATTTGGGCTTCCATTTCTCTTATACGTAAACAAATTACCATAAAAATGGGTATACACGTTCAGAACGATATATATTTTAATTTTTATATCGACACTATAATCCCCGTTTTACAAATAAATGAACCGATTGCCCCAAAAGTGGGCATAGATGTTTGAAATGATGCCTATTTTGATTGTCATATTAAATAAACCCGTCTTGGTTGCGCAAAAATGTCATCCGTTTTGGTTGAGCAACAGCTTCTCTCTCATGCACCCAAAACTGGGTTTTATGGGCTGAAACGTGGGCAGAATGTTTGGCGGCATGTCTATTTTATGTTTTGCATGCCAAAAGGGCCGTAGATTGTGGGAAAAAGTACTATTTTGTAATTAATCAGGCATTTGGGAGGACATTTCGTTCAATTTGTCACACATAAAAATGGGTTTTTAGGGTTTGTGGTGGCGGTTTGTGTATTTATTCGGGCTGTATTTTACATTTCTTGCGCCAAAAGGGCCGCAAATTGTGCGGGAAACGTTTAATAGACCCAAATCCTTCCATCGTGAGGTTATGCGATTTTGCGATTTAGGATATTAAATTAATAAATAGAGGTAAGAAACTATTCATAATAGGTTTTTATTATAATTTTTCATCGTTTTGGGGTGTAAAACATGTGTATAGAGCATTTTTTGGTCATAATTATTTCATATATAGAAGTGTCACCTTGAATATTTGAGGCTATTTTTCTCCCATTAAAAAAATTATAATCGCGAAAGTGAATATACCATTAGAATCAGCAAAAAATAGCGCATCTTTTAGAAATATTAATTGATTTTTAGAATAAAATTAAAAAAACGATTCGATTTTGTTTATATTTGCTGGTTGAGGGAAGACATACGTCCACCATTTTCAAGTGACCGTTATGTGTATTCGGGCAATGACGTATGTCCAGTCGTGACCCATCGGCTAGATTTGACAAGTGTCGGCCATAGTTTTTTAAGGCGTCTTAGGGTGCGGACGTATTGTGTAGTTGCTCCGCAAAATTAATTATTTTTTTAGTTAATTAATATAAAATATTGATTAAAACGATTATTATAGTGAGTAATTAACAAATATTGCTTGGAATTTGTAAATTTTAGTATGTAAATTAAAATTTTTTTTTGGAAAACTTATGTGGAGTGGTAATTTCCAAGATGGCTGATGGTAACATATGTGAAGTGAAGTTGTCTCTAGTGAGAGAAAAGTGGTTAGGGATTAATAATCTGTTTTATCGGCATTTAGTGAATAAGTGACAGTGATTATGTTCCAATAGTGACTGGTGTTCTTGAATTATCGAACAGTGTTCCGGGTTCCGGGTCCATCGCCTCCAAAGCAGATTTCATTTTAATCCGGGCGGCTTTCCAGACCATTCCGGGGGAGTATTCCGGTCTTCGAACACAAAAAAATAGTAGGAAAAGTTTTTTTAGCCATTTGCCTCCCAGCATATGTACTCAAATGTATATTTTTTCCCAATTGTTAGCTACTAGTTTTAAAAATTTACTAATACATGTTTTTTTTCATGCCTAATCAAATTGTTCACAGCCTAATCCTTTCTTTCATGCTCTCTTTCAGCTAGGTTAAGTTATTTTCATAAAATTTCAGAGGTAGGGACATATTTAGGTTAGCCTGCCGCGCAGAGCCTGAAGTCCTGCTGAGCTTGAAGGCCCCCCATGGCGATCAGACGAGCCCGAGGACAAGGATTAATAATTTTTCATTCTTAGTTTAAGCTAGATTTAATTAGGTTAGAAATCTTTGAATGGTTGTAAAAATATCCAATCGTACATATACAAGTAAATTTTAAAGTTTTATTGAATATTTTGAATAAAAAACGTACGAAATTTGGAGTTTTTACCGTGATAATATATACCTATTTGTTTAACTAAATAATAATGTTTTGATAATTGGATGACATATAAATAGCAAAGTACCATTTTCAACAATAACCTCAAAATTTTAATTAAACACATAAGAATTTTATATATAAACAGTTCAAATAATCAATCAATATTTGTCAATATATTTGTAGAATATTCAAACAATTAATTTGGTGCTTTGTTAATAAAAATGAATCAACAATTGATATATTTATGTTAGTGTATTGTTGTTTAATATGTATGGTATATATTTCACCCCCGCTGGAAGGCAAAACCTTGTTGTATTTTTGGATAATTACTCATATTAACCCTCCGTGAAAGAGTTGTTAATTGGCGAAAATGATTAATAATAATCAATGGCATAAAATTTTTTTTTTTGCTGTTAAAGTATAAATAATTTAAACAATGATTATCGGTTCATTTCGGAGAAATTGCTTAAAACAGTGTCAAAATTATTAATTTTGTTGCAATATTTTATCCAAATATTAATAAATAAAGAAAACTGTTCTAATAAACATTAAAATCGTTTTTAACCTAGAAATGATTAAATTTTGATAGTATATTTGCCAGTTCAGGTTATGTTACTAATACGTAATTGATATTTTTTAAATGTATTGGACATCGAACAATGAATAATTTATTGATATTTTCAATTGTAAAATTAATCAATTTGGCAAATTAACCTCAAAAACCAGATGCGCCCCTAAAATTATCCAGAGTAAATCAAGGGGCACCCATTTTTTTATATTGTTGTTTTTAAAGTGCACCCCGTATCCGTACCGTAGAATAAGTGTTAGGGACAAAGCCCTGCAAATTATTTGCGCCTTAGTTTTAAGTTAGATTTCGTCCCCGCGTTTTACGTTCGGTCGTCGGCAGGCATTGAGGTCCCCGCGAGGTCTAGCGGTCCATTCTATTACCGCCTCAGAGCCAGAATATTAATTTATTTTGGCACTGGGGTACGATAATGTCGGTGGTAATATCGAATGAGTCGGAATTTTGCTTTTCGTTCCCGCGATTATCAAGAGATTAGGATGAATTTACTCTTATTGGGTTCAATTCCCGAAAGGGTAAATATAATACAAATATTAGGTAGTTTATAAGTGCGGCATTTCAGGAATAAAATAAATTTATTAGTTGTTGGGGGTCAATTTTGAAAGGGGTAATTAATTCAAACAAAATATTAAGTAGTTTATTTTGTATCTGCGGATAAATAAGTATAAAATAAGACAAGACAACAGCGCCTGACATTTCATTGTTGGGCCCTTTATTTAGTTTTAAGTTGCGTCTTTACGGTACGGGGCCCGAGCACTATATGTATATGTATGCGCCTTGCCATCCCTGGACGCTAGTTTCTAAGGGATGGCCCATTATAAGTTACAGGTCAT
Source organism: Harpalus rufipes (assembly GCA_951394225.1). Lineage (NCBI taxonomy): Eukaryota > Metazoa > Arthropoda > Insecta > Coleoptera > Carabidae > Harpalus > Harpalus rufipes. The sequence continues at coordinate 27,386 of OX596288.1, forward strand.
CATAAGCTGTCGCCTAGAAGTCCTCCTAACGTGAGGCAACCTTTAAAGTCCTCCTAACGTGAGGCAATTATAGACTTTGAAAAATATGCCATTATACAAAGAAATGATGAATAAAAAATAAATAAATTAATATTTGATATGAGAGAAATAAACACACACACCCCACACAAATATGTACTAATTATGTTTTAGGATATGACTTCAAGATGGACCGAAAACCAATTGGATATTGAGAAAACATCCCTTACAGAAGAATGGATGAATTATATCTCCTTTGAGACCATTGTTGATATTTATTGCGTAGATCTCTGCTGGAAATATGGAACTGGTGCCACTCCAGTTTCTCCTGACTAGTTTTGAAACCTTGGGAAATATGGCCCTCCTACTGTCCACTGAAGGCGATCATAAAATAAATAAATAAAATATGAATGAAATGTATTATTTATTTTAGTTATAAGTATATATTGTCATATCTCGATGTAACGGCAAACGCAAAAAATACAAAAAAAACACAACACATCCACAAACACAAAATTAAATTAAAATAATGGCATGGTTTTCGAAGTCTTTGCGCCCAAAATATAAGACAAATCGGTTCGCGATTACGTAATAAATAATATTGGGTAGTTAACAATTAATTAAATAATGATATTTATTGTTCATTGTATTAGTTTTTTATTTGAATTAAAAATAACAGTATATATCTATTAAATAATAAATATGGTCCTCCACAATATTTTTGGTAAAAAAGCTTCAAATAAAAGTTGTAGAGCGTAATGCACCAATTACGGGAAAAATACTTAAAAAAATCCCTGGGCCTTAGTTTAAAAGATATGAATTTTTGTTTTAATTAGAAATGTCACAAGTTTTTTTGACTTTGCCGGCCTATAACTACTGAACGGTAAAAGATATAGTAACGGGTGTTACGCCATTCGATTTTATGGACATTTCTACATATGTGTACCAATTTTCAATTGTCTTGTTCACCTGATACAAAATTAATATGCAAATAATCAAAAAGTGACACCTTGAAAATCTCAGTAGGGCATTAAAATGTCGATCAGCCTGTATTTTGTTAAAAAGTATTACATCCTCATAATTCGTACCCGCTGATTACGGGAAAAATACTTAAAAAAATCCCTGGGCCTTAGTTTAAAAGATATGAATTTTTGTTTTAATTAGAAATGTCACAAGTTTTTTTGAATTTGCCGGCCTATAACTACTGAACGGTAAAATATATAGTAACGGGTGTGACGCTATTCGATTTTATGGACATTTCTACATATGTGTACCAATTTTCAATTGTCTTGTTCACCTGATACAAAATTAATATGCAAATAATCAAAAAGTGACACCTTGAAAATCTCAGTAGGGCATTAAAATGTCGATCAGCCTGTATTTTGTTAAAAAGTATTACATCCTCATAATTCGTACCCGCTGATTACGGGAAAAATACTTAAAAAAATCCCTGGGCCTTAGTTTAAAAGATATGAATTTTTGTTTTAATTAGAAATGTCACAAGTTTTTTTGAATTTGCCGGCCTATAACTACTGAACGGTAAAAGATATAGTAACGGGTGTTACGCCATTCGATTTTATGGACATTTCTACATATGTGTACCAATTTTCAATTGTCTTGTTCACCTGATACAAAATTAATATGCAAATAATCAAAAAGTGACACCTTGAAAATCTCAGTAGGGCATTGAAATGTTTAACACGAACGCGTCCCCTATTGTAAATAAAGGGTTGGAAACAATTCTAACTTTATACATTATTTTTATAAATCTTTAAAAAATATCATTTTATTGTATTTTACATTAATTTGTGTTACCGCGAGCCATACGTAACTTGTTTAAAGCGGTAGACTGGTATGCCTTGGCACGACATAGAATCTTGGGAGACGCTGAAGCGGATGGACGTATATATCTGTGCAGTAAATATTAATATTTAAACTAATATTTAAAATGAAATATGAACATTTATACAAATAACGAAGGCCCCTATGTTGAAAATTTGTCGTCAGACGGTGGGTACATCATTTTTTTCATAGGCAAAATGCGTTTTATAAATGAAGACGCTTATGTGGTTTTGCTTTTTTATACCATGTTGAATATATTGTTCCTCAGACTTTAATAATTTCTTGTTTCCCTAATTATTTTTGGTAAAAAAGCTTCAAATAAAAGTTGTAGAGCATAAAATTCTCCATCTGAATCAATAAACAAATTTTGTATATGTAATACACAAACAAAATGGAAGCCGCAAAAGAATAACTAAAGTAACTCATTTCTTTTTCTATTTCAGATTGTATGCATGACCATGAGGGCTTCGGAAACATGGAACTGCGAGCAGAAGAGGGCAGAGCACCTTTGGAAGAAACCGGAGACCACGGAGTTACTGCATTAGGGACCCACAACTGAAGAATTCAAGCGTGCTGTCAGCATGTCTAAGGTAAGATCTTACTACATACAATTTACAATTCTGTAATAAATTGAAAATCTCAGTAGGACATTAAAATGTCGATCACCCTGTATTTTGTTAAAAAGTATTACATCCTCATAATTCGTACCCGCTGATTACGGGAAAAATACTTAAAAAAATCCCTGGGCCTTAGTTTAAAAGATATGAATTTTTGTTTTAATTAGAAATGTCACAAGTTTTTTTGAATTTGCCGGCCTATAACTACTGAACGGTAAAAGATATAGTAACGGGTGTGACGCTATTCGATTCTACGGACATTTCTACATATGTGTACCAATTTTCAATTGTCTTGTTCACCTGATACAAAATTAATATGCAAATAATGAAAAAGTGACACCTTGAAAATCTCAGTAGGGCATTAAAATGTCGATCAGCCTGTATTTTGTTAAAAAGTATTACATCCTCATAATTCGTACCCGCTGATTACGGGAAAAATACTTAAAAAAATCCCTGGGCCTTAGTTTAAAAGATATGAATTTTTGTTTTAATTAGAAATGTCACAAGTTTTTTTAAATTTGCCGGCCTATAACTACTGAACGGTAAAAGATATAGTAACGGGTGTTACGCCATTCGATTCTATGGACATTTCTACATATGTGTACCAATTTTCAATTGTCTTGTTCACCTGATACAAAATTAATATGCAAATAATCAAAAAGTGACACCTTGAAAATCTCAGTAGGGCATTAAAATGTCGATCAGCCTGTATTTTGTTAAAAAGTATTACATCCTCATAATTCGTACCCGCTGATTACGGGAAAAATACTTAAAAAAATCCCTGGGCCTTAGTTTAAAAGATATGAATTTTTGTTTTAATTAGAAATGTCACAAGTTTTTTTGAATTTGCCGGCCTATAACTACTGAACGGTAAAAGATATAGTAACGGGTGTGACGCTATTCGATTCTACGGACATTTCTACATATGTGTACCAATTTTCAATTGTCTTGTTCACCTGTTACAAAATTAATATGCAAATAATCAAAAAGTGACACCATGAAAATCTCAGTAGGGCATTAAAATGTCGATCAGCCTGTATTTTGTTAAAAAGTATTACATCCTCATAATTCGTACCCGCTGATTACGGGAAAAATACTTAAAAAAATCCCTGGGCCTTAGTTTAAAAGATATGAATTTTTGTTTTAATTAGAAATGTCACAAGTTTTTTTGAATTTGCCGGCCTATAACTACTGAACGGTAAAAGATATAGTAACGGGTGTGACGCTATTCGATTCTACGGACATTTCTACATATGTGTACCAATTTTCAATTGTCTTGTTCACCTGTTACAAAATTAATATGCAAATAATCAAAAAGTGACACCATGAAAATCTCAGTAGGGCATTAAAATGTCGATCAGCCTGTATTTTGTTAAAAAGTATTACATCCTCATAATTCGTACCCGCTGATTACGGGAAAAATACTTAAAAAAATCCCTGGGCCTTAGTTTAAAAGATATGAATTTTTGTTTTAATTAGAAATGTCACAAGTTTTTTTGACTTTGCCGGCCTATAACTACTGAACGGTAAAAGATATAGTAACGGGTGTTACGCCATTCGATTCTATGGACATTTCTACATATATGTACCAATTTTCAATTGTCTTGTTCACCTGATACAAAATTAATATGCAAATAATCAAAAAGTGACACCATGAAAATCTCAGTAGGGCATTAAAATGTCGATCAGCCTGTATTTTGTTAAAAAGTATTACATCCTCATAATTCGTACCCGCTGATTACGGGAAAAATACTTAAAAAAATCCCTGGGCCTTAGTTTAAAAGATATGAATTTTTGTTTTAATTAGAAATGTCACAAGTTTTTTTGAATTTGCCGGCCTATAACTACTGAACGGTAAAAGATATAGTAACGGGTGTGACGCTATTCGATTCTACGGACATTTCTACATATGTGTACCAATTTTCAATTGTCTTGTTCACCTGATACAAAATTAATATGCAAATAATGAAAAAGTGACACCTTGAAAATCTCAGTAGGGCATTAAAATGTCGATCAGCCTGTATTTTGTTAAAAAGTATTACATCCTCATAATTCGTACCCGCTGATTACGGGAAAAATACTTAAAAAAATCCCTGGGCCTTAGTTTAAAAGATATGAATTTTTGTTTTAATTAGAAATGTCACAAGTTTTTTTAAATTTGCCGGCCTATAACTACTGAACGGTAAAAGATATAGTAACGGGTGTTACGCCATTCGATTCTATGGACATTTCTACATATGTGTACCAATTTTCAATTGTCTTGTTCACCTGATACAAAATTAATATGCAAATAATCAAAAAGTGACACCTTGAAAATCTCAGTAGGGCATTAAAATGTCGATCAGCCTGTATTTTGTTAAAAAGTATTACATCCTCATAATTCGTACCCGCTGATTACGGGAAAAATACTTAAAAAAATCCCTGGGCCTTAGTTTAAAAGATATGAATTTTTGTTTTAATTAGAAATGTCACAAGTTTTTTTGAATTTGCCGGCCTATAACTACTGAACGGTAAAAGATATAGTAACGGGTGTGACGCTATTCGATTCTACGGACATTTCTACATATGTGTACCAATTTTCAATTGTCTTGTTCACCTGTTACAAAATTAATATGCAAATAATCAAAAAGTGACACCATGAAAATCTCAGTAGGGCATTAAAATGTCGATCAGCCTGTATTTTGTTAAAAAGTATTACATCCTCATAATTCGTACCCGCTGATTACGGGAAAAATACTTAAAAAAATCCCTGGGCCTTAGTTTAAAAGATATGAATTTTTGTTTTAATTAGAAATGTCACAAGTTTTTTTGAATTTGCCGGCCTATAACTACTGAACGGTAAAAGATATAGTAACGGGTGTGACGCTATTCGATTCTACGGACATTTCTACATATGTGTACCAATTTTCAATTGTCTTGTTCACCTGTTACAAAATTAATATGCAAATAATCAAAAAGTGACACCATGAAAATCTCAGTAGGGCATTAAAATGTCGATCAGCCTGTATTTTGTTAAAAAGTATTACATCCTCATAATTCGTACCCGCTGATTACGGGAAAAATACTTAAAAAAATCCCTGGGCCTTAGTTTAAAAGATATGAATTTTTGTTTTAATTAGAAATGTCACAAGTTTTTTTGACTTTGCCGGCCTATAACTACTGAACGGTAAAAGATATAGTAACGGGTGTTACGCCATTCGATTCTATGGACATTTCTACATATATGTACCAATTTTCAATTGTCTTGTTCACCTGATACAAAATTAATATGCAAATAATCAAAAAGTGACACCATGAAAATCTCAGTAGGGCATTAAAATGTCGATCAGCCTGTATTTTGTTAAAAAGTATTACATCCTCATAATTCGTACCCGCTGATTACGGGAAAAATACTTAAAAAAATCCCTGGGCCTTAGTTTAAAAGATATGAATTTTTGTTTTAATTAGAAATGTCACAAGTTTTTTTGAATTTGCCGGCCTATAACTACTGAACGGTAAAAGATATAGTAACGGGTTTACGCTATTCGATTCTACGGACATTTCTACATATGTGTACAAATTTTCAATTGTCTTGTTCACCTGATACAAAATTAATATGCAAATAATCAAAAAGTGACACCTTGAAAATCTCAGTAGGGCATTAAAATGTCGATCAGCCTGTATTTTGTTAAAAAGTATTACATCCTCATAATTCGTACCCGCTGATTACGGGAAAAATACTTAAAAAAATCCCTGGGCCTTAGTTTAAAAGATATGAATTTTTGTTTTAATTAGAAATGTCACAAGTTTTTTTGAATTTGCCGGCCTATAACTACTGAACGGTAAAAGATATAGTAACGGGTGTTACGCCATTCGATTCTATGGACATTTCTACATATATGTACCAATTTTCAATTGTCTTGTTCACCTGATACAAAATTAATATGCAAATAATCAAAAAGTGACACCTTGAAAATCTCAGTAGGGCATTAAAATGTCGATCACCCTGTATTTTGTTAAAAAGTATTACATCCTCATAATTCGTACACGCTGATTACGGGAAAAATACTTAAAAAAATCCCTGGGCCTTAGTTTAAAAGATATGAATTTTTGTTTTAATTAGAAATGTCACAAGTTTTTTTGAATTTGCCGGCCTATAACTACTGAACGGTAAAATATATAGTAACAGGTGTGACGCTATTCGATTCTACGGACATTTCTACATATGTGTACCAATTTTCAATTGTCTTGTTCACCTGATACAAAATTAATATGCAAATAATCAAAAAGTGACACCATGAAAATCTCAGTAGGGCATTAAAATGTCGATCAGCCTGTATTTTGTTAAAAAGTATTACATCCTCATAATTCGTACCCGCTGATTACGGAAAAAATACTTAAAAAAATCCCTGGGCCTTAGTTTAAAAGATATGAATTTTTGTTTTAATTAGAAATGTCACAAGTTTTTTTGACTTTGCCGGCCTATAACTACTGAACGGTAAAAGATATAATAACGGGTGTTACGCTATTCGATTCAACGGACATTTCTACATATGTGTACCAATTTTCAATTGTCTTGTTCACCTGATACAAAATTAATATGCAAATAATCAAAAAGTGACACCTTGAAAATCTCAGTAGGGCATTAAAATGTCGATCAGCCTGTATTTTGTTAAAAAGTATTACATCCTCATAATTCGTACCCGCTGATTACGGGAAAAATACTTAAAAAAATCCCTGGGCCTTAGTTTAAAAGATATGAATTTTTGTTTTAATTAGAAATGTCACAAGTTTTTTTGACTTTGCCGGCCTATAACTACTGAACGGTAAAAGATATAGTAACGGGTGTGACGCTATTCGATTCTACGGACATTTCTACATATGTGTACCAATTTTCAATTGTCTTGTTCACCTGATACAAAATTAATATGCAAATAATCAAAAAGTGACACCTTGAAAATCTCAGTAGGGCATTAAAATGTCGATCAGCCTGTATTTTGTTAAAAAGTATTACATCCTCATAATTCGTACCCGCTGATTACGGGAAAAATACTTAAAAAAAATCCCTGGGCCTTAGTTTAAAAGATATGAATTTTTGTTTTAATTAGAAATGTCACAAGTTTTTTTGACTTTGCCGGCCTATAACTACTGAACGGTAAAAGATATAGTAACGGGTGTTACGCCATTCGATTCTATGGACATTTCTACATATATGTACCAATTTTCAATTGTCTTGTTCACCTGATACAAAATTAATATGCGAATAATGAAAAAGTGACACCTTGAAAATCTCAGTAGGGCATTAAAATGTCGATCAGCCTGTATTTTGTTAAAAAGTATTACATCCTCATAATTCGTACCCGCTGATTACGGGAAAAATACTTAAAAAAATCCCTGGGCCTTAGTTTAAAAGATATGAATTTTTGTTTTAATTAGAAATGTCACAAGTTTTTTTGACTTTGCCGGCCTATAACTACTGAACGGTAAAAGATATAGTAACGGGTGTTACGCCATTCGATTCTATGGACATTTCTACATATATGTACCAATTTTCAATTGTCTTGTTCACCTGATACAAAATTAATATGCGAATAATGAAAAAGTGACACCTTGAAAATCTCAGTAGGGCATTAAAATGTCGATCAGCCTGTATTTTGTTAAAAAGTATTACATCCTCATAATTCGTACCCGCTGATTACGGGAAAAATACTTAAAAAAATCCCTGGGCCTTAGTTTAAAAGATATGAATTTTTGTTTTAATTAGAAATGTCACAAGTTTTTTTGAATTTGCCGGCCTATAACTACTGAACGGTAAAAGATATAGTAACGGGTGTGACGCTATTCGATTCTACGGACATTTCTACATATGTGTACCAATTTTCAATTGTCTTGTTCACCTGATACAAAATTAATATGCAAATAATCAAAAAGTGACACCTTGAAAATCTCAGTAGGGCATTAAAATGTCGATCAGCCTGTATTTTGTTAAAAGGTATTACATCCTCATAATTCGTACCCGCTGATTACGGGAAAAATACTTAAAAAAATCCCTGGGCCTTAGTTTAAAAGATATGAATTTTTGTTTTAATTAGAAATGTCACAAGTTTTTTTGATTTTGCCGGCCTATAACTACTGAACGGTAAAAGATATAGTAACGGGTGTTACGCCATTCGATTCTATGGACATTTCTACATATATGTACCAATTTTCAATTGTCTTGTTCACCTGATACAAAATTAATATGCAAATAATCAAAAAGTGACACCTTGAAAATCTCAGTAGGGCATTAAAATGTCGATCAGCCTGTATTTTGTTAAAAAGTATTACATCCTCATAACTAGTACCCGCTGATTACGGGAAAAATACTTAAAAAAATCCCTGGGCCTTAATTTAAAAGATATGAATTTTTGTTTTAATTAGAAATGTCACAAGTTTTTTTGATTTTTGCCGGCCTATAACTACTGAACGGTAAAAGATATAGTAACGGGTGTTACGCCATTCGATTCTATGGACATTTCTACATATATGTACCAATTTTCAATTGTCTTTGTCACCTGATACAAAATTAATATGCAAATAATCAAAAAGTGACACCTTGAAAATCTCAGTAGGGCATTAAAATGTTGATCAGCCTGTATTTTGTTAAAAAGTATTACATCCTCATAATTCGTACCCGCTGATTACGGAAAAAATACTTAAAAAAATCCCTGGGCCTTAGTTTAAAAGATATGAATTTTTGTTTTAATTAGAAATGTCACAAGTTTTTTTGACTTTGCCGGCCTATAACTACTGAACGGTAAAAGATATAATAACGGGTGTTACGCTATTCGATTCTACGGACATTTCTACATATGTGTACCAATTTTCAATTGTCTTGTTCACCTGATACAAAATTAATATGCAAATAATGAAAAAGTGACACCTTGAAAATCTCAGTAGGGCATTAAAATGTCGATCAGCCTGTATTTTGTTAAAAAGTATTACATCCTCATAATTCGTACCCGCTGATTACGGGAAAAATACTTAAAAAAATCCCTGGGCCTTAGTTTAAAAGATATGAATTTTTGTTTTAATTAGAAATGTCACAAGTTTTTTTGACTTTGCCGGCCTATAACTACTGAACGGTAAAAGATATAGTAACGGGTGTGACGCTATTCGATTCTACGGACATTTCTACATATGTGTACCAATTTTCAATTGTCTTGTTCACCTGATACAAAATTAATATGCAAATAATCAAAAAGTGACACCTTGAAAATCTCAGTAGGGCATTAAAATGTCGATCAGCCTGTATTTTGTTAAAAAGTATTACATCCTCATAATTCGTACCCGCTGATTACGGGAAAAATACTTAAAAAAATCCCTGGGCCTTAGTTTAAAAGATATGAATTTTTGTTTTAATTAGAAATGTCACAAGTTTTTTTGACTTTGCCGGCCTATAACTACTGAACGGTAAAAGATATAGTAACGGGTGTTACGCCATTCGATTCTATGGACATTTCTACATATATGTACCAATTTTCAATTGTCTTGTTCACCTGATACAAAATTAATATGCGAATAATGAAAAAGTGACACCTTGAAAATCTCAGTAGGGCATTAAAATGTCGATCAGCCTGTATTTTGTTAAAAAGTATTACATCCTCATAATTCGTACCCGCTGATTACGGGAAAAATACTTAAAAAAATCCCTGGGCCTTAGTTTAAAAGATATGAATTTTTGTTTTAATTAGAAATGTCACAAGTTTTTTTGACTTTGCCGGCCTATAACTACTGAACGGTAAAAGATATAGTAACGGGTGTTACGCCATTCGATTCTATGGACATTTCTACATATATGTACCAATTTTCAATTGTCTTGTTCACCTGATACAAAATTAATATGCGAATAATGAAAAAGTGACACCTTGAAAATCTCAGTAGGGCATTAAAATGTCGATCAGCCTGTATTTTGTTAAAAAGTATTACATCCTCATAATTCGTACCCGCTGATTACGGGAAAAATACTTAAAAAAATCCCTGGGCCTTAGTTTAAAAGATATGAATTTTTGTTTTAATTAGAAATGTCACAAGTTTTTTTGAATTTGCCGGCCTATAACTACTGAACGGTAAAAGATATAGTAACGGGTGTGACGCTATTCGATTCTACGGACATTTCTACATATGTGTACCAATTTTCAATTGTCTTGTTCACCTGATACAAAATTAATATGCAAATAATCAAAAAGTGACACCTTGAAAATCTCAGTAGGGCATTAAAATGTCGATCAGCCTGTATTTTGTTAAAAAGTATTACATCCTCATAATTCGTACCCGCTGATTACGGGAAAAATACTTAAAAAAATCCCTGGGCCTTAGTTTAAAAGATATGAATTTTTGTTTTAATTAGAAATGTCACAAGTTTTTTTGATTTTGCCGGCCTATAACTACTGAACGGTAAAAGATATAGTAACGGGTGTTACGCCATTCGATTCTATGGACATTTCTACATATATGTACCAATTTTCAATTGTCTTGTTCACCTGATACAAAATTAATATGCAAATAATCAAAAAGTGACACCTTGAAAATCTCAGTAGGGCATTAAAATGTCGATCAGCCTGTATTTTGTTAAAAAGTATTACATCCTCATAACTAGTACCCGCTGATTACGGGAAAAATACTTAAAAAAATCCCTGGGCCTTAATTTAAAAGATATGAATTTTTGTTTTAATTAGAAATGTCACAAGTTTTTTTGATTTTTGCCGGCCTATAACTACTGAACGGTAAAAGATATAGTAACGGGTGTTACGCCATTCGATTCTATGGACATTTCTACATATGTGTACCAATTTTCAATTGTCTTGTTCAGCTGATACAAAATTAATATGCAAATAATCAAAAAGTGACACCTTGAAAATCTCAGTAGGGCATTAAAATGTCAAATCTGTGTATTTTGTATACATACATACAAACACTAAAGCAACAGTATCTCCCGCTAATTAATTGTGTGATGTACACATATAAAGAAATCTGATATGGCCAGCACAATACCTCCGGCCAAATCTGTGTATTTTGTATACATACATACAAACACTAACTAATTGTGTGATTTCCACATATTAATAAATCTGTTGTGGCCAGCACAATACCTCCCGTCAAATCTGTGTGTTTTGTATACATACATAAAACACTAAAGAAACAATACCTCCCGCTAACTAATTATGTGTTGTACACATATTAAGAAATCTAATGTGGCCAGCACAATACCTCCCTTCAAATCTGTGTGTTTTGTAACTAAATAAAGTAACTCATTTCTCTTTCTAATTCAGATTCCATGGATGACCATGAGGGCTTCGGAAACATGGAAGTGGGAGCAGAAGAGGGCAGAACACCTTTAGGAGAACAGGAGACATGTATAAGGTAAGAATCTTACTAGATTTCATACTATTTACAATTCTGTGGCTTTATGGCAAAAGCCATTTAACTTTTATTCTTTTTAATCATTATTAAATGTATTTATTTGGTTGGCTAATATTGTTGGTAATGCAACAATACTTTATAATCCAAGAGTCGAAACTTGGAATTAAAATGAACTAGTTCAAATCTAGTTACTAGTCAATAAAGACTACCTGAAACAGTTTTATCTGTATTGTGCGTAAAATATTTGCACTAGAGTAACTAAGCATTGGAAAAGTAGTGCACTTTCCACTTGTATAACCACCTGACGGACAGGATGGTGCAAATTAAAGCAAATTTCAAATACTTTTGAGACCATTTAAAAACTGTTGGACAAAATATCTAACTATTAACTTGTCAGTGAAATATGACTATTATAAATGTCTAAATATTATCTTGTACTCAAATTCGATTTTGAGAACTACATTGAAATAAATATAACTTTCATGAATGTCTGTATAATATTCAAACAATTTATAATTTAAATATCGACTGTTTATCAATATAAAATCAATATCTGGGAACATATGATTAGTATATATCTTTCAGGAATCGGACATCAAGAAGACTAAATTAATATAGTATAGGATTCTTTGCGTAAGAATAACATTGTGCACTGTAGAAAAAGTTAGTTTTCTAGTCAATGTCAGCACAGATTATAGAGCGAATTGAACTACTTATAAACGAAACATTATTGAACAATGCCATTCTTACGTGAAGAATAATATAGAATGTAAGTTAGTTTTAAGTTCTTTGAAATGTATTTTCAGCTCTTAATTAAACTTTGGCTCATCGCGCCGTTGAGCAAACACGTGTTTTCTTTAAAAATAAAAATAAATTTATTTAACTTGAAGTGCATTCCCTTATCGAAATGATTCATCCTAAAATCGTGCGTTTTGATTGCCCAGACGGCATCTAGGGAGAGTGAATGTGAAAAAAAAAATTGTATGTATTGGTGTGTCGGGGCATGCTTGCTGTCAAATGGTGAGAGAATCAGGAAGTAGGGGGTGTGAGATTCGAAACTTGTTTGTGGGTTCGGGTTTCCTTATTTTTTTTCTATTATTAAACATCACGGTTAGTGGTATGGTTAGGTAGGGTTCGTGCGCGATTTCCATAATTGAGTGGACTGATATGTATAGTAATTCACAACGCCATGTGAAATCAGTTGTTTATTCTGGTGGATCGCTTCACACTTGTGTGAATGTTTCTAGGGACAGTTTAATTCTTTTGTACCAGTGCTGACCATCGTTCGTACTGGCCGCTGCTCTAGTTTGGACGCTTTAAAACCGCTAGACTCAAATGAGAAAAGTTTTAAACAAACCTGAATGCTTACACAGGAAGCTCTGTTATGGCGTTATGTGCTTTCCTCATCCGGAGGCAACGTAATCATCGTTTAATTTTAATGGCAACGAATAATTAAAGAGAAAATAAAGTTTTTCTTTGATTTAACATTGTTTGAGCACACGGGTTGTCCGCGTTCGGTGTTAGGTGTTTCGGGAATGGCCGGGCGATGCCATCGGGAGTAGCTCTTTATTGCATCCAAGCCGTGGAATATCACTTAATTGCTTCCCTTGTCCTTAATTGGCTCGCGTGTGTAGGCCGTAAACCCTTGAGGTCGCGACTGGGGTCGGCTTAGCCCCCACGTAAACAACCGTGAGAATCACCCCGGTATTCTCACTTTTTGTCTTAGATCGTATATCTCTCTCTCACTTCAACTTAGCTTAACATAGTCTAGATATAAGATAGCTTGCGTAGACATAAGATAGCTTAGATTATAAGATAGGCAGGGGTTGTTTTTGCTTTTTGAGAGAGAGAACAAATTAACGTAACTTACCATTTTTAGATTTGCTTTTGTTTGAAAAAGATATTAACGTAAGATAGGATTTTTTGTGCACTTCATAAACTTAATTTGGGGGGAACTACAATAGTTTAAGTTAGATTATAAGGTATTATTGTATACGGAATTGTATTTATTTAATAAATGGTATATATGGGGAGCGTGGGTTTGGCATACGGGTGGTGTCTCCCTATATATACTATTTATTAAATAAAGCGTTTCATTTATAGTTTTAAGGTAGTTATAAGTTAAAATAATTCCTTACCGCCGCCGTCGCCGAGATTGCAGTGCCGATTGGGGTGCGTCTCCATGGCTTCCTCTTCATAAAGACTTCTTTGAAATGTTTGTACAATAAAACAATCTTTTAATTCTGTTTATTTTTATTTAAACCCATCACATTAGTTTTAAAGTTAGGTAGTTTTAGGAAAAATTGTAATTATTATTAAGTATTTTGACGCGGTCAGGGAAAAGTTAGATTTTAATTATTTAATTGTAAACGAAGCTTTATATTAATAAGTATTATATATTTTGGTGAGTGGGCGGTTGAGGTGGTAACACCAAAAAAATATATAATATAGTTAATATAAAGGTTCTCAAACGATCTTAAACTGAATAAGAAATCTTGTATCTTTAACAATGGGAACAAGGAATCTTATTTGGGGATCCCAAGTTTTAATTTGAGAAATTAGGCCATAAGTATTGTAAACGGAACTCTAATATATTATATATTTGGGCGGTTTTTGTCCAAAAAATATATAATATTAACTTGGAATTTCGTATCATTTATAAAACTAAAATGTTTGTTACCAAATAAAATTATTATGGTTATATTATTTGTTGTTTATTATTTTGCATCTTTATTCTGTAAATAAAAGTTAAATCTTCCGGTTAAACTTTTATTTGCATAATAAAGATGCAAAATAATTAACAACAAATAATATAACCCCATAATAATGACAATTTAAAGGGGTAACAAACGTTTTAGTTTTATAACTAAACCCTGTGTGACATTTTTATAAATTGTTAATAGATTTGTTAATAAATTTCGTGGGAAATAATTATAAACAGAATTTTTAAACTTTAAATCTTTTACTATTCATTTGTTCTATTTCTGTTTATGATTGTTACTAAATTTGTTAACAAATCTATTGACTATTTATGATTGTCAAACAGTCCTTTGTAATAATAATGTCAATAAACTTTGATTTTTATGAGATAAAGTGTTGTAATTTCTTAAAATACAAATATATTTTTATATTATTGAAAAATTGATTTTTATTCTAAGTCCCTACACGTATGTAGTTTTTAAAACGGCCACCAGTTGGCAGCACCTGTTCAAAATGATAGCAAAAAAAGAGTAAATCCGTCTAAAAAAATATTTTTTTGTGTACATAACGACGTACATACATAATTTTCAATAGCCTTTTGAGTTTAGACTAGTTAAATATGGGATTTTATGTCTATTTTGAATGCGGGTTTAGAGTTAGCATCCATGTATCTGCTCCTGATACCCGTAAAATGATTTTTTTCTAAGTCCCTGTCGATAATGTTGCAACTGAAAATTGCGCCTTAGATTTTTTGCAAGTATTTTTTCCTCGTTTTCATGATCTGTGCTGTCCCCTAGCGGCCATTTTCCGAACTATTTCGAATCCTGTATGTACGTATGTAAAAAAGACAGCTTTATTTTTAATTACCTACATTTTAAAGCGTAGTGCTTTCCAACCGGTGCTGCCCCCTGGCGGCCATTTTCTAAACTATTTCGAATCCTGTATGTACGTATGTAAAAAAGACAGCTTTATTTTTAATTACCTACATTTTAAAGCGTAGTGCTTTCCAACCGGTGCTGCCCCCTGGCGGCCATTTTCTAAACTATTTCGAATCCTGTATGTACGTATGTAAAAAAGACAGCTTTATTTTTAATTCCCTACATTTTAAAGCGTAGTGCTTTCCGACCGGTGCTGCCCCCTGGCGGCCATTTTCCAAACTATTTCGAATCCTGTATGTACGTATGTAAAAAAGACAGCTTTACCTACATTTTTAAGGGTAGTGCTTTTCCGACAGGTGCTGCCCCCTGGCGGCCGTCTTAAGAACTATATACGTATAGACCCTGAAAATTTTAAAGAATTCATCCCCTAAGTAGAAGGAATTAAAAAAATAGACAAATTAAACTTTAATTTATATTTTATTGCATAAAATATTGTACATTAGGGTAGTTTACATAAAATACAACAATGTAAGATACAAAAAACAATAAATACATATAAAATTTACACAAATTATTATTTAAACATCCCTATTTCTAATTTTTCAGGACAAGGGTAGGTATATTTATTTATATATTGTACATTAGGGTAGTTTACATAAAATACAACAATGTAAGATACAAAAAACAATAAATACAAGTAAAATTTACACAAATTATTATTTAAACATCCCTATTTCTAATTTTTCAGGACAAGGGTAAGTATATTTATATATAAAATACAAAGAATAAGAATAAAAAATACAATTTAAGCTATGAACATAATAAAGACAACAATGTATAATGTATTACAAATAAACAATAAAAATAACTTAAACTAATACAAGTTTTATTTAACAACCCCTAATTCATTGAAAATAGCACAACAAAGAGACAGGGAAGTATGTACAGTTGATTCGGTTTCATTGGGACAATAGGGAAGTATGAGAACTGTATTAAACATATTAATAAATGTTGCGTTTTGAATTCGCCCTTTAAATTGGCCCTTAGGGAAAATCTGACTTCGGATTCGTAATCTACGGGTCGAAATTAGTATAATAGAATTTCTTTCGCATTTCTAACCCTAATAGTTCCAGAGTTACAGTCTATTTTTCTTATTTAATATAATGTTGCGTTTTGAATCGAAATGTTTCAATTAAAAGCTGTCAAATTTCAATTAGGCGATTTTGAAACCCTTGGCCCTAGGCCCTTGAAACTTAAATATGTTGTTCTACGACCCTGACATTTCAAAGGATTCGAAGGGAACGCGAAATTTCAAGGAAATCGCTGAAATCCCAGCCGTTTCCGAGATACGAGCCCCTAAAGATTTTGGGGGGTATTTTACCCTAATTTGCCTGTTTAAAAGAATTAAGGGCTGAAAAATAGCGTATCGGGTGTATCTTGAGCCGCTCTTTCGATTGGCCTGCGCAGAATTGCTTATATCTTTTTAGTTTTTGATATATTTACCCATTAAATTTGTAGGGGTGTATGGATTAGCTAATTTTGTTATTAATAGGGCCAGAAGGGTCGAATAAATTTTATTACACTAATTTGGACCTGTAGATTACGAATATGAACTTAAATTTTTCCCAAGGGCACTTTTAAGCCCTTCTACCATTCATAGTTTCAGAGTTATAACACATTTTTCTTAATTAAAAATGTTGCGTTTTGAATTCGCCCTTTAAATTAGCTCATAGGCAAAATATGACTACGGATTCGTTATGTAAGGGTCGAAATTAGTATAATACAATTTGCTTCGCATTTCTAACCCTAATAGTTTCAGTCCATTTTTCTTATTTAGTGTGATGTTGCGTTTTGAATCGAAATGTATCAATTAAAAGCTGTCAAATTTCAATTAGGCGATTTTGAAACCCTTGGCCCTAGGCCCTTGAAACTTAAATATGATGTTCTACGACCCCGACATTTCAAAGGATTCGAAGGGAACGCGAAATTTCAAGGAAATCGCTGAAAACCCAGCCGTTTCCGAGATACGAGCCCTTAAAGTTTTCCAAAGGGTCCTAGCTATAATTCGCCTATTTGAAGGGCTAAAGGGATGGAAAATAGCGTATCTGGGGTATTTGAACATGCCCTTTTGATTGGCCTGCACAGAATTGTTGAAAACCCTTCAGTTTACAACATTCTTAGCCCTCAAGTTTATGGCGAAGGGCGTGCGCTAACTCCGTTATTAAAAGGGCTAGAAGGGCGGGACAAATTTTATTAGGTTAATTTCGACCCGTAAAACACGATTCCAAGGTCAGTTTTTCCCTAAGGGCCGTTTTAAGCCCTTCGCCCTTTAAATAAGCCCTTCGGGTAAAATTTGACTTCAGATTCGTAATCTGTGGGACGAAATTAGTACAATAAAATTTGTTTCGCCCTTCTAGCCCTAATAGTTTCCGAGATACGGACCGTTAAAGTTTTACGAAGGGTTTAACGCTTAAATTCGTTAATTAAAAGGGCTAAAAGGCCGGAAAATAGCGTAGCGGAAGGATTTGAACCCACGCTTTCCATTGGCTTGCACAGAATTGATGAAAACCCTTTGGCTCACAATATATTTGCGCTTCAAGTATGGCGAAGGGCCTAGGCTAATTCCTGATCTAAAAGGGCTAGAAAGACCGGACAAGTGTTGTTAAACTTACTTGGATCTGCAAAATTGAAATCCGTGGTTGGATTTTCCCTAAGGGCTCAAATAAGCCCTTAGCTCTTTATAAAAGAGCGGACTCCTATCGGATGGTTATTTTCGTACCTAGGGAACTTAATACTAAAGGATAGAATAGGAAAATTCGAAAAAATCATTAAATATTAGGATATTTCCCTGTCTCTTTTGTTATTACATAGGAAAGGTAAATAAAAAGCTATTTTGTTTATTTATTCTCATAAAAATCATCTATTATCTTCGTCCTGTGTTGTAGTTACCGTATCCTATCGCTGGGTGTAGTACGCGGGGGGTAGGGGGGTTGGGGGTTCTGAAAACAAACATAAACATTGTTTATTTTGAGCGCCAAAGTATAAAAAACGTCATCAATTAACACTTAATTAGTGTTAGTTGTTACGTTATAATATTTAATATTATGTTTTTGTAAGGGAGACTTCAGTTCCTTTCTGGCTTTGGTGAAGTGAACATGGGGTGCTTGTGATTAATCGTGTATTGCGATTATGTAGTGTTGATAGGAACCGAAAAACATATTAGTTTTTATTACAATCATTCTTTTATTTAATTTATAGTTCGCGATATAAATAAGAGTATTCAAATTTACGCTAAAACTATATTTATTAGTTCATTATTACTGGATATTTTTAACTTTGTTTTATTAAGTGCTGCAATTGTTAATTTAAATAGTGCGAGTGTTGTGTAATGATTACTTGAAAGTGTATTCAAATCAGTGTAAATCGCCGAAGACAATACAGTTCAGTGATGAAGTACTAGCGGACGATATGTTAGGAAAATTCGCCGATCATTGCCCTTACAAGAAGGTAAGTACTAAAATTAAAGATATTGTTTGATGTTGAAATAATTCGAAAGTTTTAAAAATCATAGGACCTATGTTTATAAATATTAAATTACCAAAATTTAGATACATATGTAGAAAATTACGTAGAATCCGAAAAAAAATACCCCAACTTTGTATCTCTACCCTATTTAATGTGTAACGTCATTTCCGGATAACCTATCAATTCTAAAAGAAAATTTATCATGACAAAAGTTGTAGAGAATTAAAAATTATATAAGATTCACTATAAAAATATTTTTTATTTGACTTAGTTTTGGGTGTGGAAAATTTGGACTTTTCTTATTTTTTATAATTCAAAAACTAAATTTTGCGTATATACGCAGAAAAATACGTAGATTCCGAAAATCGATATCCAAACTTCGAATCTCCACCCATTTTGGGGTATAACATTATTATCTATCAAACTATCAACTTTAGGAGAAAATATTATATGACAAAAGTTGTAGAGAATTTTAAGTTATGTAGATTGTATATTATACATTTTTCGATTATACCCCAAATTAAGGGTGTAGGCATTGAAAACCCTTTAAAACCTATATAAACCGTCGTAACTCGGAACTGTGAGATCGTATGATAAAAAGTTAAATGTATACCTCCCCTAAAATTCAATTTACTACAAAAAAGGTCCTATACATTTTTTCTCTATCTCTAACCGTTTCCGAGATATGAATTTAAAAATTTGAGATTCTCCAGAGGCGATTAACTCACATTTATATTTTACAGAGATCAGGCGAACCGGTTCAAGTCTTCACGACAAGAAGGAGATGGTTTTCTGATGCTGGCAACGAATTGAAATCCACCAGGTACGGAGAGAAGCCCCAGGATACTCTAGACGCACGAACGGGTCCTCCAAGTCGCGATGTCTGCATCTCTTACCACTGGAACTTCGAAAACGGGGTCATCTGTAACAAAAAAGAAGATTTATTGATGAAACTACAAATGTAATAACTTATTTATTGTATCTGCAATTTGTGTTTATCTGTATTAATAAAACCGCTTTCCTATATATAAAGTTGAAATATTCTATAAAAAAGTGTTTGTCAACATTTTATTAATTTTAAAACTATAGCTTATTTATACATAGATGCATACTAAATTCAAATTTTAAACGTATAAGTTCGTATCTTGCTTAGTTTCAGAGATATTGAGCCCTGAAGTTGAAATTTCTTATAGAAAAACATTTGTCTTTGAACAAGCATAAATGAAATATTTTCATCATTTCACCAACTTTGAAAATTATCATATTTGTAGAGAAATGCATGCTGAATTCATATTTGAATTGTACAAGTTTGTATCTTGCTTAGTTTCAGAGATATTGAGCCCTAAAGTTGAAATTTCTTATTGAAAAACATTTGTCTTTGAACAAGCATAAATGAAATATTTTCATCATTTCACCAACTTTGAAAATTATCATATTTGTAGAGAAATGCATGCTGAATTCATATTTGAATTGTACAAGTTTGTATCTTGCTTAGTTTCAGAGATATTGAGCCCTAAAGTTGAAATTTCTTATAGAAAAACATTTGTCTTTGAACAAACATAAATGAAAATTTTTCATTTCACCAATTTTGAAAATTGGCATATTTGTAGAGAAATGCATGCTGAATTCATATTTGAAACGTACAAGTTCGTATCTTTCTTAGTTTCAGAGATATCGAACCCTGAAGTTGAAATTTCTTATAGAAAAACATTTATCTTTGAACAAACATAAATAATTTTTTTTCATTTCACCAACTTTCAAAATTGGCATATTTGTAGAGAAATGCATGCTGAATTCATATTTGAAACGTACAAGTTTGTATCTTTCTTAGTTTCAGAGATATCGAACCCTGAGGTTGAAATTTCTTATAGAAAAACATTTATCTTTGAACAAACATAAATGAAAATTTTTCATCATTTCACCAACTTTCAAAATTGGCATGTTTGTAGAGAAATGCATGCTGAATTCATATTTGAAACGTACAAGTTTGTATCTTTCTTAGTTTCAGAGATATCGAACCCTGAGGTTGAAATTTCTTATAGAAAAACATTTATCTTTGAACAAACATAAATGAAAATTTTTCATCATTTCACCAACTTTCAAAATTGGCATGTTTGTAGAGAAATGCATGCTGAATTCATATTTGAAACGTACAAGTTCGTATCTTGCTTAGTTTCAGAAATATAGAGCTCTAAAGTTGAAATATCTTATAGAAAAAACATTTGTCCTTGAACAAGCATAAATGAGAAATGTATTTTTTCTTTCAGCAATATATCACTCTTTCCATCAACCCTAAAGTTCATAAATTATATTTCGCGGGTCCATGGGCCTTCTTTACAAATACAAATTTTAAAAAATCGTACGGGCGAGTAAACAATTATGTAATACATAGACAAATTATAATTTATAATTATTCTTTATTTTAATTGTTGACTACTACTTTTTTATTATTATCTAATGCCTAACTGTTACATAGATTCATTTTGTCATTGTCAGTTTTATTGTTACAGTGCTAGTGAACAGATGTGTGTGGTGTGCTCGTGTACCGTGCCATCGTAGACGACTTCCTGATCCTTGCAGAGGACTTTCGGATATCTTCAGGACTTGGAGTTATACTTAGGGAAATAATTTATTAACAGTAAGTTTTTTTTATTATTGAACCACTTTATAGGACCCATTATTGGGTATATCAGCCATTATTTCTAAAGACTATTATTTCGGCTATAGATATACTTTATAATTGTATAATAATAAATATATAATAATAAATTATTTAGTGCTATTACTATACACAAATATCATTTATTTTTTTATGTACTAAATATTTTATTACATATTTTTTATTTTATATTTCAATATTCTTTTTAATATGTAACGAATTTCTCGCACTTTCATAATTATTTTTTTTATAACAATTACACACGATTGAATCATATCTGAGTCCATATTATTATCTATAATCATTAATTTAAATATTATTTCGATTATATTTTTATTGTTACAGAAAGATGAAATACAGTCTTGGACGAACCGTAGAAGGATGTGAGTGAGTGGCAGAAGGACATACCCATATCCTGATTTCCGCGTTGAAGATGATCATATTGTTGCAGAGCATCACACTGAGCACACCCCAACACGTATTGGCGCCCTTCAAGACTTATTTATAAGATTTATGTAAATAAATAAATAAAACTTATCCTCCTAAATATTAAATACTCGTATATAAAATTAATATATAGCAAAAACAAATCGATACATAATCAATTCATGTCATTATGCAACACATACATATATTTTCATTTTCATATATTTCACAGTTTCTACAGTATTTAAAGAATACATTCTTACATTACTCGTATATACTATTCAAACAATACATACAGAAATTTAAAACCGTATCCGTGAATTCGAACTTCTGAAACTATGTATATATATACAAAACAAACCCCTGAATCCAAATTTGAAAACCGCAAGTCGCTATTTCACTTAGTTTTTGAGTTATTTAATTTTTATCATGATATAGAGACAATAGCAATTTAGCTATCTTGAAACAAACATGACTGACATTTTTTTCAGCAATTCGAATTCCTGAAAATGTTTTTAGGGATTCCATAGTACTGAAATTACGTTTACATATAGAGAATAATCCTATAAATCCAAATAAGATTAGAATAATTCATTATCACTCTTAGTTGTTGAAGTATTTAATTTTAAATGTACTATACACAACATAAGAATCACATACGTAGTATTTAAAACTTTAAAAAATCAGTATCTCGAAACTATACTAGTATAAGTAATTGGAACTTTGCTCTATTTTTCTGTAAAATCTTTTGCATCCCCTACATAGATACATACATACATATACGAGTAATCTAATACTTTGAGAAACTTTGATCGTTTTAAATAAAACATAGGAAAAATCATTTCATTTCTATTATATTTATTAATAACACATTATTTAACCCTCTTCATACACCAGTTCAAAAACACTTCATAATAAATTCGCACTTTACAAAATAGTAACTGTGTATCTAGAGCGGAAAATGACACTTTACGCTCATGACGCATGACACATATACTTTTTTTCTACGTCCATTGAAAAAGATAATCCAAACACTTTGGTTTCAAATCTTACTGTGAATAATTTCATTTTTCATTTATCCCAGCTAAAAATTTACATTCCTATTTTAACCCGAAAAACTGCAAGTTGTTCTGTCAACTTCAATTATCAATTTTCTGCTCTAAACTGACAGCTTGAGAAGCCTACTTTCAAAATGGATGTAGAAAAAATTATATTGTCTCACTTAGAAAGAAAATCATGTCATCGTTAAAAAAACAATAGGTACATACACTGTCACACTATTTATTATTATAGTCGCCGCTAAATATATATGGACTGATGCTTAACTTTTTCCCTTGTCTTGCACCCTTCGGCGTTGCCGCTTCTTCATAACTTAGCATTTTCAATATGACCACTGAATTGGCAACAGTGTAGAAATGTCCAGTCCATACTTATTTGACGGCAAGTATAGTATACTCGTACTTTATACACATTATTCATATACATATTTTCAAATTTGAAAAATTAGTATTTTCTTAGACATACTTTTACTCTGTTATGCTTATATAGAATAATATTCCTTAATAAAATCATACAGAAAAACGCGAAAAGTATTAATCCTTCTTCATACTAATCTACTATACAATCATTATATTCAATGGTGAGCTATAGGGGGTCCGTAGGGGTTCGTGCAAGCCCCGTCTTGAACTTTTTTCAATTTGTAAAAGCCCCTTGTTTTCTTATTATTTTTTGTCCAAAAAGGAACATATATCTTAAAAACATTTTCTTCGCATAGGTTGAGCGACAAAGTAGAACGGTACCCTGTCAATTAATCGACATTAACTATGCGGTGACGATTACATTTTGAAGACTCATTCGTTTTCATTTTCATAAAACATGGAGAGATAGAGCACTTTGTTAAAAATTTTATAGCTCACCACTGATTATATTGAATACAAACACATAATAAATAAATATATAATATAGTTTATATTATTGTTAATTATTCTACAGACTTTACGCTGTAGGAAAACATTCATATTTTCATATTTAAAAGAAGAAAACTATCTTTCATCTAGCGAAAAACGATATACTTTTATTACGCTGTTGTATATAAAGATAGTAAAATCATTTATAAAAATACATATGTGTTTGTATTCATAATTGCATTGTTGATAATGTATTGTTGCACACATATTAAAATTATATATGATATACTTTACATTTCTTTATTTTTCTGATTGTATATACAGCCCATATATTGAATACACTTATCTAGTTAGGTACATATATAAATATCGCAAAACTGTATCACTAAAATGTATATCTTAATATGTTATCCAAACGTCACAATAAAACTTATTCCTAATAAAAATTGGACTACATATTATTGTTAAAAATCTATCATTCCTTACGCATATATCTATGAGATAAAGAATTTATGTATAGTAATTAGAGCACATATCATCATCGCTGTATTAATAATAATAATTATTTATTCATTTTTATAATAATGTATGTATTTCATGTATTATGTATTGTAATATCATTATTATGTATAACATCTCTGACAAATAAATCCTTGTTATAAATAACAAACTATTTCATTCCAATATATCGATCAAAAATCGCATTCCAAAGATCTAAGTTCATCTCCCGCTTTCTAGCAAGAATTTTGTAAGCCGCCAATCTGCAATCAGAACGGCGTCCTACAAAATCTTGCAAACCAAAGATCCAAATTCGATTCCCGTCTACTAGCTACCTGCACCCTGCACCCAGCAACCACCCGAGCAATATTCACCCCATCCTAGCTAGCAACCAGCAAGCCACCAGCCCCGTGCCTAGCCTACGGTCTAGGGGCGGATCCTGGTGGCCAGCTGGCCAGCCAGCTAGAAATCCGCCAGCCAGCTAGAAATCCAGAAATAGCAAGTATATAGCCCGATTACGTAATTTCACGGAGCAGAGTCTCCGGTTCGATACCACCGCTCACGCCGAATGACCAAAAATTCAACAAACAGCTGTATATAAGGCTGAAATCTGTGGTGGGAGGCCTAGGATTCATGATACCACCACCAGACGATTGAATTTTAAATTTTGTGGGAGAATGTCTTGCTATAGCCTTTCGATTCTGCGAATTTTAAATTCTGATGATCAGATGTCTTACTATAGACAGTAAATTTGGATTTTGTGGGTACAAGTCTTGCTATAGCCTTTCGGTTCTACGATTTTTAAAGTTTGATGATCAGGTATCTTACTATAGACAGTGAATTTGAATTTTGTGGGCACAAGTCGTGCTATAGCCTTTCGATTCTGCGAATTTTAAGATTTGGTCTTGCTAGAGCCAGCAAATTTGAATTTTGATGGGTAAATGCCTTGGGATCGGCTGAAATTCCGTCTGAGAGCTCAAAAATGCTCGCAACGGCCGTAAAATGCTACTTTTCAGCCGCTACAGCTCTAAATCGTCGATTTTACACGATTTTTGATTTTTATCGACCAGAAGCCTTGCTGTAGGCTGGATATTGTTGATTATGTAATCGAGCTGCCGTGGATTTGCTCGCTGTATATTCGGCGATTACGTAATTGGCTGCCATAGTTCGCTCGCCGTATGCCGGTGATTATATAATCGAGCTGCTGTGGTTTTTCTAGTTCGCAAATCGATGCTCTAGATCTAGTTCGTATTTAGGTGAATTGCAGGT
The DNA here is from genome assembly GCA_951394225.1 of Harpalus rufipes. Classification (NCBI taxonomy): domain Eukaryota; kingdom Metazoa; phylum Arthropoda; class Insecta; order Coleoptera; family Carabidae; genus Harpalus; species Harpalus rufipes. The sequence goes on from OX596288.1 coordinate 53,106, forward strand.
TGCCTGTAAAGTTTAATTTTGGGTATGGAATAATTGGGATTTTGAATTGAAATATTGTATTCCTTTTGTTCTGTTTATTGGTCATTCATGTAATACATTTTTAAATCTAATATATAACGATATGAATTAGAACTTAGAAATAAATACAATGAAATATGTATCACTAAATGTATATTAAGATGTATTTTTCATGTGGTTACATTATGTACGTGATATTTTTTCTAAGACTTATCGAGATGGACATATTTTGGATGTTATATATATTACAAGACATAAAAGTAGATCAATGTATAATATATTTTATAATGCAAATAGCTAGTGTGTCTATAAGTCTTAGAAAAACTAAATCAGGTATCAGGATATTAAGTAGAGCAAGTATCTTATGATATAGGATTGATTATATATCAATTAATACCAGATATGTACAATCACATATTAAGTTATATTTTCCTATATATGGAGCATATATGTACGTATGTACTAACGGAATTTGAGTAATTCATCTTCAAGACAAGGATTTATTGTCAAATTTGGTTCATTTTCTTAGCTATTTTCTCGCGATTTGTTTGTTTAATGTGTTCATATATGCATTTATTAACTAAATGTTTTAACAGCTTAAAATAATAATAATGATATATGTATTTGTAATTATAAACTTATTTCAATAATATGAGAATAACGTGTAGTTAATACATGATAAATTCGTCAGCAAGACATATGAGTAAAAAATGTATTAATCAATAAATAGAATATTTCTAACCTGAAAGACCATTCCGAGTCTCGGGTAAATCTTCCACCAAACTTGTATTTAATGATGAACCCAGCTGAAATTAACAGGAAACACACTTAAAACTAACTAACAATTGTTTATTTACACTCACAATTAGTCTAAACACTTATTTTTTAATGAAAATGTTCGTTTGATTCCCAAATTTGGAGTTACAATGTACTATCCAACATGCATAACAGTCGGTATGACATCAGCGCGAAAATGCTCGAACTACATGCAACATTATGACTCCGTCGGTATGGCAGTTTTATTTTAAAGAGCGGTGCGAGAGCTAATGTTACGCAGGTTGGATAATACGTGTTAACCTCACTGTCAAACAAATATTTTCATTAAAAAATAAACATTTTTGACAAATTTTGAGCATGTATGAATGATTTTCAGTTAATTTTATGTGTTTCCTGTAAATTTCAGCCGGTTTTATTATCAAATAAAAGTTTGGATGTTTTGGAAGTATCGCCGAAGATTCGCAAATGGACGTCACCTTGAAATATTCAAATAAAACTTAGTCTAAACGGTTTTAAGGGATGAAAATGTTAAAATTTATATTTGAAACCCTGTACAACACGATTTTAGTATTAGTTTTGATGTAATTGAACCCAGAAATAAATTATGTCCAATAGAAAATGGTTGTTTTTTTGGCGATATTTCCGCCCAAATTTCTTGCATGTATTAACGACTTTTTGACACTTTTAAGATGTTTATGTACCAAGTCAAACCCCTAGAGTACATTTCTGAAGGAATTACAGCGATATATTTACTCAGTTTCGAATTATAAAGCCCGCATCAACAATAAAATCTTGCACAATGTCACGCAAAATTGCAATAAAAATTGAAGCCAACATAAATTTTAAAATGCGATTTTAAAAAACTGGACGCAAATTTGATAAATGTTATTATGGCTTTGTAACAAGTATATATGTAAGATTATATTAAAAATATAAAAGTCTACATTTATATTATTTTTTTGTTTGGGTATGAAATAAGTCGAGGACAAAATCCCCCAAATTACCACTAAAATACCCGTCAAACTATTGACGAATAAATCGAATTAAACTAATTAAATCGCACACAATTAATTACAGCGATATATTTACTCGGTTTCGAGTTATAAAGACCGGATCTACAATAAAATCTTGCGCAAATAAACTAAAACAATAATAATAAATGTAAGAACAGTTCGTTGCATTCTACGTAAAATGATCAGGAGAACAAGAAATTGCATACAAGGAAAATCCCATGCTAAATCCCTATGTTCACCCCTAACAGCCATCAATATAAGAAAATTTTAAATTTAATCGTCGACTTTTTAGGATAATTTGCAATTATTTAAATACATACAGTAAGTATCTCCGAATATTCTGTTTAATACACGAAACAAAGAATGATAGCAACAATGATAAATAGCCAATAATACACTGCAAAAATAATAAAATACGATCTTACTATGAATAGAAAAATATCTTAAGCATTCTGCAAGTCCTGCAGGTGTCCAGGAGTTGTCCTCAAGCACCAGGAAGTCATCCTCAAAGGCGCAACATACGAGCACACCACACTCACGTCTATACCCTGCCACTACCACAATGAGACTAACAAAATATTCTATGTAATTGTTAAGTATTAGATAATAATATCATTAAATTTTTAAAAAGAGATATTAACAATTAATAATAGGTAGGTACGTATGTGTTATATAAATTTTTGATTGTTCATTTTAAGGAAAAATCAAAGAAAATCATTAAAATTACTAACTCTCATACCACTCAAGTAAAAAAATATTATTAATAAACAGCCCTATAAGTTATATTTGAATATTTCTAACCTGAAAGACCATTCCGAGTCTCGGGTAAATCTTCCACCAAACTTGTATTTAATGATGAACCCAGCTGAAATTAACAGGAAACACACTTAAAACTAACTAACAATTGTTTATTTACACTCACAATTAGTCTAAACACTTATTTTTTAATGAAAATGTTCGTTTGATTCCCAAATTTGGAGTTACAATGTACTATCCAACATGCATAGCAGTCGGTATGACATCAGCGCGAAAATGCTCGAACTACATGCAACATTATGACTCCGTCGGTATGGCAGTTTTATTTTAAAGAGCGGTGCGAGAGCTAATGTTACGCAGGTTGGATAATACCTGTTAACCTCACTTTTGTACTGTCAAACAAATATTTTCATTAAAAAATAAACATTTTTGACAAATTTTGAGCATGTATAAATGATTTTCAGTTAATTTTATGTGTTTCCTGTAAATTTCAGCCGGTTTTATTATCAAATAAAAGTTTGGATGTTTTGGAAGCATCGCCGAAGATTCGCAAATGGACGTCACCTTGAAATATTCAAATAAAACTTAGTCTAAACGGTTTTAAGGGATGAAAATGTTAAAATTTATATTTGAAACCCTGTACAACACGATTTTAGTATTAGTTTTGATGTAATTGAACCCAGAAATAAATTATGTCCAATAGAAAATGGTTGTTTTTTTGGCGATATTTCCGCCCAAATTTCTTGCATGTATTAACGACTTTTTGACACTTTTAAGATGTTTATGTACCAAATCAAACCCCTAGAGTACATTTCTGAAGGAATTACAGCGATATATTTACTCAGTTTCGAATTATAAAGCCCGCATCAATAATAAAATCTTGCACAATTTTACGCAAAATTGCAATAAAAATTGAAACCAACATAAATTTTTAAAATGCGATTTTAAAAAACTGGACGCAAATTTGACAAATGTTATTATGGCTTTGTAACAAGTATATATGTAAGATTATATTAAAAATATAAAAGTTTACATTTATATTATTTTTTTCTTTGGGTATGAAATAAGTCGAGGACAAAATTCCCCCAAATAACCACTAAAATACCCGTCAAACTATTGACGATTAAATCGAATTAAAGTAATTAAATCACACAATTAATTACAGCGATATATTTACTCGGTTTCGAGTTATAAAGACCGGATCAACAATAAAATCTTGCGCAATTTTACGCAAAATTGGTGGTAATTTCGCCCAAGTTTTTACATTTCCCAACGCCTTTTTGACACTTTTAAGATATTTATACACCAAATAAAATCCTTAGAAGCTTAAATAATTCAGGGGAACAGGGTACCTAATATTAACAAACGTTGAAATTTTATATCTTGACGGCTATTACTGGCCCAGAGTTATCCTAAAAAGGTTACGGACAAAATGAATCATATGTAAAATGATTGCTATATTAATAAACAAAACAAAAAATATCATTTTGTTAAATAATTTAGGGGAACAGGGTACCTAATAACAACAAACGATGAAATTTTATATCTTGACGGCTATTATTGGCCCAGAGTTATCCTAAAAAGAGTACGGACAAAATGAATCATATGTAAAATGATTGCTATATTAATAAACAAAACAAAAAATATCATTTGGTTAAATAATTCAGGGGAACAGGGTACCTAATAACAACAAACGATGAAATTTTATATCTTGACGGCTATTATTGGCCCAGAGTTATCCTAAAAAGAGTACGGACAAAATGAATCATATGTAAAATGATTGCTATATTAATAAACAAAACAAAAAATATCATTTGGTTAAATAATTCAGGGCAACAGGGTACCTAATAACAACAAAGGTTGAAATTTTATATCTTGACGGCTATTATTGGCCCAGAGTTATCCTAAAAATGGTACGGACAAAATGAATCATATGTAAAATGATTGCTATATTAATAAACAAAACAAAAAATATCATTTGGTTAAATAATTTAGGGGAACAGGGTACCTAATAACAACAAACGATGAAATTTTATATCTTGACGGCTATTATTGGCCCAGAGTTATCCTAAAAAGGTTACGGACAAAATGAAACCTATGTAAAATCATTGCTGGATTAATAAGCAATACAAGAAATATCATTTCGTTAAATATTTCAGGGGAACAGGTATCTAAAACTAATAAAACGTTGAAATATTCTATCGTGACGGCTGGCAATTATTGGAGCAGAGTTATCCTAAAAAGGTTACGGACAAAATGAAACCTATGTAAAATCATTGCTGGATTAATAAGCAATACAAGAAATATCATTTCGTTAAATATTTCAGTGGAACAGGTACCTTTTTAGGATAACTCTGGGCCAATAATAGCCGTCAAGATATAAAATTTCAACGTTTGTTGTTATTAGGTACCCTGTTCCCCTGAATTATTTAATTAAATGATATTTTTTGTATTGCTTATTAATATAGCAATCATTTTACATATGATTCATTTTGTCAGTAACCTTTTTAGGATAACTCTGGGCCAATAATAGCCGTCAAGATATAAAATTTCAACGTTTGTTGTTATTAGGTACCCTGTTCCCCTGAATTATTTAATTAAATGATATTTTTTGTATTGCTTATTAATATAGCAATCATTTTACATATGATTCATTTTGTCAGTAACCTTTTTAGGATAACTCTGGGCCAATAATAGCCGTCAAGATATAAAATTTCAACGTTTGTTGTTATTAGGTACCCTGTTCCCCTGAATTATTTAATTAAATGATATTTTTTGTATTGATTTTTAATATAGCAATCATTTTACATATGATTCATTTTGTCAGTAACCTTTTTAGGATAACTCTGGGCCAATAATAGCCGTCAAGATATAAAATTTCAACGTTTGTTGTTATTAGGTACCCTGTTCCCCTGAATTATTTAATTAAATGATATTTTTTGTATTGCTTATTAATATAGCAATCATTTTACATATGATTCATTTTGTCAGTAACCTTTTTAGGATAACTCTGGGCCAATAATAGCCGTCAAGATATAAAATTTCAACGTTTGTTGTTATTAGGTACCCTGTTCCCCTGAATTATTTAATTAAATGATATTTTTTGTATTGCTTATTAATATAGCAATCATTTTACATACGATTCATTTTGTCAGTAACCTTTTTAGGATAACTCTGGGCCAATAATAGCCGTCAAGATATAAAATTTCAACGTTTGTTGTTATTAGGTACCCTGTTCCCCTGAATTATTTAATTAAATGATATTTTTTGTATTGCTTATTAATATAGCAATCATTTTACATATGATTCATTTTGTCAGTAACCTTTTTAGGATAACTCTGGGCCAATAATAGCCGTCAAGATATAAAATTTCAACGTTTGTTGTTATTAGGTACCCTGTTCCCCTGAATTATTTAATTAAATGATATTTTTTGTATTGATTATTAATATAGCAATCATTTTACATATGATTCATTTTGTCAGTAACCTTTTTAGGATAACTCTGGGCCAATAATAGCCGTCAAGATATAAAATTTCAACGTTTGTTGTTATTAGGTACCCTGTTCCCCTGAATTATTTAATTAAATGATATTTTTTGTATTGCTTATTAATATAGCAATCATTTTACATATGATTCATTTTGTCAGTAACCTTTTTAGGATAACTCTGGGCCAATAATAGCCGTCAAGATATAAAATTTCAACGTTTGTTGTTATTAGGTACCCTGTTCCCCTGAATTATTTAATTAAATGATATTTTTTGTATTGCTTATTAATATAGCAATCATTTTACATATGATTCATTTTGTCAGTAACCTTTTTAGGATAACTCTGGGCCAATAATAGCCGTCAAGATATAAAATTTCAACGTTTGTTGTTATTAGGTACCCTGTTCCCCTGAATTATTTAATTAAATGATATTTTTTGTATTGCTTATTAATATAGCAATCGTTTTACATATGATTCATTTTGTCAGTAACCTTTTTAGGATAACTCTGGGCCAATAATAGCCGTCAAGATATAAAATTTCAACGTTTGTTGTTATTAGGTACCCTGTTCCCCTGAATTATTTAATTAAATGATATTTTTTGTATTGCTTATTAATATAGCAATCATTTTACATATGATTCATTTTGTCAGTAACCTTTTTAGGATAACTCTGGGCCAATAATAGCCGTCAAGATATAAAATTTCAACGTTTGTTGTTATTAGGTACCCTGTTCCCCTGAATTATTTAATTAAATGATATTTTTTGTATTGCTTATTAATATAGCAATCATTTTACATATGATTCATTTTGTCAGTAACCTTTTTAGGATAACTCTGGGCCAATAATAGCCGTCAAGATATAAAATTTCAACGTTTGTTGTTATTAGGTACCCTGTTCCCCTGAATTATTTAATTAAATGATATTTTTTGTATTGCTTATTAATATAGCAATCATTTTACATGTGATTCATTTTGTCAGTAACCTTTTTAGGATAACTCTGGGCCAATAATAGCCGTCAAGATATAAAATTTCAACGTTTGTTGTTATTAGGTACCCTGTTCCCCTGAATTATTTAATTAAATGATATTTTTTGTATTGCTTATTAATATAGCAATCATTTTACATATGATTCATTTTGTCAGTAACCTTTTTAGGATAACTCTGGGCCAATAATAGCCGTCAAGATATAAAATTTCAACGTTTGTTGTTATTAGGTACCCTGTTCCCCTGAATTATTTAATTAAATGATATTTTTTGTATTGCTTATTAATATAGCAATCATTTTACATATAATTCATTTTGTCAGTAACCTTTTTAGGATAACTCTGGGCCAATAATAGCCGTCAAGATATAAAATTTCAACGTTTGTTGTTATTAGGTACCCTGTTCCCCTGAATTATTTAATTAAATGATATTTTTTGTATTGCTTATTAATATAGCAATCATTTTACATATGATTCATTTTGTCAGTAACCTTTTTAGGATAACTCTGGGCCAATAATAGCCGTCAAGATATAAAATTTCAACGTTTGTTGTTATTAGGTACCCTGTTCCCCTGAATTATTTAATTAAATGATATTTTTTGTATTGCTTATTAATATAGCAATCATTTTACATATGATTCATTTTGTCAGTAACCTTTTTAGGATAACTCTGGGCCAATAATAGCCGTCAAGATATAAAATTTCAACGTTTGTTGTTATTAGGTACCCTGTTCCCCTGAATTATTTAATTAAATGATATTTTTTGTATTGCTTATTAATATAGCAATCATTTTACATATGATTCATTTTGTCAGTAACCTTTTTAGGATAACTCTGGGCCAATAATAGCCGTCAAGATATAAAATTTCAACGTTTGTTGTTATTAGGTACCCTGTTCCCCTGAATTATTTAATTAAATGATATTTTTTGTATTGCTTATTAATATAGCAATCATTTTACATATGATTCATTTTGTCAGTAACTTTTTTAGGATAACTCTGGGCCAATAATAGCCGTCAAGATATAAAATTTCAACGTTTGTTGTTATTAGGTACCCTGTTCCCCTGAATTATTTAATTAAATGATATTTTTTGTATTGCTTATTAATATAGAAATCATTTTACATATGATTCATTTTGTCAGTAACCTTTTTAGGATAACTCTGGGCCAATAATAGCCGTCAAGATATAAAATTTCAATGTTTGTTGTTATTAGGTACCCTGTTCCCCTGAATTATTTAATTACATGATATTTTTTGTATTGCTTATTAATATAGCAATCATTTTACATATGATTCATTTTGTCAGTAACCTTTTTAGGATAACTCTGGGCCAATAATAGCCGTCAAGATATAAAATTTCAACGTTTGTTGTTATTAGGTACCCTGTTCCCCTGAATTATTTAATTAAATGATATTTTTTGTATTGCTTATTAATATAGCAATCATTTTAGATATGATTCATTTTGTCAGTAACCTTTTTAGGATAACTCTGGGCCAATAATAGCCGTCAAGATATAAAATTTCAACGTTTGTTGTTATTAGGTACCCTGTTCCCCTGAATTATTTAATTAAATGATATTTTTTGTATTGCTTATTAATATAGCAATCATTTTACATATGATTCATTTTGTCAGTAACTTTTTTAGGATAACTCTGGGCCAATAATAGCCGTCAAGATATAAAATTTCAACGTTTGTTGTTATTAGGTACCCTGTTCCCCTGAATTATTTAATTAAATGATATTTTTTGTATTGCTTATTAATATAGCAATCATTTTACATATGATTCATTTTGTCAGTAACTTTTTTAGGATAACTCTGGGCCAATAATAGCCGTCAAGATATAAAATTTCAACGTTTGTTGTTGTTAGGTACCCTGTTCCCCTGAATTATTTAATTAAATGATATTTTTTGTATTGCTTATTAATATAGCAATCATTTTACATATGATTCATTTTGTCAGTAACCTTTTTAGGATAACTCTGGGCCAATAATAGCCGTCAAGATATAAAATTTCAACGTTTGTTGTTATTAGGTACCCTGTTCCCCTGAATTATTTAATTAAATGATATTTTTTGTATTGCTTATTAATATAGCAATCATTTTACATATGATTCATTTTGTCAGTAACCTTTTTAGGATAACTCTGGGCCAATAATAGCCGTCAAGATATAAAATTTCAACGTTTGTTGTTATTAGGTACCCTGTTCCCCTGAATTATTTAATTAAATGATATTTTTTGTATTGCTTATTAATATAGCAATCATTTTACATATGATTCATTTTGTCAGTAACCTTTTTAGGATAACTCTGGGCCAATAATAGCCGTCAAGATATAAAATTTCAACGTTTGTTGTTATTAGGTACCCTGTTCCCCTGAATTATTTAATTAAATGATATTTTTTGTATTGCTTATTAATATAGCAATCATTTTACATATGATTCATTTTGTCAGTAACCTTTTTAGGATAACTCTGGGCCAATAATAGCCGTCAAGATATAAAATTTCAACGTTTGTTGTTATTAGGTACCCTGTTCCCCTGAATTATTTAATTAAATGATATTTTTTGTATTGCTTATTAATATAGCAATCATTTTACATACGATTCATTTTGTCAGTAACCTTTTTAGGATAACTCTGGGCCAATAATAGCCGTCAAGATATAAAATTTCAACGTTTGTTGTTATTAGGTACCCTGTTCCCCTGAATTATTTAATTAAATGATATTTTTTGTATTGCTTATTAATATAGCAATCATTTTACATATGATTCATTTTGTCAGTAACCTTTTTAGGATAACTCTGGGCCAATAATAGCCGTCAAGATATAAAATTTCAACGTTTGTTGTTATTAGGTACCCTGTTCCCCTGAATTATTTAATTAAATGATATTTTTTGTATTGCTTATTAATATAGCAATCATTTTACATATGATTCATTTTGTCAGTAACCTTTTTAGGATAACTCTGGGCCAATAATAGCCGTCAAGATATAAAATTTCAACGTTTGTTGTTATTAGGTACCCTGTTCCCCTAAATTATTTAATTACATGATATTTTTTGTATTGCTTATTAATATAGCAATCATTTTACATATGATTCATTTTGTCAGTAACCTTTTTAGGATAACTCTGGGCCAATAATAGCCGTCAAGATATAAAATTTCAACGTTTGTTGTTATTAGGTACCCTGTTCCCCTGAATTATTTAATTAAATGATATTTTTTGTATTGCTTATTAATATAGCAATCATTTTACATATGATTCATTTTGTCAGTAACCTTTTTAGGATAACTCTGGGCCAATAATAGCCGTCAAGATATAAAATTTCAACGTTTGTTGTTATTAGGTACCCTGTTCCCCTGAATTATTTAATTAAATGATATTTTTTGTATTGCTTATTAATATAGCAATCATTTTACATATGATTCATTTTGTCAGTAACCTTTTTAGGATAACTCTGGGCCAATAATAGCCGTCAAGATATAAAATTTCAACGTTTGTTGTTATTAGGTACCCTGTTCCCCTGAATTATTTAATTAAATGATATTTTTTGTATTGCTTATTAATATAGCAATCATTTTACATATGATTCATTTTGTCAGTAACCTTTTTAGGATAACTCTGGGCCAATAATAGCCGTCAAGATATAAAATTTCAACGTTTGTTGTTATTAGGTACCCTGTTCCCCTGAATTATTTAATTAAATGATATTTTTTGTATTGCTTATTAATATAGCAATCATTTTACATATGATTCATTTTGTCAGTAACCTTTTTAGGATAACTCTGGGCCAATAATAGCCGTCAAGATATAAAATTTCAACGTTTGTTGTTATTAGGTACCCTGTTCCCCTGAATTATTTAATTAAATGATATTTTTTGTATTGCTTATTAATATAGCAATCATTTTACATATGATTCATTTTGTCAGTAACCTTTTTAGGATAACTCTGGGCCAATAATAGCCGTCAAGATATAAAATTTCAACGTTTGTTGTTATTAGGTACCCTGTTCCCCTGAATTATTTAATTAAATGATATTTTTTGTATTGCTTATTAATATAGCAATCATTTTGCATATGATTCATTTTGTCAGTAACCTTTTTAGGATAACTCTGGGCCAATAATAGCCGTCAAGATATAAAATTTCAACGTTTGTTGTTATTAGGTACCCTGTTCCCCTGAATTATTTAATTAAATGATATTTTTTGTATTGCTTATTAATATAGCAATCATTTTACATATGATTCATTTTGTCAGTAACCTTTTTAGGATAACTCTGGGCCAATAATAGCCGTCAAGATATAAAATTTCAACGTTTGTTGTTATTAGGTACCCTGTTCCCCTGAATTATTTAATTAAATGATATTTTTTGTATTGCTTATTAATATAGCAATCATTTTACATATGATTCATTTTGTCAGTAACCTTTTTAGGATAACTCTGGGCCAATAATAGCCGTCAAGATATAAAATTTCAACGTTTGTTGTTATTAGGTACCCTGTTCCCCTGAATTATTTAATTAAATGATATTTTTTGTATTGCTTATTAATATAGCAATCATTTTACATATGATTCATTTTGTCAGTAACCTTTTTAGGATAACTCTGGGCCAATAATAGCCGTCAAGATATAAAATTTCAACGTTTGTTGTTATTAGGTACCCTGTTCCCCTGAATTATTTAATTAAATGATATTTTTTGTATTGCTTATTAATATAGCAATCATTTTACATATGATTCATTTTGTCAGTAACCTTTTTAGGATAACTCTGGGCCAATAATAGCCGTCAAGATATAAAATTTCAACGTTTGTTGTTATTAGGTACCCTGTTCCCCTGAATTATTTAATTAAATGATATTTTTTGTATTGCTTATTAATATAGCAATCATTTTACATATGATTCATTTTGTCAGTAACCTTTTTAGGATAACTCTGGGCCAATAATAGCCGTCAAGATATAAAATTTCAACGTTTGTTGTTATTAGGTACCCTGTTCCCCTGAATTATTTAATTAAATGATATTTTTTGTATTGCTTATTAATATAGCAATCATTTTACATATGATTCATTTTGTCAGTAACCTTTTTAGGATAACTCTGGGCCAATAATAGCCGTCAAGATATAAAATTTCAACGTTTGTTGTTATTAGGTACCCTGTTCCCCTGAATTATTTAATTAAATGATATTTTTTGTATTGCTTATTAATATAGCAATCATTTTACATATGATTCATTTTGTCAGTAACCTTTTTAGGATAACTCTGGGCCAATAATAGCCGTCAAGATATAAAATTTCAACGTTTGTTGTTATTAGGTACCCTGTTCCCCTGAATTATTTAATTAAATGATATTTTTTGTATTGCTTATTAATATAGCAATCATTTTACATACGATTCATTTTGTCAGTAACCTTTTTAGGATAACTCTGGGCCAATAATAGCCGTCAAGATATAAAATTTCAACGTTTGTTGTTATTAGGTACCCTGTTCCCCTGAATTATTTAATTAAATGATATTTTTTGTATTGCTTATTAATATAGCAATCATTTTACATATGATTCATTTTGTCAGTAACCTTTTTAGGATAACTCTGGGCCAATAATAGCCGTCAAGATATAAAATTTCAACGTTTGTTGTTATTAGGTACCCTGTTCCCCTGAATTATTTAATTAAATGATATTTTTTGTATTGCTTATTAATATAGCAATCATTTTACATATGATTCATTTTGTCAGTAACCTTTTTAGGATAACTCTGGGCCAATAATAGCCGTCAAGATATAAAATTTCAACGTTTGTTGTTATTAGGTACCCTGTTCCCCTGAATTATTTAATTAAATGATATTTTTTGTATTGCTTATTAATATAGCAATCATTTTACATATGATTCATTTTGTCAGTAACCTTTTTAGGATAACTCTGGGCCAATAATAGCCGTCAAGATATAAAATTTCAACGTTTGTTGTTATTAGGTACCCTGTTCCCCTGAATTATTTAATTAAATGATATTTTTTGTATTGCTTATTAATATAGCAATCATTTTACATATGATTCATTTTGTCAGTAACCTTTTTAGGATAACTCTGGGCCAATAATAGCCGTCAAGATATAAAATTTCAACGTTTGTTGTTATTAGGTACCCTGTTCCCCTGAATTATTTAATTAAATGATATTTTTTGTATTGCTTATTAATATAGCAATCATTTTACATATGATTCATTTTGTCAGTAACCTTTTTAGGATAACTCTGGGCCAATAATAGCCGTCAAGATATAAAATTTCAACGTTTGTTGTTATTAGGTACCCTGTTCCCCTGAATTATTTAATTAAATGATATTTTTTGTATTGCTTATTAATATAGCAATCATTTTACATATGATTCATTTTGTCAGTAACCTTTTTAGGATAACTCTGGGCCAATAATAGCCGTCAAGATATAAAATTTCAACGTTTGTTGTTATTAGGTACCCTGTTCCCCTGAATTATTTAATTAAATGATATTTTTTGTATTGCTTATTAATATAGCAATCATTTTACATATGATTCATTTTGTCAGTAACCTTTTTAGGATAACTCTGGGCCAATAATAGCCGTCAAGATATAAAATTTCAACGTTTGTTGTTATTAGGTACCCTGTTCCCCTGAATTATTTAATTAAATGATATTTTTTGTATTGCTTATTAATATAGCAATCATTTTACATATGATTCATTTTGTCAGTAACCTTTTTAGGATAACTCTGGGCCAATAATAGCCGTCAAGATATAAAATTTCAACGTTTGTTGTTATTAGGTACCCTGTTCCCCTGAATTATTTAATTAAATGATATTTTTTGTATTGCTTATTAATATAGCAATCATTTTACATATGATTCATTTTGTCAGTAACCTTTTTAGGATAACTCTGGGCCAATAATAGCCGTCAAGATATAAAATTTCAACGTTTGTTGTTATTAGGTACCCTGTTCCCCTGAATTATTTAATTAAATGATATTTTTTGTATTGCTTATTAATATAGCAATCATTTTACATATGATTCATTTTGTCAGTAACCTTTTTAGGATAACTCTGGGCCAATAATAGCCGTCAAGATATAAAATTTCAACGTTTGTTGTTATTAGGTACCCTGTTCCCCTGAATTATTTAATTAAATGATATTTTTTGTATTGCTTATTAATATAGCAATCATTTTACATATGATTCATTTTGTCAGTAACCTTTTTAGGATAACTCTGGGCCAATAATAGCCGTCAAGATATAAAATTTCAACGTTTGTTGTTATTAGGTACCCTGTTCCCCTGAATTATTTAATTAAATGATATTTTTTGTATTGCTTATTAATATAGCAATCATTTTACATATGATTCATTTTGTCAGTAACCTTTTTAGGATAACTCTGGGCCAATAATAGCCGTCAAGATATAAAATTTCAACGTTTGTTGTTATTAGGTACCCTGTTCCCCTGAATTATTTAATTAAATGATATTTTTTGTATTGCTTATTAATATAGCAATCATTTTACATATGATTCATTTTGTCAGTAACCTTTTTAGGATAACTCTGGGCCAATAATAGCCGTCAAGATATAAAATTTCAACGTTTGTTGTTATTAGGTACCCTGTTCCCCTGAATTATTTAATTAAATGATATTTTTTGTATTGCTTATTAATATAGCAATCATTTTACATATGATTCATTTTGTCAGTAACCTTTTTAGGATAACTCTGGGCCAATAATAGCCGTCAAGATATAAAATTTCAACGTTTGTTGTTATTAGGTACCCTGTTCCCCTGAATTATTTAATTAAATGATATTTTTTGTATTGCTTATTAATATAGCAATCATTTTACATATGATTCATTTTGTCAGTAACCTTTTTAGGATAACTCTGGGCCAATAATAGCCGTCAAGATATAAAATTTCAACGTTTGTTGTTATTAGGTACCCTGTTCCCCTGAATTATTTAATTAAATGATATTTTTTGTATTGCTTATTAATATAGCAATCATTTTACATATGATTCATTTTGTCAGTAACCTTTTTAGGATAACTCTGGGCCAATAATAGCCGTCAAGATATAAAATTTCAACGTTTGTTGTTATTAGGTACCCTGTTCCCCTGAATTATTTAATTAAATGATATTTTTTGTATTGCTTATTAATATAGCAATCATTTTACATATGATTCATTTTGTCAGTAACCTTTTTAGGATAACTCTGGGCCAATAATAGCCGTCAAGATATAAAATTTCAACGTTTGTTGTTATTAGGTACCCTGTTCCCCTGAATTATTTAATTAAATGATATTTTTTGTATTGCTTATTAATATAGCAATCATTTTACATATGATTCATTTTGTCAGTAACCTTTTTAGGATAACTCTGGGCCAATAATAGCCGTCAAGATATAAAATTTCAACGTTTGTTGTTATTAGGTACCCTGTTCCCCTGAATTATTTAATTAAATGATATTTTTTGTATTGCTTATTAATATAGCAATCATTTTACATATGATTCATTTTGTCAGTAACCTTTTTAGGATAACTCTGGGCCAATAATAGCCGTCAAGATATAAAATTTCAACGTTTGTTGTTATTAGGTACCCTGTTCCCCTGAATTATTTAATTAAATGATATTTTTTGTATTGCTTATTAATATAGCAATCATTTTACATATGATTCATTTTGTCAGTAACCTTTTTAGGATAACTCTGGGCCAATAATAGCCGTCAAGATATAAAATTTCAACGTTTGTTGTTATTAGGTACCCTGTTCCCCTGAATTATTTAATTAAATGATATTTTTTGTATTGCTTATTAATATAGCAATCATTTTACATATGATTCATTTTGTCAGTAACCTTTTTAGGATAACTCTGGGCCAATAATAGCCGTCAAGATATAAAATTTCAACGTTTGTTGTTATTAGGTACCCTGTTCCCCTGAATTATTTAATTAAATGATATTTTTTGTATTGCTTATTAATATAGCAATCATTTTACATATGATTCATTTTGTCAGTAACCTTTTTAGGATAACTCTGGGCCAATAATAGCCGTCAAGATATAAAATTTCAACGTTTGTTGTTATTAGGTACCCTGTTCCCCTGAATTATTTAATTAAATGATATTTTTTGTATTGCTTATTAATATAGCAATCATTTTACATATGATTCATTTTGTCAGTAACCTTTTTAGGATAACTCTGGGCCAATAATAGCCGTCAAGATATAAAATTTCAACGTTTGTTGTTATTAGGTACCCTGTTCCCCTGAATTATTTAATTAAATGATATTTTTTGTATTGCTTATTAATATAGCAATCATTTTACATATGATTCATTTTGTCAGTAACCTTTTTAGGATAACTCTGGGCCAATAATAGCCGTCAAGATATAAAATTTCAACGTTTGTTGTTATTAGGTACCCTGTTCCCCTGAATTATTTAATTAAATGATATTTTTTGTATTGCTTATTAATATAGCAATCATTTTACATATGATTCATTTTGTCAGTAACCTTTTTAGGATAACTCTGGGCCAATAATAGCCGTCAAGATATAAAATTTCAACGTTTGTTGTTATTAGGTACCCTGTTCCCCTGAATTATTTAATTAAATGATATTTTTTGTATTGCTTATTAATATAGCAATCATTTTACATATGATTCATTTTGTCAGTAACCTTTTTAGGATAACTCTGGGCCAATAATAGCCGTCAAGATATAAAATTTCAACGTTTGTTGTTATTAGGTACCCTGTTCCCCTGAATTATTTAATTAAATGATATTTTTTGTATTGCTTATTAATATAGCAATCATTTTACATATGATTCATTTTGTCAGTAACCTTTTTAGGATAACTCTGGGCCAATAATAGCCGTCAAGATATAAAATTTCAACGTTTGTTGTTATTAGGTACCCTGTTCCCCTGAATTATTTAATTAAATGATATTTTTTGTATTGCTTATTAATATAGCAATCATTTTACATATGATTCATTTTGTCAGTAACCTTTTTAGGATAACTCTGGGCCAATAATAGCCGTCAAGATATAAAATTTCAACGTTTGTTGTTATTAGGTACCCTGTTCCCCTGAATTATTTAATTAAATGATATTTTTTGTATTGCTTATTAATATAGCAATCATTTTACATATGATTCATTTTGTCAGTAACCTTTTTAGGATAACTCTGGGCCAATAATAGCCGTCAAGATATAAAATTTCAACGTTTGTTGTTATTAGGTACCCTGTTCCCCTGAATTATTTAATTAAATGATATTTTTTGTATTGCTTATTAATATAGCAATCATTTTACATATGATTCATTTTGTCAGTAACCTTTTTAGGATAACTCTGGGCCAATAATAGCCGTCAAGATATAAAATTTCAACGTTTGTTGTTATTAGGTACCCTGTTCCCCTGAATTATTTAATTAAATGATATTTTTTGTATTGCTTATTAATATAGCAATCATTTTACATATGATTCATTTTGTCAGTAACCTTTTTAGGATAACTCTGGGCCAATAATAGCCGTCAAGATATAAAATTTCAACGTTTGTTGTTATTAGGTACCCTGTTCCCCTGAATTATTTAATTAAATGATATTTTTTGTATTGCTTATTAATATAGCAATCATTTTACATATGATTCATTTTGTCAGTAACCTTTTTAGGATAACTCTGGGCCAATAATAGCCGTCAAGATATAAAATTTCAACGTTTGTTGTTATTAGGTACCCTGTTCCCCTGAATTATTTAATTAAATGATATTTTTTGTATTGCTTATTAATATAGCAATCATTTTACATATGATTCATTTTGTCAGTAACCTTTTTAGGATAACTCTGGGCCAATAATAGCCGTCAAGATATAAAATTTCAACGTTTGTTGTTATTAGGTACCCTGTTCCCCTGAATTATTTAATTAAATGATATTTTTTGTATTGCTTATTAATATAGCAATCATTTTACATATGATTCATTTTGTCAGTAACCTTTTTAGGATAACTCTGGGCCAATAATAGCCGTCAAGATATAAAATTTCAACGTTTGTTGTTATTAGGTACCCTGTTCCCCTGAATTATTTAATTAAATGATATTTTTTGTATTGCTTATTAATATAGCAATCATTTTACATATGATTCATTTTGTCAGTAACCTTTTTAGGATAACTCTGGGCCAATAATAGCCGTCAAGATATAAAATTTCAACGTTTGTTGTTATTAGGTACCCTGTTCCCCTGAATTATTTAATTAAATGATATTTTTTGTATTGCTTATTAATATAGCAATCATTTTACATATGATTCATTTTGTCAGTAACCTTTTTAGGATAACTCTGGGCCAATAATAGCCGTCAAGATATAAAATTTCAACGTTTGTTGTTATTAGGTACCCTGTTCCCCTGAATTATTTAATTAAATGATATTTTTTGTATTGCTTATTAATATAGCAATCATTTTACATATGATTCATTTTGTCAGTAACCTTTTTAGGATAACTCTGGGCCAATAATAGCCGTCAAGATATAAAATTTCAACGTTTGTTGTTATTAGGTACCCTGTTCCCCTGAATTATTTAATTAAATGATATTTTTTGTATTGCTTATTAATATAGCAATCATTTTACATATGATTCATTTTGTCAGTAACCTTTTTAGGATAACTCTGGGCCAATAATAGCCGTCAAGATATAAAATTTCAACGTTTGTTGTTATTAGGTACCCTGTTCCCCTGAATTATTTAATTAAATGATATTTTTTGTATTGCTTATTAATATAGCAATCATTTTACATATGATTCATTTTGTCAGTAACCTTTTTAGGATAACTCTGGGCCAATAATAGCCGTCAAGATATAAAATTTCAACGTTTGTTGTTATTAGGTACCCTGTTCCCCTGAATTATTTAATTAAATGATATTTTTTGTATTGCTTATTAATATAGCAATCATTTTACATATGATTCATTTTGTCAGTAACCTTTTTAGGATAACTCTGGGCCAATAATAGCCGTCAAGATATAAAATTTCAACGTTTGTTGTTATTAGGTACCCTGTTCCCCTGAATTATTTAATTAAATGATATTTTTTGTATTGCTTATTAATATAGCAATCATTTTACATATGATTCATTTTGTCAGTAACCTTTTTAGGATAACTCTGGGCCAATAATAGCCGTCAAGATATAAAATTTCAACGTTTGTTGTTATTAGGTACCCTGTTCCCCTGAATTATTTAATTAAATGATATTTTTTGTATTGCTTATTAATATAGCAATCATTTTACATATGATTCATTTTGTCAGTAACCTTTTTAGGATAACTCTGGGCCAATAATAGCCGTCAAGATATAAAATTTCAACGTTTGTTGTTATTAGGTACCCTGTTCCCCTGAATTATTTAATTAAATGATATTTTTTGTATTGCTTATTAATATAGCAATCATTTTACATATGATTCATTTTGTCAGTAACCTTTTTAGGATAACTCTGGGCCAATAATAGCCGTCAAGATATAAAATTTCAACGTTTGTTGTTATTAGGTACCTCTGTTCCCCTGAATTATTTAATTAAATGATATTTTTTGTATTGCTTATTAATATAGCAATCATTTTACATATGATTCATTTTGTCAGTAACCTTTTTAGGATAACTCTGGGCCAATAATAGCCGTCAAGATATAAAATTTCAACGTTTGTTGTTATTAGGTACCCTGTTCCCCTGAATTATTTAATTAAATGATATTTTTTGTATTGCTTATTAATATAGCAATCATTTTACATATGATTCATTTTGTCAGTAACCTTTTTAGGATAACTCTGGGCCAATAATAGCCGTCAAGATATAAAATTTCAACGTTTGTTGTTATTAGGTACCCTGTTCCCCTGAATTATTTAATTAAATGATATTTTTTGTATTGCTTATTAATATAGCAATCATTTTACATATGATTCATTTTGTCAGTAACCTTTTTAGGATAACTCTGGGCCAATAATAGCCGTCAAGATATAAAATTTCAACGTTTGTTGTTATTAGGTACCCTGTTCCCCTGAATTATTTAATTAAATGATATTTTTTGTATTGCTTATTAATATAGCAATCATTTTACATATGATTCATTTTGTCAGTAACCTTTTTAGGATAACTCTGGGCCAATAATAGCCGTCAAGATATAAAATTTCAACGTTTGTTGTTATTAGGTACCCTGTTCCCCTGAATTATTTAATTAAATGATATTTTTTGTATTGCTTATTAATATAGCAATCATTTTACATATGATTCATTTTGTCAGTAACCTTTTTAGGATAACTCTGGGCCAATAATAGCCGTCAAGATATAAAATTTCAACGTTTGTTGTTATTAGGTACCCTGTTCCCCTGAATTATTTAATTAAATGATATTTTTTGTATTGCTTATTAATATAGCAATCATTTTACATATGATTCATTTTGTCAGTAACCTTTTTAGGATAACTCTGGGCCAATAATAGCCGTCAAGATATAAAATTTCAACGTTTGTTGTTATTAGGTACCCTGTTCCCCTGAATTATTTAATTAAATGATATTTTTTGTATTGCTTATTAATATAGCAATCATTTTACATATGATTCATTTTGTCAGTAACCTTTTTAGGATAACTCTGGGCCAATAATAGCCGTCAAGATATAAAATTTCAACGTTTGTTGTTATTAGGTACCCTGTTCCCCTGAATTATTTAATTAAATGATATTTTTTGTATTGCTTATTAATATAGCAATCATTTTACATATGATTCATTTTGTCAGTAACCTTTTTAGGATAACTCTGGGCCAATAATAGCCGTCAAGATATAAAATTTCAACGTTTGTTGTTATTAGGTACCCTGTTCCCCTGAATTATTTAATTAAATGATATTTTTTGTATTGCTTATTAATATAGCAATCATTTTACATATGATTCATTTTGTCAGTAACCTTTTTAGGATAACTCTGGGCCAATAATAGCCGTCAAGATATAAAATTTCAACGTTTGTTGTTATTAGGTACCCTGTTCCCCTGAATTATTTAATTAAATGATATTTTTTGTATTGCTTATTAATATAGCAATCATTTTACATATGATTCATTTTGTCAGTAACCTTTTTAGGATAACTCTGGGCCAATAATAGCCGTCAAGATATAAAATTTCAACGTTTGTTGTTATTAGGTACCCTGTTCCCCTGAATTATTTAATTAAATGATATTTTTTGTATTGCTTATTAATATAGCAATCATTTTACATATGATTCATTTTGTCAGTAACCTTTTTAGGATAACTCTGGGCCAATAATAGCCGTCAAGATATAAAATTTCAACGTTTGTTGTTATTAGGTACCCTGTTCCCCTGAATTATTTAATTAAATGATATTTTTTGTATTGCTTATTAACATAGCAATCATTTTACATATGATTCATTTTGTCAGTAACCTTTTTAGGATAACTCTGGGCCAATAATAGCCGTCAAGATATAAAATTTCAACGTTTGTTGTTATTAGGTACCCTGTTCCCCTGAATTATTTAATTAAATGATATTTTTTGTATTGCTTATTAATATAGCAATCATTTTACATATGATTCATTTTGTCAGTAACCTTTTTAGGATAACTCTGGGCCAATAATAGCCGTCAAGATATAAAATTTCAACGTTTGTTGTTATTAGGTACCCTGTTCCCCTGAATTATTTAATTAAATGATATTTTTTGTATTGCTTATTAATATAGCAATCATTTTACATATGATTCATTTTGTCAGTAACCTTTTTAGGATAACTCTGGGCCAATAATAGCCGTCAAGATATAAAATTTCAACGTTTGTTGTTATTAGGTACCCTGTTCCCCTGAATTATTTAATTAAATGATATTTTTTGTATTGCTTATTAATATAGCAATCATTTTACATATGATTCATTTTGTCAGTAACCTTTTTAGGATAACTCTGGGCCAATAATAGCCGTCAAGATATAAAATTTCAACGTTTGTTGTTATTAGGTACCCTGTTCCCCTGAATTATTTAATTAAATGATATTTTTTGTATTGCTTATTAATATAGCAATCATTTTACATATGATTCATTTTGTCAGTAACCTTTTTAGGATAACTCTGGGCCAATAATAGCCGTCAAGATATAAAATTTCAACGTTTGTTGTTATTAGGTACCCTGTTCCCCTGAATTATTTAATTAAATGATATTTTTTGTATTGCTTATTAATATAGCAATCATTTTACATATGATTCATTTTGTCAGTAACCTTTTTAGGATAACTCTGGGCCAATAATAGCCGTCAAGATATAAAATTTCAACGTTTGTTGTTATTAGGTACCCTGTTCCCCTGAATTATTTAATTAAATGATATTTTTTGTATTGCTTATTAATATAGCAATCATTTTACATATGATTCATTTTGTCAGTAACCTTTTTAGGATAACTCTGGGCCAATAATAGCCGTCAAGATATAAAATTTCAACGTTTGTTGTTATTAGGTACCCTGTTCCCCTGAATTATTTAATTAAATGATATTTTTTGTATTGCTTATTAATATAGCAATCATTTTACATATGATTCATTTTGTCAGTAACCTTTTTAGGATAACTCTGGGCCAATAATAGCCGTCAAGATATAAAATTTCAACGTTTGTTGTTATTAGGTACCCTGTTCCCCTGAATTATTTAATTAAATGATATTTTTTGTATTGCTTATTAATATAGCAATCATTTTACATATGATTCATTTTGTCAGTAACCTTTTTAGGATAACTCTGGGCCAATAATAGCCGTCAAGATATAAAATTTCAACGTTTGTTGTTATTAGGTACCCTGTTCCCCTGAATTATTTAATTAAATGATATTTTTTGTATTGCTTATTAATATAGCAATCATTTTACATATGATTCATTTTGTCAGTAACCTTTTTAGGATAACTCTGGGCCAATAATAGCCGTCAAGATATAAAATTTCAACGTTTGTTGTTATTAGGTACCCTGTTCCCCTGAATTATTTAATTAAATGATATTTTTTGTATTGCTTATTAATATAGCAATCATTTTACATATGATTCATTTTGTCAGTAACCTTTTTAGGATAACTCTGGGCCAATAATAGCCGTCAAGATATAAAATTTCAACGTTTGTTGTTATTAGGTACCCTGTTCCCCTGAATTATTTAATTAAATGATATTTTTTGTATTGCTTATTAATATAGCAATCATTTTACATATGATTCATTTTGTCAGTAACCTTTTTAGGATAACTCTGGGCCAATAATAGCCGTCAAGATATAAAATTTCAACGTTTGTTGTTATTAGGTACCCTGTTCCCCTGAATTATTTAATTAAATGATATTTTTTGTATTGCTTATTAATATAGCAATCATTTTACATATGATTCATTTTGTCAGTAACCTTTTTAGGATAACTCTGGGCCAATAATAGCCGTCAAGATATAAAATTTCAACGTTTGTTGTTATTAGGTACCCTGTTCCCCTGAATTATTTAATTAAATGATATTTTTTGTATTGCTTATTAATATAGCAATCATTTTACATATGATTCATTTTGTCAGTAACCTTTTTAGGATAACTCTGGGCCAATAATAGCCGTCAAGATATAAAATTTCAACGTTTGTTGTTATTAGGTACCCTGTTCCCCTGAATTATTTAATTAAATGATATTTTTTGTATTGCTTATTAATATAGCAATCATTTTACATATGATTCATTTTGTCAGTAACCTTTTTAGGATAACTCTGGGCCAATAATAGCCGTCAAGATATAAAATTTCAACGTTTGTTGTTATTAGGTACCCTGTTCCCCTGAATTATTTAATTAAATGATATTTTTTGTATTGCTTATTAATATAGCAATCATTTTACATATGATTCATTTTGTCAGTAACCTTTTTAGGATAACTCTGGGCCAATAATAGCCGTCAAGATATAAAATTTCAACGTTTGTTGTTATTAGGTACCCTGTTCCCCTGAATTATTTAATTAAATGATATTTTTTGTATTGCTTATTAATATAGCAATCATTTTACATATGATTCATTTTGTCAGTAACCTTTTTAGGATAACTCTGGGCCAATAATAGCCGTCAAGATATAAAATTTCAACGTTTGTTGTTATTAGGTACCCTGTTCCCCTGAATTATTTAATTAAATGATATTTTTTGTATTGCTTATTAATATAGCAATCATTTTACATATGATTCATTTTGTCAGTAACCTTTTTAGGATAACTCTGGGCCAATAATAGCCGTCAAGATATAAAATTTCAACGTTTGTTGTTATTAGGTACCCTGTTCCCCTGAATTATTTAATTAAATGATATTTTTTGTATTGCTTATTAATATAGCAATCATTTTACATATGATTCATTTTGTCAGTAACCTTTTTAGGATAACTCTGGGCCAATAATAGCCGTCAAGATATAAAATTTCAACGTTTGTTGTTATTAGGTACCCTGTTCCCCTGAATTATTTAATTAAATGATATTTTTTGTATTGCTTATTAATATAGCAATCATTTTACATATGATTCATTTTGTCAGTAACCTTTTTAGGATAACTCTGGGCCAATAATAGCCGTCAAGATATAAAATTTCAACGTTTGTTGTTATTAGGTACCCTGTTCCCCTGAATTATTTAATTAAATGATATTTTTTGTATTGCTTATTAATATAGCAATCATTTTACATATGATTCATTTTGTCAGTAACCTTTTTAGGATAACTCTGGGCCAATAATAGCCGTCAAGATATAAAATTTCAACGTTTGTTGTTATTAGGTACCCTGTTCCCCTGAATTATTTAATTAAATGATATTTTTTGTATTGCTTATTAATATAGCAATCATTTTACATATGATTCATTTTGTCAGTAACCTTTTTAGGATAACTCTGGGCCAATAATAGCCGTCAAGATATAAAATTTCAACGTTTGTTGTTATTAGGTACCCTGTTCCCCTGAATTATTTAATTAAATGATATTTTTTGTATTGCTTATTAATATAGCAATCATTTTACATATGATTCATTTTGTCAGTAACCTTTTTAGGATAACTCTGGGCCAATAATAGCCGTCAAGATATAAAATTTCAACGTTTGTTGTTATTAGGTACCCTGTTCCCCTGAATTATTTAATTAAATGATATTTTTTGTATTGCTTATTAATATAGCAATCATTTTACATATGATTCATTTTGTCAGTAACCTTTTTAGGATAACTCTGGGCCAATAATAGCCGTCAAGATATAAAATTTCAACGTTTGTTGTTATTAGGTACCCTGTTCCCCTGAATTATTTAATTAAATGATATTTTTTGTATTGCTTATTAATATAGCAATCATTTTACATATGATTCATTTTGTCAGTAACCTTTTTAGGATAACTCTGGGCCAATAATAGCCGTCAAGATATAAAATTTCAACGTTTGTTGTTATTAGGTACCCTGTTCCCCTGAATTATTTAATTAAATGATATTTTTTGTATTGCTTATTAATATAGCAATCATTTTACATATGATTCATTTTGTCAGTAACCTTTTTAGGATAACTCTGGGCCAATAATAGCCGTCAAGATATAAAATTTCAACGTTTGTTGTTATTAGGTACCCTGTTCCCCTGAATTATTTAATTAAATGATATTTTTTGTATTGCTTATTAATATAGCAATCATTTTACATATGATTCATTTTGTCAGTAACCTTTTTAGGATAACTCTGGGCCAATAATAGCCGTCAAGATATAAAATTTCAACGTTTGTTGTTATTAGGTACCCTGTTCCCCTGAATTATTTAATTAAATGATATTTTTTGTATTGCTTATTAATATAGCAATCATTTTACATATGATTCATTTTGTCAGTAACCTTTTTAGGATAACTCTGGGCCAATAATAGCCGTCAAGATATAAAATTTCAACGTTTGTTGTTATTAGGTACCCTGTTCCCCTGAATTATTTAATTAAATGATATTTTTTGTATTGCTTATTAATATAGCAATCATTTTACATATGATTCATTTTGTCAGTAACCTTTTTAGGATAACTCTGGGCCAATAATAGCCGTCAAGATATAAAATTTCAACGTTTGTTGTTATTAGGTACCCTGTTCCCCTGAATTATTTAATTAAATGATATTTTTTGTATTGCTTATTAATATAGCAATCATTTTACATATGATTCATTTTGTCAGTAACCTTTTTAGGATAACTCTGGGCCAATAATAGCCGTCAAGATATAAAATTTCAACGTTTGTTGTTATTAGGTACCCTGTTCCCCTGAATTATTTAATTAAATGATATTTTTTGTATTGCTTATTAATATAGCAATCATTTTACATATGATTCATTTTGTCAGTAACCTTTTTAGGATAACTCTGGGCCAATAATAGCCGTCAAGATATAAAATTTCAACGTTTGTTGTTATTAGGTACCCTGTTCCCCTGAATTATTTAATTAAATGATATTTTTTGTATTGCTTATTAATATAGCAATCATTTTACATATGATTCATTTTGTCAGTAACCTTTTTAGGATAACTCTGGGCCAATAATAGCCGTCAAGATATAAAATTTCAACGTTTGTTGTTATTAGGTACCCTGTTCCCCTGAATTATTTAATTAAATGATATTTTTTGTATTGCTTATTAATATAGCAATCATTTTACATATGATTCATTTTGTCAGTAACCTTTTTAGGATAACTCTGGGCCAATAATAGCCGTCAAGATATAAAATTTCAACGTTTGTTGTTATTAGGTACCCTCTTCCCCTGAATTATTTAATTAAATGATATTTTTTGTATTGCTTATTAATATAGAAATCATTTTACATATGATTCATTTTGTCAGTAACCTTTTTAGGATAACTCTGGGCCAATAATAGCCGTCAAGATATAAAATTTCAACGTTTGTTGTTATTAGGTACCCTGTTCCCCTGAATTATTTTAATTAAATGATATTTTTTGTATTGCTTATTAATATAGCAATCATTTTACATATGATTCATTTTGTCAGTAACCTTTTTAGGATAACTCTGGGCCAATAATAGCCGTCAAGATATAAAATTTCAACGTTTGTTGTTATTAGGTACCCTGTTCCCCTGAATTATTTAATTAAATGATATTTTTTGTATTGCTTATTAATATAGCAATCATTTTACATATGATTCATTTTGTCAGTAACCTTTTTAGGATAACTCTGGGCCAATAATAGCCGTCAAGATATAAAATTTCAACGTTTGTTGTTATTAGGTACCCTGTTCCCCTGAATTATTTAATTAAATGATATTTTTTGTATTGCTTATTAATATAGCAATCATTTTACATATGATTCATTTTGTCAGTAACCTTTTTAGGATAACTCTGGGCCAATAATAGCCGTCAAGATATAAAATTTCAACGTTTGTTGTTATTAGGTACCCTGTTCCCCTGAATTATTTAATTAAATGATATTTTTTGTATTGCTTATTAATATAGCAATCATTTTACATATGATTCATTTTGTCAGTAACCTTTTTAGGATAACTCTGGGCCAATAATAGCCGTCAAGATATAAAATTTCAACGTTTGTTGTTATTAGGTACCCTGTTCCCCTGAATTATTTAATTAAATGATATTTTTTGTATTGCTTATTAATATAGCAATCATTTTACATATGATTCATTTTGTCAGTAACCTTTTTAGGATAACTCTGGGCCAATAATAGCCGTCAAGATATAAAATTTCAACGTTTGTTGTTATTAGGTACCCTGTTCCCCTGAATTATTTAATTAAATGATATTTTTTGTATTGCTTATTAATATAGCAATCATTTTACATATGATTCATTTTGTCAGTAACCTTTTTAGGATAACTCTGGGCCAATAATAGCCGTCAAGATATAAAATTTCAACGTTTGTTGTTATTAGGTACCCTGTTCCCCTGAATTATTTAATTAAATGATATTTTTTGTATTGCTTATTAATATAGCAATCATTTTACATATGATTCATTTTGTCAGTAACCTTTTTAGGATAACTCTGGGCCAATAATAGCCGTCAAGATATAAAATTTCAACGTTTGTTGTTATTAGGTACCCTGTTCCCCTGAATTATTTAATTAAATGATATTTTTTGTATTGCTTATTAATATAGCAATCATTTTACATATGATTCATTTTGTCAGTAACCTTTTTAGGATAACTCTGGGCCAATAATAGCCGTCAAGATATAAAATTTCAACGTTTGTTGTTATTAGGTACCCTGTTCCCCTGAATTATTTAATTAAATGATATTTTTTGTATTGCTTATTAATATAGCAATCATTTTACATATGATTCATTTTGTCAGTAACCTTTTTAGGATAACTCTGGGCCAATAATAGCCGTCAAGATATAAAATTTCAACGTTTGTTGTTATTAGGTACCCTGTTCCCCTGAATTATTTAATTAAATGATATTTTTTGTATTGCTTATTAATATAGCAATCATTTTACATATGATTCATTTTGTCAGTAACCTTTTTAGGATAACTCTGGGCCAATAATAGCCGTCAAGATATAAAATTTCAACGTTTGTTGTTATTAGGTACCCTGTTCCCCTGAATTATTTAATTAAATGATATTTTTTGTATTGCTTATTAATATAGCAATCATTTTACATATGATTCATTTTGTCAGTAACCTTTTTAGGATAACTCTGGGCCAATAATAGCCGTCAAGATATAAAATTTCAACGTTTGTTGTTATTAGGTACCCTGTTCCCCTGAATTATTTAATTAAATGATATTTTTTGTATTGCTTATTAATATAGCAATCATTTTACATATGATTCATTTTGTCAGTAACCTTTTTAGGATAACTCTGGGCCAATAATAGCCGTCAAGATATAAAATTTCAACGTTTGTTGTTATTAGGTACCCTGTTCCCCTGAATTATTTAATTAAATGATATTTTTTGTATTGCTTATTAATATAGCAATCATTTTACATATGATTCATTTTGTCAGTAACCTTTTTAGGATAACTCTGGGCCAATAATAGCCGTCAAGATATAAAATTTCAACGTTTGTTGTTATTAGGTACCCTGTTCCCCTGAATTATTTAATTAAATGATATTTTTTGTATTGCTTATTAATATAGCAATCATTTTACATATGATTCATTTTGTCAGTAACCTTTTTAGGATAACTCTGGGCCAATAATAGCCGTCAAGATATAAAATTTCAACGTTTGTTGTTATTAGGTACCCTGTTCCCCTGAATTATTTAATTAAATGATATTTTTTGTATTGCTTATTAATATAGCAATCATTTTACATATGATTCATTTTGTCAGTAACCTTTTTAGGATAACTCTGGGCCAATAATAGCCGTCAAGATATAAAATTTCAACGTTTGTTGTTATTAGGTACCCTGTTCCCCTGAATTATTTAATTAAATGATATTTTTTGTATTGCTTATTAATATAGCAATCATTTTACATATGATTCATTTTGTCAGTAACCTTTTTAGGATAACTCTGGGCCAATAATAGCCGTCAAGATATAAAATTTCAACGTTTGTTGTTATTAGGTACCCTGTTCCCCTGAATTATTTAATTAAATGATATTTTTTGTATTGCTTATTAATATAGCAATCATTTTACATATGATTCATTTTGTCAGTAACCTTTTTAGGATAACTCTGGGCCAATAATAGCCGTCAAGATATAAAATTTCAACGTTTGTTGTTATTAGGTACCCTGTTCCCCTGAATTATTTAATTAAATGATATTTTTTGTATTGCTTATTAATATAGCAATCATTTTACATATGATTCATTTTGTCAGTAACCTTTTTAGGATAACTCTGGGCCAATAATAGCCGTCAAGATATAAAATTTCAACGTTTGTTGTTATTAGGTACCCTGTTCCCCTGAATTATTTAATTAAATGATATTTTTTGTATTGCTTATTAATATAGCAATCATTTTACATATGATTCATTTTGTCCGTAACCTTTTCAGGATAACATTGGGCCAATAATAGCTAGCCGTCAAGATTAAATTTTCAACGTTTTACTGTTATTAGGTACCCTGTTCCCCTGAATAATTTAACCAAATGATATTTATTGTATAGCTTATTAATGTAGCAATCATTTTACATATGACTCATTTTGTCCGTAACCTTTTCAGGATAACATTGGGCCAATAATAGCTAGCCGTCAAGATTAAATTTTCAACGTTTTACTGTTATTAGGTACCCTGTTCCCCTGAATAATTTAACCAAATGATATTTATTGTATAGCTTATTAATGTAGCAATCATTTTACATATGACTCATTTTGTCCGTAACCTTTTCAGGATAACATTGGGCCAATAATAGCTAGCCGTCAAGATTAAATTTTCAACGTTTTACTGTTATTAGGTACCCTGTTCCCCTGAATAATTTAACCAAATGATATTTATTGTATAGCTTATTAATGTAGCAATCATTTTACATATGACTCATTTTGTCCGTAACCTTTTCAGGATAACATTGGGCCAATAATAGCTAGCCGTCAAGATTAAATTTTCAACGTTTTACTGTTATTAGGTACCCTGTTCCCCTGAATAATTTAACCAAATGATATTTATTGTATAGCTTATTAATGTAGCAATCATTTTACATATGACTCATTTTGTCCGTAACCTTTTCAGGATAACATTGGGCCAATAATAGCTAGCCGTCAAGATTAAATTTTCAACGTTTTACTGTTATTAGGTACCCTGTTCCCCTGAATAATTTAACCAAATGATATTTATTGTATAGCTTATTAATGTAGCAATCATTTTACATATGACTCATTTTGTCCGTAACCTTTTCAGGATAACATTGGGCCAATAATAGCTAGCCGTCAAGATTAAATTTTCAACGTTTTACTGTTATTAGGTACCCTGTTCCCCTGAATAATTTAACCAAATGATATTTATTGTATAGCTTATTAATGTAGCAATCATTTTACATATGACTCATTTTGTCCGTAACCTTTTCAGGATAACATTGGGCCAATAATAGCTAGCCGTCAAGATTAAATTTTCAACGTTTTACTGTTATTAGGTACCCTGTTCCCCTGAATAATTTAACCAAATGATATTTATTGTATAGCTTATTAATGTAGCAATCATTTTACATATGACTCATTTTGTTCGTAACCTTTTCAGGATAACATTGGGCCAATAATAGCTAGCCGTCAAGATTAAATTTTCAACGTTTTACTGTTATTAGGTACCCTGTTCCCCTGAATAATTTAACCAAATGTTATTTATTGTATAGCTTATTAATGTAGCAATCATTTTACATATGACTCATTTTGTCCGTAACCTTTTCAGGATAACATTGGGCCAATAATAGCTAGCCGTCAAGATTAAATTTTCAACGTTTTACTGTTATTAGGTACCCTGTTCCCCTGAATAATTTAACCAAATGAAATTTATTGTATAGCTTATTAATGTAGCAATCATTTTACATATGACTCATTTTGGCCGTAACCTTTTCAGGATAACATTGGGCCAATAATAGCTAGCCGTCAAGATTAAATTTTCAATGTTTTACTGTTATTAGGTACCCTGTTCCCCTGAATAATTTAACCAAATGATATTTATTGTATAGCTTATTAATGTAGCAATCATTTTACATATGACTCATTTTGTCCGTAACCTTTTCAGAATAACTTTGGGCCAATAATAGCCGTCAAGATTAAATTTTCAACGTTTTACTGTTATTAGGTACCCTGTTCCCCTGAATAATTTAACCAAATGATATTTATTGTATAGCTTATTAATGTAGCAATCATTTTACATATGACTCATTTTGGCCGTAACCTTTTCAGAATAACTTTGGGCCAATAATAGCCGTCAAGATTAAATTTTCAACGTTTTACTGTTATTAGGTACCCTGTTCCCCTGAATAATTTAACCAAATGATATTTATTGTATAGCTTATTAATGTAGTAATCATTTTACATATGACTCATTTTGTCCGTAACCTTTTCAGGATAACATTGGGCTAATAATAGCCGTCAAGATTAAATTTTCAACGTTTTACTGTTATTAGGTACCCTGTTCCCCTGAATAATTTAACCAAATGATATTTATTGTATAGCTTATTAATGTAGCAATCATTTTACATATGACTCATTTTGTCCGTAACCTTTTCAGAATAACTTTGGGCCAATAATAGCCGTTAAGATTAAATTTTCAACGTTTTACTGTTATTAACAAGAAAATTATTTATGGAGCGATGAAGCGCCATGTACATAGGTTTAATTTTATTGAAAAAAAATTCGACTTAATTAATTTTTTTTAGGCGTCAAGTTGGCCCTACCAGTTTTGATTTTTATTTGAGAAAATAGTATGTAAGCGCAATCATTTATTTCAATAGCGCAGAAAAGCGCATGTGTACACATATTCAAACAATATAGAAAAATTAGTAATTTTGAATGGGCAGGCTGTTGTCAATATAGCCCTTCCTAACTTGTATCTTTAGTTATAATTTAATGAATACAAGTGCAAAAAAATATATTTATGGAGCGAAAAAGCGCATTGAATGTAGATTTGATTGCAATACAAAAATATACAATAAAACAAAATTTTTTTTTGGTGTCAAGTTGGCCCTACCTGTTTTGATTTTCAATAGAATAAATTATAAACAATTACAAAAACTTATGTTAATGGCGCAAAATAGCGCATACCTAGATCTATATAAGCAATAAAGAAAACTTCGTAATTTCCAAAAAGGATAGGCTAATGTCAATTTGGCCCTTCCTAACTTATTATATTAATAACTCATGATTAAGAGAAGCGCAAAAAGTAATATATGGGGAGCACTTAAGTGTAAAACATGGGGAATTTACCACACTAAGAATTTTTTGGAAATACTAAAAAGGCGGGCCAATTTGACTGAGCCGTTTTTTCCAAGGTTCTTGAATATGCATTTCTAAATCGTCTAGATTCTTTTTTGGATAAAAATGACATTATAAATAAAGCCCAGTTTGGTTTTAGATCCAACAAAACTACACTAGATGCTATTAACAAGTCAGTGCATTATATTGCAGATAAAATGGATACAGGTGAACATCCAATCAGTATCTTGTGCGATTTGTCTAAAGCCTTCGACTGTGTCTGTCACTCAAAGCTACTGACCAAACTTTATTCTTATGGAATTAGAGGCGTTCCATTAAAGCGGATCAGGTCTTTTGTTGAAAATCGCCGTCAATTTGTTTCCATTAATAGTTATAAAAATAACACTATTAAAAATATTAACTCTACTGTCATAGTAAATAACATAGGTGTCCCTCAGGGATGTGTCCTGTCACCTATTCTATTTATTTTATATTTTGGAGATGAATGTCATATAACTCTATATGCGAACGATACTTCCATAATTGTTTCTGATGCAGATAATGTATTGTTGCAACAAAAGTGTGAGAACTGTATGAACGCTTTATCAAAATGGTTTTGTGATAATGATCTTTATTTGAATTTATCAAAAATTCATTACCTACGATTTCATTTTCCTCAATGTAGAGAAAACTTAAATATGTATATCGAAATTAATGAAAATCAAATTAAAAGATCTAATAATGGTAACTTTCTCGGTTATACCTTTAACGAAAATCTAAATGGTAAAAATCATACTAATAAAGTTGTCTCAAAACTTGGACCAATATGCTATCAGTTTTGGCATTTAGGTACTGTTCTTACAAAACAACAACTCATTACACTGTACTATGCCCAAGTAGAATCAAGATTGCGTTACGCTATCTGCTTTTGGGGAGCTTCATCGTCAGCATATAGCGTATTCATCATCCAAAAACGAATTATTAGAACCATAGCAGGTGTCTCCCGCACTGACTCCTGCAGACTTCTTTTTAAAAAATTTAAAATTCTTACATTAGTCTCTTTATATATTTGAAGTTTGTTTATACATTTTTATCAATAAAAAAAATTTTAAACTCAGTTCCAGTAATCACAGTTTCAATACTAGACAAAAACAGCAATTCTATATACCGAATGTAAAACACAACTCTCTAAATTCTCTACCCGATATACAAGGACTAAAGGTTTTCAATAAACTGCCCACCATAATAAAGGAGGAATGCAATAAAATTAAATTTAAAAAACTTCTTAAAAATTATCTTATAGGCAAAAGCTATTACACATTAAATGAATTTTTACCTTCCGTCACCTTTAGGTAAGGAAGGTATTGTCTTTGGTCAAAAAATTCAATGATGAGTTTTTACTGAATAAGCACGTTTTAGGGTCCATATAATACGATTTTACCATTTTTACGATGATGTCTGTATGTATGTGTGTCTGTGTGTCTGTGTGTCCGTGTGTCTGTGTGTCCGTGTGTCTGTGTGTCTGTGTGTGTGTGTGTGTGACAAAAGTTGCGGATTCCATAACTTCAATACCACGATTCCAAAAATTATAATTTTTTCGTATTCCTCAAGTTTACATCCAGAAGAACAACTGATTAGATTTTGGTTATAATTGGTCAACCGGAAGTAGTCTCATTTGAAGATTTAACAGCTAAATTTGATTTATTGACATTTAACGTTATTATAACTTAAATAATATATTATTCTCTATACGATTTGATTACAATTTATACTTCATATTCAATAGATACAGAGTTAAAGAATTTTAAAGAAATTAAATTTTATAATTCTGCCAGCTATGTCAAACTTGGGAACTAGTAATATATTCATATAATTCAAATTGACAGATGTCAGTATCAATAAAAAGTAAATTAATGTGGCAGATATGAGGATATTGAAGTAGATATTGGGGAATACACGGAAAGATACGGTAAGAAAATAACTCTAGTGTTACAAGTTTTTAGAAAGATACAAGAAAGACGATTACATTGGTTTGAACATGTCATGAGGAGAAATGAAGAATTATATTGGAACAAGAATGAATATTTTAGTAATAGGACGTTAAAGAAATAGAGGAAGACCAAAGATAAGATGGAAGGACTGTATTACGGAAGATTTGAGAGAAAAGGAACTGAATGAGAACGACATGCAAAAATAGCGACCCCTAACGGATGGGAAAAGCTAAAGAAGAAGAAGATGCCAGTGTCAAGTGCAATTTGCATAGTGTGTTTATGAAATAATTTTACTGGAAATTTAGAATCTTTTGTAAGACATATTATGGAATTTATACATTATACACGAGAATGACGGAAGGTATTGTGCTGGCCACAACAGATTTTTTACAGATAATACTGATCTGGCGCAATGCTGAAAACATTTCCTTTTATCTACTTTATACCTATGTATGTGCTATTTATATTTATTTAATATTGCGTATTCTATACATGTACATAACATGTCGTTGAATAAACTTATAGTATTATTATTATTATAAGCAATACAAAAAATATCATTTCGTTAAATATTTCAGTGGAACAGGTATCTAAAACTAATAAAACGTTGAAATTATATATTTTGACGGCTATTATTGGCCCAGAGTTATCATAAAAAGGTTACGGACAAATGAAACCTATGTTAAATCATTGCTACATTAATAAGCAATACAAAAAATATCATACACAAGTTTGTATAAAATACTACAAAATATGTGTCAAATGATTTTAATATGTACAATGATTTAAATAATACAATGATTAATTATTTTATGCAATAGGTAAATAAATATACAGTATTTAATGTTGAAAAATGTGTCAGTCTTTCCAGAAAAGATTGTTACTCATCTTCACAACCTGGACTCTTCTCTGCAGGTCCACACAGATACATAAACAACTCCAACGCTATAGCTAGTGTAGCTAGAGCTGCGTTAATAAGCATACAATTTATCGTAGTAAAACAACTTCCTGGGCACGTTATATAAGGTTTAGCTTTCAACCAAACTACATATGTAGCCATACCATTCATTATACCATAAGTTATAAGCATGAGCAATTCAATATTAAAGTCTTTTTGGCCCTTACGATACAAAATCATCAACTGACTCATCGCCAAAAAACTAGCAGGGAAAGCTAAACACAATATTGCCATATGGTAAATATTTCTAAAGAGACCATAACGGAATAGGTATTTTGTTGCGTAGAAATTTGATACCTTAAAAGGACAAATAATAAATATAAATTCATTGATGGTATGAATTATAACTTACGCCAGTTATCATCTTGAAGAGAAAATGTTCATCTTTGAGTAATTCGCAAAAGTCTACCGCCATTTTGTTTGGTGAATTGTATGTAAAACATTTAACTATTTCATGAATGAAATGGAATGAATGACCTGAAATTTTGAAATGTCAATGTCAATTACTTGATTTTTGAAAGATGACAGTAAACAATGACAAAAACAATACGAAAAATTGAATACCTCTCGCTAAAATAGGTATTGGATTCATGCTAAAAATCGCATATCCAGATTTTAATGATTAAGCACGTTTTAAGGTCCCTACAATCCGATTTTAATATTTTTACGATAATGTGTGGATGTGTGTGTGTGTGTGTGTGTGTGTGTGTGTGTATTAGGATGTTGTAGATTTCAAATTCTACCAAACTAAAAACTGTTTAACTACGGATTCCTCAATCTAACATTAATGGGAAGAGTTGAATAGGTTTTGGTAACAATTGGATAACCGGAAGTGGTAGTTTCTTAAAAAAAATCTTCTAAATATTATTTTTTGTAAATTTATGTTATTACAAATAAAGTGAGTGCGGGATGTAAGGTAATGGGTGCTCTGGGTACGTTTGCACGAAACGTTAACGTATCAAGGGATGCTCGGTTGTCTATAATGAGGTATGTGGGTATGTCAGACGGGATCGCGTGAGGAATAATTTGGTATGTGGTTGGGAACAATGTGATTAAGAGAGTTGGTGTGAGTCAGTTGAGATGGTTTGGGGATGTGGAGAGAATGGCGAATGAACGGCTTGTTAA
Organism: Harpalus rufipes; assembly: GCA_951394225.1. Classification (NCBI taxonomy): domain Eukaryota; kingdom Metazoa; phylum Arthropoda; class Insecta; order Coleoptera; family Carabidae; genus Harpalus; species Harpalus rufipes. Next base: position 90,040 of record OX596288.1, read on the forward strand.
GCGTATATATCTTGAAGTTGAGGGTTTGGATGGATGTGGTTGGTAGGGTGCATAAAGAGAGAAATTTTCCAAGAAGAGAAGAATGTATGAATGCGATTATGAGTGTGACCGAGGCGAAAGAAGTCTGCTTAGATAGGAATGTGTGGCGAAGGATGATTGTTTCCTAACTATTATTGTGATCCGGATGCGGTATTTCGCTACCGAAAATCGGTCACTTTAATATGTTTAAGAGTAAGGATTTGTTGTATGACCCACTAAGTGAGACACGCGTGATTTTATGTATGTATGTATGTAAAGAACTTAAAGTAAATGCATTTAAGAAATAAATAAGTCAAATAATGTTGAACTATTGTATATTGCGAATGATACATTACATATATTATTATTTATTTATCTAAATTTTGAGAAGCTACGTCTGCTGCCATACACGTCCCAGTTGCAGCGGATCCTAACGCCAGCATCAAATGAGGATTGAACGATTTTGAACATGTACAACTTTTAATTTTAGTGTAGAAAATATAAGCAGCTAAAATGTTCATTACTCCATAAACTCCAAAAAGTGCTCCTTCAGCGTAATCATTCTCCTGATGGTCATCCTTTAAGTAGGAGGAAATTAAAATGGCCGCTGCTAGAAGGCCTCCAACCACTGCACCATAAGTTATCATGTTTTCGGCGGGACATTTAAAACAGTGAATTTGGTTTAGATAGTGACAGCAAATGAATGAAAGGAACTAAAAAAGGAATAGATAAAATAATTTTGAGGAATTTTGTTTAAATATGCAGTGTGGCTATATAGTACTACTATATACTACTTTTGACTAACCTTCATTATTTTTACCTCTCGCTAAGAGAGGTATTTTATTGAATAAGCACGTTTTAAGGTCCCTACAATCTGATTATTACATTTTTACGATGATGTCTGTGTGCGTGTGAGTGTATGTGTGTATATGAGGATAATGGAAAGAGCTGATAAGGTTTTGGTAACAATTTTACAACCGGAAGTAGTAGTTTCTTTAAAAAAATCAACACAGAACATCACGGCAAACAAATGGGACTGTGGCTGACATGAGTGACATATGTCAAGTGTCAAATGGAAATTATCGAAATAGTGTATTACGAATAAAATAATCTGTTAAATGTAAATCTGACGCACACTTCGACAGAACATTAGCATATTTTTTACGAATTTGTACCGCAAAAGTTCTGTAAAGAAAAATTACGCGTTACGATACGGTACATTACGCCACGGCACGGTACGGTACGATACGGTTTACGCTGTATAAATCTTCCAGAACGCTCGGAATAAATTGTGGATTTGAAATACCTAACGGGTTTTGTCTTATTTTCAAGGAAACTCTTAAAAGGTTATAGCCAGACTGCATAGGTTTAATTTATTAACATGACTTTATTAAATTTTGGTCATAGCAACTCAAATAAAAATAATACTTACACATACAACTACTTTTGATATGAAATGAGGGTCTTTCATCGCTTCTTGGATGTCCTTCATTTTGATATTATGATATTACTATTATTTCTTAACCAGTTTTTATGAAAAGCACGACGAATTTTGATGAAATCGAGGATGAAATGATTCAAAATCCAGACATGTCAAAATTAAATAAACAACTGTTTTATTCTCAGCAACGATGATCAAAAATTACTGGTATCGCTTCCACCATAAGAACAAGTAATGCAGTAAACCAAAACGGCATCAAATGTTAAGATTATACCAGTTATGATTGTAATTATTCTTAGTTCCAAAGAAGAAGTCAGTCCAGCAATAACAAAATTCATAATTGCATATGTTGGCAAGAAGATTAAATCGGCATAATATTTTTTTTCTCTCAAATATGTTATTATTGATGCTAGAATAACCAATGTACCACCTGCTGCACTTATTTGGGGCAGCAAATTCAATGATTCTTCTTTAAAATAGGGATATTCGTTTAATATTATAACAGAACTCAAAAACATAAACTAAAATATAAATAAATACATTATTATAGTTTTAACACAGATTTTAACGATGGTATGTATGAAAATAAGACGTATGATTTGTGACAAAATAATAATAAATTTCTGGTTCGATTCCGTGAGGAAATCTGTGTATAAAACTGATTGGTACACCCAGCAATAGGTAACAGGGCCGTAACTAGCTATTCTTACGCTTGGGGCGTAATATGAAATTGCGCCCCTCCACCCAGTATTTTTAGGAGATGTTATTAAAAAATATAATTAAATAAAATGTTTTTTTGAACCATAAATTAATACAGAGTGTATTACGGAAAGTGAAACATTATAATTTAATGTATTAGCCGTGGAATTAGAAACAAGAGACGAACAAAAGCGTAACGTTTTATACGTAAAATTATTAGTATTTATTTTGACAATCATTATTCAGACTGTAGCGTATAATTGTAAATATGATAAAATTATTTGAAAGATGTCCGATCAAGGTCAACTACGAATTGTATGAATTCAGATTTTTGCTCCGCCCATTACGACAAATTCAGTATTGTCGTTTACTTAGATTTTATGAGGGTATATAAGATACTACTGTTATTTTATTATTATAAATATATATTACAATAAAAGCATTCAAAATTCAAAAATAAGTCAAAAAATGTGAAAATTAAGGTACTGACACAATGTCAGTGACACTGATACAAAAAAATGTCATTCGTATGGCTATGAATCAAGGTAATGTATCTGAATTAATAAATAAACTTACGTTACAGCGAAAGTATTATCAACAACGAGCATCGTTTTAAAGTGGAATGTCCTAACTTAGGCGAAACAATTTTGACCTTGATCGGACATCTGTATCATGAACGAATTAACAAATTTGCATATATTTAAGCGTGTGCGATAAGGATGGACATAACACGCTTGTCTTTCAAAAATTCATATTGTTTCGACTAAGTTAGGACATTCCATTTTAAAACAATACTTTCGCTGTAACGTAAGTTTTCTTTATTAATTCAGATACATTACCTTAATTCATAACCGTACGAATAACGTTATTTTCAGTGTCAGTGTCACTGACATTGCGTCAGTATCTTAATTTTCACATATTTGGTTTTACATTTGCTAATAAACTTACCAGTTGATTTATTTTTGAATTTTGAATGCTGTTATTGTATAATTTTATAATAAAATAACAGATTTTATGTACCCTCACAAAAACTAAGCAAACGGCACTACTGAATTTGTTAGAATGGGCGGAGGAAAAATTCATACAATTCGTAGATAACCTTGATCGGACAATTTTACTGTAGTTACTCACAAGTTCAATGAATTTTAAATAAAATATGGTAATATCACATTTATTATTACTACTTATCTTCATCGTCACAATATGTCTGTCACTGTCAATAATCAATTGTTTGACAATTGTCAAATTTGAAAATGTTTCAGCGTACAAAATGGGCGACGCCTTTTCGTAGAATAGAAATAGTAATGTTTGCTAATTATTTTCTCATAATTTTCTAACCAATTTTATTTCAGGTATTATGTGTAGTATGTATCGTTTTAGGCGGAATAATAATTTATAATATATCCAGTATATTTTGGCCAATTGTAGTAGCAGGAATAATATTTCTAATTTGTTGTATATTATATATTTGGCGACAAAAATATGAAGATGAAAGTATATTCACTTTTGATGTGTGGGTTATAATAGCTTGTTTTGCAGGAGGAATTTTTTTCCTTCTCTCTGGATATTTATATACAGCATCTGTTTTTTATGAATTTCCTCTTATTTTAATTTTTGCCCATGTGGCAATTACGACAACAGCTGTCGTATTTCTTTTGGATCTTATATTTACGATATGGTACGAACATTATATTAATTGTCAAATATTTAAACAATAGTTTGACATAAGTGTCATTTCTATCAATTATGTCATCCAAATTTTCAGTGAATAGTACAATCAAATAGTTTCCCGAATGAAATTTCCATTTAAAATATGCAAACGTAAGCAAAAAAGAAGAAATCAAGGTTTTTACGTTTCCCCAAATTAAACACAAATTTATTAATTAATATATTTTAGCTTATTATTATTTATAATACATATACAATGGCGGACAAAAATATGGGAACTTTTAAATATTTTTACCTTCCGTCACCTAGGTAAAGAAGGTATTGTCTTTAGTCAAAAATTCGATGGTGAGTTTTCAATGAATAAGCATGTTTTAAGGTCGATACAATACGATTTTACTATTTTTATGTCTGTATATGTATATGTGTGCGTGTGTGTTGGTGTGTGTGTGACGATAATTTCAGGCGCGATATCTCCAATACTAGAATACCAAAAATTACAATTTTTACGTATTCCTCTTCCTTACATCCATATGCAGGAAGATTATAACAGTTTTTCTAAAAAAACACTGTTAAATATTTTTTGTTTTTAAAGAATATTCTTATCTATAAAGAAATTAAATTTTATAAATCAGCCAACTATGCTATAACCATGGAAATAGTTACTATATTAAGATAATTCTAACTGACAGATGTCAGTGTCAATGAAAAGAAAATGAATATGGCGGAGATGAGGATATTGAGATAGATGTTGGGGAAGACACGGAAAGATAGAATACAGAATGAAGGAATAAGGGATATGACTCGAGTGAAGTTTCTACATGTCATGAGGAGAAATGAAGAATATATTGGAAGAATGACTAGCTTAGTAACAGAAGGTAGACGAAACAGAGGAAGATCAAAGCTAAGATGGACGGACGACATACAAAACAGAAATGAGTGAAAGAAAATCAGAAATAGCGACCCCTAACGAATCTGAAAAGCAAAAGAAGAATATATTGGATGAAGAAGAAATATTTTAGTAATAGAAGGTTGAAGAAACAGAGGAAGACCAAAGATAAGATGGAAGGACTATTGTGGAAGACTTGAGAGAAAAAGAACGAAAAACAGAAATGAGTAGAAGAAGAAAATAAAAAATAGCGACCCCTAACGAATGGGAAAAGCTACAGAAGAATATATTGGACGAAGAAGGAATATTTTAGTAATAGAAGGTTGAAGAAACAGAGGAAGACCAAAGATAAGATGGAAGGACTGTATTGCGGAAGCCTTAAAAGAAAAGGAACTGAATGAGAACAACACGTAAAACAGAAATGAGTGGAACAAGAAAATAAAAAATAGCAACCCCTAACGAATGGGCTAAAGAAGAAGATGTTAGTGTCAAGTGCAATTTTCATAGTTTGTTTATGAAATAATTTTACTGGAAATATATAATCTTTTGCAAGAAAATTTATGTATGGAATTTATACATAATACACAGGATTGACGGAAGGTATTGTGTTGGCCACGCCAGATTTTTCAGTATCATATCCATTATTACAATTATTAAAGTTTCCATACTATTGTCTGCCATTATTCTACCATTTATTTTCCCGCATCATACCATCCGTAAACTATGATTCTTTACTATTTCAGGTCTGAAATCCCACAATACAAATCCATAGAAGTCGAAGATAGTACTATACAACTCCGACGACCAATTACTTCCTCACATTCAGGCATAGCACTTCAAAGATTTTCTAATCAACACCAATTACAATGGCGAAGTGATCAAGAAATTGAACCTGCAGCAGATCTCACGTATAAGTGTGACCGTTGCCTAAGAAGAAGAGAAGAACTGTTTTATCTGTGCCAGGATGAAATATGCCCGGACAAAATAGATAAATCGACGCAATTTGAAAAAGAATATCTTCCAGATGAATTCTGCAGACGAGAGTGTGAGACATGTGACGATAAAAATATTTGTGATAAAATGGAATGCTATGAAGAAGATGTCTTCACTGTTTTAAAAGAGGATAAAACAACTCAGTTTAATTCAGAATCAAACCCTTATGATCGGGAATGTTCTCATGAAAATTTGTTGGCTCCAAAACCTAACGAAATGTGTATCTTAGAGTGTGAATCTATTTTTAAAAATCTTCCTAATTTAGGGACGAAAGCTACCCAAATAACAACCTTAATATTACAACCAAATACTTGCGACAGCAATTATTGTTACCCAAAATTTGGACAAACAGTTGCTACTCAATGCAGTTTGGACAATTTAGAGCGAAAATATTCTGATTCTACCTTAACAATTGAACGGGTAATAAGTACAACTACGCCCAAAAGATTTGGAAAGTGCAATAAAGTGCACCCCTTGCCAAATCGGTATTATCTTCAAATATTTAATTATCAATTAATTATAAATTATTGATTTTGTAGCGATAAACAAACGCAAGTATCAAACATTAAAGAATGTAAAAACAAAAGATGTGGTGTAGAATCTGCAGCAACTTCTGAAAGATATACTGAAACTATTGGAGACCAATCACTTTTAGGGTAATTTTTATTTTCCTAATTTCCGGCTTCCCTAATTATTATAGGTGAAAAAGCTTCAAATAAAAGTTGTAGAGCATAAATTTCTACATAGAATTTGCGCTCTCTTTTGTCAACGCAAAATGTCACTTTGCCGCTCTAGAGCGACAAAGTAGAAAAAACGCTCGCTGTCAAATTTCTAACTATATACAATGTTGAGAATTATTAAACATAAAATATTTTTTTAGTTTATTCTATATCCACCCCGAAAGACGAGGAGCTATGGATAATGCAACTCAAATATCAAAAACTGAAGTACCAGCGAAAACAACTCGCAGTGAAATAACTCAAACATCATTTGATAAAATAATACATGTATTACCAACATTTTCTCATAGAGAAATACAAACATCTAGTCATTTATTACAAAGACAAATGAATGACAATAGGATTCGGATAAATCCTGAAAAGAATCCTGTTACAATAGTTGTGGAATATGATTCAGTTTCAGACTCTGAAAGTATGATAATATATCATTCCCATAATTTTTTTTTATAATTTTGCTTGTAGAAGTACTTGAAGAATATGATTATTCTTTACCGAATAGTCATAAGCGTTGTGATGATATATGTAAAGAAAACTATCATCCTGATGAACAATGTCCGCATAGATGTTGCAGATGTTATACTCCCCGAAGGTATGTTTATTGAATTTATTATATCGTGTTGAATAATAATAATAATAAAATCTGATTTCACCGACTGCAAATTTCATCCTCTTGAGTAATAACCATCAATTCACACTACTACAACTGTTTTACATTATTTTGTTGGTATGTTTAGGAAAAGAGTTGGTATAAAAGTTGGTCAGTGTAAGGAAAATGAAATAAAGAACTTGGACACGCATTCTTCCATAGATTGTCAAAAAAGGCACTGTGGAATGGAACATGACGTGTATGTATAATTTATATATATTGCATATTATTTGTTGCAATTATTGTGAAATTTAATAACATATGAAGAAATATGTATACTTATCTGTTATGTTATATTACTAATAATAAACATATTGCAATAAGATACTTATCTTAATTTCGTAAGATGGTATTCAAAAATATTCGCAATATAACTAATATTTATTAGTAACGTTTTGATTTCAATAAAAACATATACTTTTGATTACAACAATAAACTATCATTGATTACAACAATAGAGCAATCATTGATTACAATAATGGAACAATCTTTGATTACAACAATAAAAAGTATTTTTAAATATTACTAAAATCATCCCCAGCGTGTTCTTCTTCGATTGACCAATTTTGTTAGGTGTATGACTATCCAGGGCGTCACCTCACTCGGCCCACAAAAGTCCTGGATACACTGTTTGTAGAAATAACGCACCATACCAACACCTTATCTGCGAATTTGGCCATTATTAGGGGCTTCTATAATACTGTGAATATAAAAACGATCATTTCCCTTATTTTCGGAGTCAGACAGATAGACATATATCTAATTGGTCAATTGACGAAGAACACGCTGGGGGTGATTTTATCTTCTGGCCAGATCTTACAACACAAACCAACATTGGTTGACCAAAATGTACCATTTGTTCCGCAAAACGACAATCCCGTAACCTTTCCCAGGCTCGTCCCATAAGGCTTTGATCGTACGGCAAAAAACCGTACGAATTTTTGCCGTGCCTGTGTTGCTTTCACATTGCACGGAATTTTGACGTGAACAATTGTAGATATATTTATTTAATTTGTTTAATGTGCGTATCAAGATGAATCGTAAACAAATTATTGCTTTGTGGTTGCTACATCGAGTAAACCATCGCCTTTTTGGGTGCACCGCATTAATCAGAGAAGTAGGATTATTTTATACATTCTTTGAAGATTTGAGGAACGACGGAAATAAATTCTTCAACTATTTCCGAATGTCTATTGCCTCTTTTGACGAATCACACAGAAAATAAGGATGTGTTACAACGACAAAACACACAACCTGTTCAAATTCTGGCTATCACATTAAGGTAAGTTCTATTTAGAACAACCAAACACTACAACGAAGATTTCGATGCCGTCCGACTTAAAACCGTCCAATGTACAAGCATGCATTTCGTCACATAGGCTACTGTGTCGAAGGCGCCGGACGGCGGCATTTTACCGTCGCCGTATAATGTGAAAGATTCACTTCTACAGCCGGACGGTTTTTTGCCGCACGTTCAAAACCGAATAATGTGAAAGGAGCCTAACAAAATTAGTCAATTGACGAAGAACACGCTGGGGATGATTTTATCTTTTGGCCAGATGAAACGCAAATTCAAAATTAGTTGAGTAAAACGTACCATAGTCTACGATGGAGGTTGGGCCCAAAATGAGGACGAACTTCAACGCTGATTATAAAGGAATTCAGGAATGTAAATATTGTCCAAACAGTTAATTGTTGAAATTTGTGCCAAAACATACGTAGTACATATTTAAAAAATACTTTTTATTGTTGTAATCAACGATTGTTCTATTATTGTAATCAATGATTGCTTTATTGTTGTAATCAGCGATAGTTTCATTGTTGTAATCAATAATATATGTTTTTATTGGAATAAAAACGTTATTAATATCCATTTATTTATTTAGAAATCAACAACCCTATGCTAATAAATCCAGAAGAAACGGCCTAGACACCCCCTTAGATGGCAACAAAACCCGTAGAAGCCTAAATCAAGACAGTCCCGTTGTGAGACAAGCCAGCCCCCTATTTAGGTTCGTCACCCCCAATAACTCCAGGAATTCATCCCCACAAAACATGGAAAATACATCCCCAATAATGGAAAATATTTGTCAAAAAAAATTACCAGCGAGCGATCCAAACAGTATCACATTTAACAGATAAATATTGTTTTGTTATATTTTAAAGTAATTTTAATAATGTAATTATTATAATTTTAAGCAAATGTACTATGGTTTATAAATACAGTGTCAAATAAACCTCAATTCAACAATGACGTAAAATACCACTTCCTTTGATAATAGATATAATCATAGTTTTATGTTATTTTAAAGTTAGTCGAATAAAGATGGCTGAAGAAAATCTTTCGCCACCGGCGTCAGCAAATTCCAGAAAATCTTCACAGATTTTTAGATTTTTTAGTACATCTTCGGTTAGAAGTAGTGCAGTTTATTTATTTTATGACCAAGTTAACGCCAAACCACAATGGGACTATAGTTTTAGAAATAGGGAAATATTTATTAAAATAGCACAAATTGTAAGTACAAATTTATTTATATGTAAAATAAAATCGAAACTTCTAGTACCATCTTGTGTTCATTTCTGAATTAATTTATATATATTTCATTCATAAAAATTGTCAGAAATAGTGCAAAACCTCGCTGCTTCGCGTAGTAATTAATTCAACATGTTTTCTAAGCCATAAAAAGTAGTTCCATATATTTCAATTTCAAACACAACTCAACAATGTAACAAACTAAGAATAGAAGTTTGGTTTGAGCAAGTCTGCTAGACCCGAATGTTAACGCGCGTTGGAAAGCATAAGTTCAAAATTGTATTAAAATATTATTTTATTGAATTTATTTATAAAATTGCGAATCTAGACACGGTGCTGCCATCAAGCAACAAAAAATTATACTACTGGGCGCATAGAATGTTTAAATATAATAATATAAATGGATGTTATATTTGTTTTTGAAGTAATTCTTGCGGTGTTTTTCCACTATAGCTGTGAGTGCCTGTGAGATGATGCCTGATAAACCTTCTTAATATTTAACTATGTATAAATACAAATAACTGGTTGAATGTTTAAATATATATTAAAATAATTCCTGTGGTGATTTTTCGACGTCAGCTATAGGTGTCTGTGAGGTGACGCCTGTCACACCATATTATTAATAAACATAAAATTTCCTGCTTCCCTAATTATTTTAGATAAAAATGCTTCAAATAAAAGTTGTAGGGCATAAAATTCCGACAGAAATTAGAAAATGTTGAAAATCACCCCAAATATTTAACATATTTAACTATGTATTATTCGCTAACTTTACCTTTCTTTTCAGTTGGTAGCAGTGGCATGTACCGGCCTATACTCAAAAGGCCTTCACGCTATAAAAAATTCAATAACAACAATGATATTCCCAAACGTCGTTTTCAGCACATTTATTATAATAACAAGCGTTATTTTATTCAGCTACGCTTTGGGCCATATAATGCCCGAAGTCCTAATCCGTATTTTCAACACTTTAGGGACAATCCTTTATTTTGTATCGGCCGTCATCACAGGACAATATTGGTTTGTCCAAGGACGACACGAAGAAGATATTAAACCGTTATATATTAATATGTTACTAGCGGAAACAATTCTAAGTTTTTTTAATGCATTACTTTATGGATTTGATGTTTATTTAAGTGTGAGAAATACTTTGAAAAGTTTAGAGTTACACCCTGAGGACGTGGAAAATGAAAGAAGTGTTAGGAAATTAAGCAACACATAGATTTTTATTTTTTATTTGGAACACACATGCTTTAAATAAAATTTAAAAAACCTATGACATATTGCATGCTTTAAATAAAATATATTAATATTTATAATAAATAAAAATGTTATTCTTAATATTTTAATGGTTAATATAGTGGAAAAATAATTTTCCACTGTCCGATACTGATCCATAAACTTCTACCTAATAAAATAAAATTCATTGTTACCAATTTTAAATTGAAAAAATTAACAATCTTCAGGAATTTGTTAAGATTTAAAATATATTTCAATAAGAACGTTTTTTAAACAAAGCAATTATAATTGTTTAAATATATTGTGGGGTGTAAATATTTCATTTTACTTGCATTTTAAGTACCTATAGTGGTTTGTTTTAATCGAAAGACTAATAAAAAATATTTTACCCGTATTTTTATTTTATATTCATGAAAAAATGATACAATATTTAAATTGCCGTTATTTTTGTCGCCTGATGACGTCAAAAAACTATTCACCAATGAGGGAGTGACTCAAACATGTAAAAAAGAGTTTTAATAGTGCCTCAAAACAAAAATTGAAGTGATTATTTTAAATTCCGCCATTTTATAGGACGTTTTTTACTGTAATAATCAATGTTACATTGTTGTAATCAATTATGTATTGTTGTAATCATTTATGTATTGTTGCAATCAATTATGTATTGTTGTAATCAACTATATATTGTTACAATCAAATATTTTGGAGCCTTCTCTACATTTTTTTATTCATTTTGGTCAACACTTAATACTCTGTATTTAATATTTAAACATTTTAAACGCATTTATAATTATTTAAAACACAATAATAAACAAGTTTTTGTAGCACATTCCAACAAAATATTGTATTTGTAATATATTTATACCCATATTTAGGTATAATTTTGTCCCTAACCTGATTTATCGGCCAAAATATCCATTCCAATCCCTAAATGTCTAAATGATAAACAATATATCAACTACACAACATCCAGTATTCAATTCATTGAGAAATAATTCATAATAAATATCAACACAATCAATAAACTATCCTAAAAACTATCCCAGGTCAAAAATCGAGTCAAAAAACATGCAACCTAACCTTTTCAGCTTTGGCCAAATTCATCCAAAGCGTTCTCCAAGTCGAAAACTTTTTCTGGTCGCTGAAATTGTACTGCATTTCTCTGCTAGCATAACGCGTACTTAACGGAGACCGATAGTTACAGAATTCACTGTTTAAATTTACACTTTCACTACCCATTTTTCGGGAAAACAGAACACGTGTTGTTTGTCTAACGAAATGAACAAAACTGAAGAGGTTAGGTCACAATATCACATGTTTGAAGCGGTCGATGACAGTGTGCAAGGATTTTGTAAGCGGAATTGGTTTATTACACCGTTTATGCTGATAAAGAATTATTCAAATGAGATTAAGATGCATATATTTCATTGGATTTTTGAGTTGGTTAGTGTATGATGTAAAAAGGTTAAAATATGTTTTTCAGCGATTTCAGCAGTTCCGGCGATATCAGTTCGGCTGAAAACGATTTCGTTCGAGTATTGCCGACAATAAAAACTCTAATTATATACATTTTTCATTTCCGTCGTCTTTATTTGATAATTTCGCCTGAAATATAGGTACTATCCGTTGCATTTGAGTACTGCCGATATCGCGTTGATTACAACAATAATAATTGATTGTTACAACAATAAAATACACTAATTATACATATTTTCTTTAAATCTACTGCAGATTTTAATTCAAAAAGCGTTAAACGTAATTCAAAATAGACATTTTGAAATCAAAAGTCGGTAATTATACGTTTTAAGGTTCCTACAATCCGATTTTAATATTTTTACGATGATGCCTGTTTGTGTGTGTGTTGTGTGTGTGTTGTGTGTGTGTGTGTTTGTGTGTGTGTGTGTGTGTACGTATTTCTCAATCGGACATTATTGGGAAGAGCTGAAAAGGTTTTGGTAATAATTTGACAACCGGAAGTACCAGATTTTTACATTCAAACATTTCGAAAAATTAGAAGAGGACAAAATTTCTTCATAAAATGAATTTAAAATTAAAAAATCTAAATATAAAGAATAGATATAAATAGAATTTTTGGTGTAGATTGTATATAATAGGGCGCGAGCAGTAATGTGACATTGTTGACCTTGACAAGCAAAAATGGGGGCCCGTGTCAGAATGATAGTTAGTAATTATGTACATAGATGTCAAATATCATAATATTTCATTCTAAATGTAGTGATTTTCCAATTCCATGACTGCTCGCGCCCTAAAAATTATTGTAATCAATCGTGTATTGTTGTAATCAACTATGTATTATTGTAATCAATTATATAATTATTGTAATCAATTATGTATTGTTGTAATCAAATATTTTAGGGTCTTGTCTCTTCAATGGATGTTATAGCGTTGATTACAACAATGAATTAATGTGTTATTGTAATCAAAAATGGTTTTATCTCAACAATTGCAACAAATTGAAAGAATATGATAAAATTTTGTGTAAATTCTAGCGTCTTGTATAAAAAATGTTTAATTTAAAAAACAATTAACAATTTTTCTTTTTTAAATTTTAAAGAAAGGTCATCATTTAATTTAAACAATTCACTATAAATAACATTTTTTTAAAAGATTGTTAAGGTCGACTTTCGCAATAAACAGATCCTTGATAAATGTTTAAATCTCACGTTCTTATTGTATATGTGAAAAAAATACTTGATGTCTTTATTATTCAAATTTAATTTCTTGTAATTCCTGAAGACTATTGTTGCATTAAAATTATTATAAATCAGAAAACATGAAATATAATTTCGCAATATTGATAAGAATAATTCCTTACTTGTTCTTTGAGGAAATGGCGGCTACTCCAATCCACAATAATTTGCGATCGTGGATGCCAAAGCTCATAATTCGCTACCAAATAATATCGGCGAGCCAAAGCTGCTTCCCTGTGGTTAGGGTAGCGTATAACGACATACCGTTTTCCCTTTTTATCGGGGAAGGTAACTTGAACATTCTGCGCATTTGGGGTTTTGCCCATAATTATCGCAATAATTTCATGTGGGTTGCGATGTTCGAGACCTCCTGCAAGAAAAATATATTGTAAGGGTGGTGCTCTCGCCACGATAGCTTTCGTAACGGGCGTCATCTTAGAAATATTTTAATAAAACTCTGTCCAATCACTTTTAAGATTTGGAAATGAGTTAAATTATATTTTAAACCCCGTAGAACACGAATTTCGTGTTAATTTGAAGATATTTTAAACTGTTGAGGAGTTGTGAGCAAAATAACATGCAAGTATTTTCGACCCTATTCTCGGGAATCCCTAAAGCCCTTTTGACACTTTTAAAATACTAATATATCGAATCAACCTTCCAGAGTTCGTTTTTGAAAGAATTAATACTCTATCTTTAACCGAAATCGAAATATTGACCAATTTTTAACCTTACATTTTTAGCCAAAAATGTACAATTTTTGAACCCGGGTTTAAGGAGTTTCTAACCAGAAATTTAAAAACTTTTTTTGCAGAAATATATAAATCAATCCTTTAAAGTACATTTTTGCAAGAATAAAAATTCTATCTTTAACCAAAACCGAAATATTGAACGATTTTTAACCACACATTTTTTGCCAAAAATGTACAATTTTTGAACCCAGGTTTGAGGAGTTTCTAACCAGAAATTTAACAACTTTTTTTGCAGAAATATATAAATAAATCCTCTAAAGTTCATTTTTGTAAGAATAAAAACTGTATCTTCAACCAAAACCGAAATATTGAACAATTTTTAACCTCACATTTTTAGCCAAAAATTTACATTTTTTGAACCCGGGTTTGAAGAGTTATTAACCGGAAATTGAACCACTTTTATACCGGATATATACAAATCAGCCGTCTAAAGTTCATTTTTGTAAGAATAAAAACTCTATCTTTAACCAAAACCAAAATATTGAACGATTTTTAACCTCACATTTTTTTGCCAAAAATATACAATTTTTGAACCCAGTTTTTGAAGAGTTTTAACCGAAAATTTAACCACTTTTATACCGGATATATACAAATCTACTCTCTAAAGTTCATTTTTGCAAGAATAAACACTCTATCTTTCACTGAAATTTTGATATGGACCCGTTTTTAATCTCACATTTTTGGCTAAAACTAAACAAGAAAACGGGGTGTATTAGTTTACATTTAACCTCAGATTTCTGTAATAACAGCCAACAGAACCAGAAACGGACATTTTACATTCACAATTTAATTATTATTAATGTAAAGGAGTGGTTTCTTATAAATCATATGTTCATATTTTTCTAGGAATACAGCAAATATTACTAAACAAACAAATAAACTATATAGGATGTAGATTATTAAGTGAACTTGTAATTTTGTTGAATAATAATTTGAATAATGACTCACGAATAATAGATACATGCATTGTATGACACATGTTGCTCTAATCCAAGATATGTATTTATTCGTTACACCCAACATTACATTGTTTTGTAATAGTTTCTTGTACGACTTAATAAACAAACACAACTTAACCTTAAAATCAACAGAGTGGTTAGGACCTCTGGCATGGTTGACATGTTGAGTAATATGATAAAAACAACTTACCCATGTACAAAATGTTGTTGTCATGACAAGTCAATACCGCCAAAAACTTTCCCGGCAAAATTTCATATTTATCCAACAGCCTTACGGCATCCTTTGCCTGCTCTGGTGTTGAATAAAGGGCAAATCCAAACCCCCGATTGTTGCCAGAAAAATCCATCATCAGTCTGAATAAATGCAGACCTTTCACCGTTTTCAAGACAGGAATCAAGACATCTTCATACACTTCCCGCGGGATGGAACCAACAAAGATCTCGCACTCTTTTGCAGGAGTGAATAAAGCGTTTTTGGGAGGACCGAAAAATCGTTGACCATTTCGTTGCTCGATTTCATATTGGTAGTAATCTGCCATTTGGCAAACAGCTTCGTAGATTTCTTGGCCCGTGCGGATTTGGGTTGAGTTCACTAGATTTAATAATATTTTAATATACAAGATGGTGACTGTAATTTCCTACTTCCTTAATTATTTTAGGTAAAAAATCTTTAAATAATTCAATTGAAACAAAAAATTAACAAATTTCAATTTAAATTAACTGAAACAGAAATTAGAAATAATACATATTAAAAATAAATTACCCTAACATGACAAATAAACCGTTATTTTTTTTTCTCAATTCCATGGCTGATTTCTGCCGTTACAAGGCAAATAAAATTAATTTTGTTTATTGATTCAGATGCAGAATTTTATGCTCTACAACTTTTATTTGAAGCTTTTTTACCTAAAATAATTAGGCAAGCAGGAAATTAGGAAAATCTGATTTTACATTTTTATAAAACAAGGTTTACTAAATACGACTATCAATTATTTGAAAAAAATCGAGAAAAAAGACAATTAAGATATATGGGAAATAGCCACCTAGAATTTAGAATAAAAATTATTTCTTATATATCTTAATTCAAACAAACACACATCTACATTTTTTTAATAACTTTAAAATTTCCAAAAATATGAACAACCGTGACATCATAAAAAATTTGTAACACACTAAACATGCTAATTGTTTGAAAACAAAAGCTATATTCAAAACAACATATTGACCAATTATCACTTTTTTTAAAAACAATGAAACATTTATTTTATTGTTTTATACATATGGGAAAAAATTCTTACCATTTTGTCTGCCGATTGGAAGTCCAATATAATTATAATTATTCTTCTGCACTAATTCCCCCATGATAAAATATTTAAAAAAATAAAGGGCTAAATAAATAAATACACACAATATTTCAAGATGACTTTAACACCTGATGAAACGTACATGCAACCGTCGAAGATAAACTAAATATCATCCCTTAGTGTTGGGGCCTTATATACCCGTAGTAAAAACCCCCCTTAACCATTTAAGCAATCATTGGTCCATTTGAAAATTATTTGAAATTTGGGGGATGTAGGATTCTTATTGGTTTAATAGCCGGGAAACAGGAAGTTGGTTACTATGGAAATAACAGAGACATCTATTGGTTGTTTCATGTTACAGGGTTAAATATTATAAAAAATATTTATATTTTTATTTAAATATTACTTTTGTTGTTATAATATTAAAAGTATACATTCATATTTTGAAAATTGTTTTAAAAATTATTATTTAACTGCATAAAATATACATACTCTTTCCTGGCGTGGAGAGAAATGTTTATAATAACAATTTTTTAATAAACAATGTAATATTTAATGTTAAATATAGTATAATACAATTTGGTGGAGTTGCTTATTTATATTTTACTAATATAATGTATCATTGTTAATCATTTTACATATAACAACAAATATATTATAAATAAACCTTGTTTTAATAAAAATAATAATGTTTAACATATATTTTACTTGTTTTAAGTAAAATAATCATAACTATACAGCATAAAATATTTGATTATAACAATACATAATTGATTACAACAATGGAACATTGATTACTACAATAAAAACGCCCTGTAAAAATGTTTAATTATTATAAATAAATTAAAATAATCATTTAAAATTAATAATAGTAACGTTTTAAAATGAAAATAGTAAATAGAACAATAGTTATATGGCAATTTTTATAGATATCTGTAACTGATTAACTCAAGATCATGTTCAAATTTAATTTAAATTATTTACTGGATGTTAAAAAATAGAAAAATAAATATAGATCAACAGTTACATAATAATTAGACATTTTTATAGGACGTTTTTATTGTAATAATCAATGTTACATTGTTGTAATCAAATATTTTATGTTGTATATTTATAATTATTTTACTTAAAATAAGTAAAACATATGTTAAACATTATTATTTTCATTAAAATATGGTTTATTATAATATATTTTCCATTTCAAATTAATAAAGGTAGTATTTTACGAAGAAAATATTAAAATATGAATATATAAAATATCAATAAATTAATTTCCATATGTTTATAATTGAAAATCACAATAAAATAAATGAAATATGTAGGTAGGTATGTATTTATATTATTAAAAAAATATTGGCGGGAGGTTTTCTATTGGCCACATCATATTTTTTGAATTCAAATTGATATTTTTTGAAATAAGTTTAACTATTTCTTCAGTAGAATTAAAGAAAGTGTATATAATTAGTCTTTAATTGTTGTAATCAATTATTATTGTTGTAATCAACGCAATGTCGGGCAGTACTGAAATATAATGGATGGTACCTATATTTCAAACAAACTGATCAAATAAAGATGACGGAAATGAAAAATGTATATAATTAGAGTCTTTAATTGTTGTAATAAGCAATAATTATTGTTGTAATCTATATGAAGTATAAAATGCAATCAAATCATATGGAGAATAATGTATTCTTTAAAATTTATAATCATTAAATGTGAATAAATGATATTTAACTGCGTTTTTTCAAGAAAAACTGTTAAAAGTTGCAATTGAGGGTACTTCCGATGGACCAATTATAACCGAAATCTAATCAAGTCTGCATATGGATGTAAGGAAGAGGAACACACGCACACACGCACACACACACACACACACACACACACACACACACACACACACACACACACACATACATACAGACATCATCGTAAAAATAGTAAAATCGGATTCTATGAACCTTAAAACGTGGTCATTTACCAAAATCTCTATATGCGATTTTTAGTACGATCCCTATACCTCCCTTACCAGGGGAGCGGGAGGTAAAAATGGATTCAGATTTTGCTAAGAGTTCCTCATTTCGAATCGCATAAAAAAATTAATGATATATTTATTGATGAATCGAAAGTAAAACATCTATTTGTTTACAATCAAGTATTGCTCTTACAAAATATCCTAATTGCCTATAATTCTACAAAGATTTCAGCCTAACTGTTAATAAAAGCAAACTTATGTCCGAACTCCCGACAAGGACTTTTTCTCGTAGTAAACACTAAATCCCCTCTTTATTTAAATTATCCATAGTTCGTTTGTTATTTCTGCATGACATACATTGTTTATCTTCAGTTGTACAGGTGTTGTCGTGGAAACAAGACATGCAAGTAAAAAGTAAAGGAAGTAAACTGTGAAAATGGCGTTCGATAAGTGGTTATTGTTAAAAGTTATTGAGTTTGTAAGTTGGATTAATTACAGTGTTGAAAGTTAATTGTTAAAGTGAAGTAGATTGTGAACGCAGGAGAGAGTTCCAATTAAAAAATTGGGATTGTTTAGAATGGATACATTTACATTGTTGTAATTAACATCAGTGATTGGTTTTCATTGTTGTAATCAGAAGTTTACAGCATATTACCCATTGCTGGGTGTGCCATGCGGGCACTCATTGCTGGCGTGGAGAGAGAAATTAACCCCTGTATTGTTGCTCAAAAATGACAATAAAAACTTTGATTACAACAATGAATATTCTAATTTCTGATTGCAACAATGACGACCAATCTTTTATCATATCAAATTGGTGCATTCTTTTCTCTTTAATAAATATAAGTGACATTGATGGCCTTGACAAGCAGATATGGGGGCCCGTGTCAGCATTTTTAAATTCACGTAGTTAATTTGTCACCAAGAGTGCGGAATTTACTTGCCGAGGAATTGAAAAATCACTAAATTTAGAATGAAAAATTATGGTATTTGACATCTATGTACATAATTACTAGCTATCATTCTTACACGGGCCCCCAAATCTGCTTGTCAAGGCCAACAAAGTCACATGACTGCTCGCGCCCTATTCTATTTAACATTTGTTGTATACCTACACTCTACACCAAAAATTCTACTTATATCTATTCTTTATATTTAGATTTTTTAATTTTAAATTCATTCTATGAAGAAATTTTGTCCTCTTCTAATTTTTCGAAATATTTCCAATTCATTGTCGGGATTAACAGTATAGGGTATATGTAATATACCTATAATTTTAAATATTTAACTATTAATACAATAAGAAATAATATAATATATTTCCCAGAAAAAATCTCCAGGAATGTCTTTAGATGTTACAAATGTTTTAATTATTCCATTGGTTTCCATGCCATTATTTGAGCTGTGAGATTTATTACTACTTATATTTCTTTATCTCTAAATCTATAAAAGATATAATAAAATATTTATATGTAGCATATGGAGAATTTACTCTTCTTTAATACAAGCAAGATCAAAAATACGTAGTTATAGTTTTTGAGAAATCGTCCTTTCAACCTCCCCACATACACACACACACACACACACACACACACACACACACACACACAAACAGATGCGATTTTTAGCATAAATCCAAAATATCTTTTTTGGCGAGAGGTAAAAATATAAGTGTGTGTTCTAACTTGAGATCCACTGGTTTAAAAAAATATTTTGTTCTCTAATTGGTTGTCCCCCTTGGTCTTCTATAAGATTATCTTAAAGTACTTTATTGTATTTTTAATAATATAGAAATTTTTTATTTATAGGTAATTTCGAATTATTTTATTTCTGAAAATAATACCCAATTCTTTTTTGGTGAAAGTATTTCTTGTATAAAATATAAAAACTAATTCAAACATCAACTAAACATTAAACAACTTACGCTACAATCAATCCTATCTCAAAAATAATTCTCGTTTCGTTCTATTTCCTGTCTTTTGATAACAAAATCCTTATCATATTCTAGTTTTTCGTTGCGGCTTGTTTAGTTTGTAAACGAGTAACAGACGATGAAGAATCGAAACTTTTTCTATATCTTCAAAAATTATCTCGGGAATGGCCATTTCTCAATAGCGTAACGTGGGATCGAATTGGGTCAGCCGTAGCGGATGCTGTATATGGGGGTTATTTGATTATAACATTGGGGATGGTTCTTGGAAGAGCCCTGAAGGAGTTACCAAGCAAAAGGAGGGCTATGGAGAGGTTTTTCCTAGGGATAGGAGCAATTTTGTTCATTGTATTAGGTAAGAGAAAAAAATTGTTTTGTTGTAATCAATATAAATATAATTATAATAAGGGGTGCATTTGTGATTCGCAATCTAAATCATGAAATTTTTAGCATCAAATTTTAGGCATCACCCTTTGTAGAACCCTATATTGTTCCATTGTTGTAATCAACATATATTGTTCATTGTTCAAATTATAGTTATATAACTTATATATTTGTAATATTTTTATATGAATATATAACAATTATAAATATTAATAAAGTATTACTACAAAATTTTAATTTTTCTTGTGAGAAACCAATGAAGAAATTTATAAATTAAAATTAAAGTAACATCATCTTCATTATATTTTTAATTAGTTGTTCATAATCTTGCATTGATATTTTTCTCATGGCTTTACCGTGTGATTCAAGGTAAAAATATATACAATTGATGTTATGTAACGACATATATTGTTGACGTGAGACAATTTCTTATACCGATCATTAGAAATTATTACTTCTAAGTTTTATAATTAAATAGTTGATATCCCGTGGGCTTGGCAACCGCAATAAAAGTAGTTAAATATCTGGTTAAAAACTATTCAAACATGGGTTCAAAAATTGTACATTTTTGGCGAAAAATGTGAGGTTGAAAATGGTTTAATATCTCTATTTCGAGTAAAGATAGAATTTATATTCTTACAAAAATGAACTTTAGAGGGTTGATTTGTATATTTCTGGTATAAAAGTGGTTAAATTTCTGGTCAAAAACTCTTCAAAACTGGATTCAAAAATTGTACATTTTTGGCCAAAAATGTGAGGTTGAAAATGGTTCAATATCTCTATTTCGATTAAAGATAGAATTTATATTCTTGCAAAAATGAACTTTAGAGGGTTGATTTGTATATTTCTGGTACAAAAATGGTTAAATTTCTGGTCAAAAACTCTTCAAACCTGGGTCAAAAATTGTACATTTTTGGCTAAAAATGTGAGGTTAAATATGGTTCAATATCTCTATTTCGATTAAAGATAGAATTTATATTCTTACAAAAATGAACTTTAGAGGGTTGATTTGTATATTTCTGGTACAAAAGTGGTTAAATTTCTGGTCAAAAACTCTTCAAACCAGGGTTCAAAAATTGTACATTTTTGGCTAAAAATGTGAGGTTAAAAATAGGTCAATATTTTTAATTAGGTTAAAGATAGAGTATTAATTCTTGCAAAAACGAATTCTGAAAGGTTGATTTGATATATTAATGTCTTAAAAGTGTCAAAAAGGCCTTGGGGATTCCGGAGAAGAGGGTCGAAATTTTAGAAAAAAATGGCAAAAAAATGTCGAAAAGATATGCATTTTATTTCGAGCACAACTCCTCGACGGTTTAAATTATTTTCAAATTAACACGAAATTCGTGTTCTACGGGATTTACAATATAAATTAACTCATTTTCTCGTTTTCACTTTTATATATAAGTAAATAATTCAAGGTAAATTAAATTATAAAATCATGAAGTGTGCTAGACAATAACATTAGTTACGGATTGTTAGCGCAACAAAAAACGCAAAATAATCAAATTTTTGTTCTAGGCGGTCTAGAATTTGCAGCTCTAGAATCTATCCCCCCAGATCTAGTAGACAATGCAGCTGTTCTAGGAACATTATCTATAGTTACCGCTATACTATTTATCATAGATTTAGCAGCCCCTAGGCTGAAAGAATCAACCAAACAATCACAAACTTCAGCCCATTTACAATTAAAACCTTTAGAGATAGTACCAACCAACAATGACCTTGAACAAGGTAGAAATGGTATTAGAAAAGAACCAAAAATAAATGGTACGCAAAATGGACATGTAAAAAGTACCCAAACTAGGAATGGCCAAGTTGAAAATGGCCAAAAAAATGGGAAACATCACGACAGACAAAAATCGAAAAGGTAGTTTTAAAATTATCCAAAAATTATAAAAATTTGTTTATGTATTTATGACTAAAAAATAAAAATCTGCTGTGGCCAGCACAATACCTCTCGCCACTTGTTTTTTTTGGTTACATAATTATAGGGCGCGAACAGTCATGTTACATTGTTGGAATTGGAAAATCACTAAATTTAGAATGAGAAATAATGATATTTGACATCTATATACATAATTACTAGCTATCATTCTGACATGGGCCCCCATATCTGCTTGTCAAGGCCAACAAAGTCACATGACTGCTCGGCCCTATTGTATTTAACATTTCTTGTATACCTACACTCTACACAAAAAATCTACTTATATCTATTCCTTATATTTAGATTTTTTTAATTTAAATTTATTCTATGAAGAAATTTTGTCTTCTTCTAATTTTACGAGATGTTTCTAATTCATTGTCGGGATTAACAGTATTTCTGAAGGGTATGTGTAATATACCTATAATATTACATATTTAACTATTAATACATTAAGAAATAATATAATGTATGTACTTCCCAGAAAAAGTATTCAGTAATGTCTCCGGATTTCTGACACTGACATTTATCTGTCAGTTACAAACAATTTAAATTTTCAACTATTTTCCAGGGCATTCTTTCGGCTGTAAAATTTGTTACAACAGATTATTTTATATATTATATTTCTTTTATCTCTAAATATATAGAATATATAATAAAATGTATCCAAAACCTTTTCAGATCTTCCCATGAATGTCCGATTGGGAAATACGTAGTTAAACAAATATAAAGTCTTATAGTTTTTGAGTAATCGTCCTTCCAACATCCCACATACATACATACACACATACACACACACAGACATCATCGTAAAAATGTTAAAATCGGATTGTAGGGACCTTAAAACGTGCGTATTCAATCAAATCTGGATATATTTCCTTTCCAGATTTGACATATTTGGTGGAGACAAAGACCAAGAAGATTCTTTAGATTTAGTACCTATGGAAAGACATTCTCCAGTTTTCAGTAAAGTCACCCATCCACAATATGGACAATATGACAACGTGTCTCCAACATATTTACGATTTGGAGGGGATGAAATAGACGCTCCACCCAGCACTCCTGGAGATCCTGGATATGTGCAATACACAGCTAAACGATGGGGCCAACAAAGTCAAAAAACACCGAGAAATAGCCCTACTGATGTATAGGTTAAGGTGCCCCTTATTTAAGGGGTATATCGTATATATAGTTTATAAGATTAATTTATATTAAAAATATTGTAGATTTTTTAATCTAGTCTTTAATACAAATTATAAATAAATAGACATTAGTATTATAAAAGTATTCATTAATATAATTATACGTACACCACCCAACAGTCGTATTCACAACTGGGCCGCGAAAATATCACAAAATTTCAATATTTATAATAAATTTTGTAATATTTATTGTGGCCATAACAAATATAAACTTCATATAATAATATATATATATATATATATATATAACATGAATGTACTGTATTTTACATATATAAAAAAAATGTGGACAGAAGAAATTATTTGAGAAAGTTTGTTACAATAAATACATAATTGATGAAAATAATTATTCATTTAAGATGCACCCTATAAAAAACATATAGGAAACATCATTTGATAACTTCATATAGCGTAAAATATGGAAACCCTATTTTGGAACCATATTAGGGACCTTAAAGTGCAAAGCGCTTAGCTACAGCGCCCTAGAGATCTTCAATTAGCTATAATACGCCCCAAACGTTTTTACTGTTATAAAAAACAATTTTTCCATTGATATTTTCATATATACAGCTAATTTTTTTTGGAATATTCTTTAAGGAATCTTAAAGCGCGTACGCGCCAAGGTACAGCGCCCTAAAGATCTTCAATCAGTTGAAATGCGCGCTAAACTTAAGTGAATTCATAAAAAACATTTTTCAATTGATATCTTTGTAAATATAGCAACAAAATTTGGGGACCCTATTTTGGAAACCTTATTCTTGTACGCACCAAATTACAGCGCCCTAAAAATCTTTAATTAACTGTAATGCGCCCAAAATATTTTTTATTGTTATCGTAATAAACAATTTTTTATTTGACAATATCTTCAAAAATATAACGACATAATTTGGGGACCCCATTTATGGGATCTTATTTAGGACACCTTAACGCGCGTACAGACCAAGTTACAAGGCCCTAAAGATCTTCAATTAGATGTAATTCGCCCTAAATATTTTTTGCTGTTATCATAGAAAACAAATCTTCATTTGACGATATATTCATAAATATAACGATACAATTGGAAACCCTATTTTTGGAATCCTATTAGGGAACTTTCAAGCGCGTACGCACCAAGTTACAGGGCCCTAATAATCTTCAATTAGTTGTAATGAGCCCTAAACATTTGACAATATCTTCATAAATAGATATAACGGCCAAATTTGGGAAACTCTAAGCATTTTTTGCTGTCATAAACATATAAAACAATATTACATTAAACAATATAAATAGAGCGACAAAATTTGGGAACCCTATTTTGGAAACATTTGAGGGAACCTTGAAGTTCGTACACACCAAGCGACGGAGCCCTAAAGATCTTCATTTGGCTGTAATACGCCCTAAACTTTTTTTTACTGTTACCATATAAACAATTTTTCATTTGACAATATCTTCATATATATAGCAACAAAATATGGGTACCCTATTTTTGGAACAATATTAGAAAACATTAAGGCGCGTACGCGCCATATACAGAACCCTAAAGATCTTCAATCAGCAGTAATGCGCCCTAAACATAACGTCAATCTATGCTTGTCATTAAGTTTTTCGAGATAAGCGGACATTTTGTTACATATCTTCAAAATGTTTCGAGATATTTGCTTGAACTTTACGGCATTTGATAAAGGAAGGTTTCAACTATATTTTGATGAATAGATTTGTTTATTACAGTAGTTGTACAAATTGCAACGAACAAAAAAAAATTTGGGGTGACGATGCGATTTGAAATAAAAATTTCGAAAACTGTAAAATAGAAACTAACTATATGAACTTTAGGCCGCACTTTAGACACATATACACAATAAGGTTCTTTGAGTTAGGTACCAATTAAGGATCCAAATTAAACGAATATATTTTATTTCTTCAAAGATCTTCATTAAGCGTATAGTCATCCTATTGGCTTGGATGTCTTTGTATATTAGCTTGTTCTAAAGTGATATATTGTCTCACTAATCTTGATATTTCATGTGCCTGTTCAGTCTGCAACCTTGTAACTCTTTGTTGCAACAAATTCCCACATTTCATATCCAAAAATAAGGCCCCATCTTCACTTCTGACTTTTCTCGTCGAAATAACTTCAGCAAAGGGCCAATGTTGCAATGTTTCATGCGAATTCAAATCAAGAAAGTGTACTCCGTTTCTATTTAGAGCTAGAATATGTTCTTGCCAGGATTCTATTTCTCCTAGAACTCGTTTCACCGCGAAGAAACTAGAACCAAATAGGGGCCAATTTGATAGGACTTGTAGGACTCGGTGTTTGGCTCTAGATGTTTGTAGGCCAGCCGCTTGGCCCCAAGCGGTTTGGACTAAGGCTAGCCACTGGGGGGGCCTAGGTTCGCGGATACCCAATACTGGTTTGGGTAGTAAAAATTTGACTTCTTTTAAAGTAGGGACGTGGGATAGGTCTGCTGCTCTGTGCAGCAAAGCGGCAATGAGGGACATGTCACGTACAACACTTGGAGGAAGATTTGGGCCGCCTAGTTTTAATAATAGACCTTCTAGATAATCAGGGGCAACTTGGTTAAACAGTACTTCGGTATATAAAGGGCTAGCGTCGTGCCGTAAAGGGTGGTACCAAACAGACCGACAGAATATTAAATAAAAAGGCTGTGATGCTTTGTGCAGTTCTGTTGTAACATCTAAAATATATTCATCTGCAGCTAAGGGCATTGTAAAAGCATCTCCTTGTACTATACAGTACAAACTAAATTCCTGTTGTTCGGCTTCGCTAGTAACTCCAATAATATTGCATAATTCAGCAATAACATCCGCCACTACAGTACTACATCTTGTATTAACAACCCTCTCCGCCCCCCCAGGCAATCTATAAATTTGTCTTCTCGCGCTTCTCCCAGCGCTAACGGCAGTCACTTCTTCAACACTTGGAACATTCTTCCGACCGCCACATCTTTGAGTTTTACGTAAATTAGCGAGGCATACTGCTGCAGTCCCGTGGCAGACTCTTCGACGGTCTGACGCAGCGGAAGATAGATGTTCTGTTAGGAATGGTTTTAGGGTTTCGGAGCACGCGAAATAGGCGGCCATTATGGATAGAAGACGCCAAGCTCGTTGGCAGGATTCTGGAGCATCGGATTTATTAGATGTTGTTTGTTTCATAAGTTGACAGTAGACTTCATCACGTAGTGGGAGGTGTTTATGACAGTGCTGAAAAAAGAATATTTTATTAATAATTTATAGAAATATCTATCGGCAACTCAATTTCCAAATTTTAAAATTTTATGTTAATAGAAATGTTGGCATAATTAATAAATATTGACATAGTATAATGTAACTTTTAATTCTGAATAATTTTCTTCAAATAAACTTTTTCTAAAAATAAATAATAAAGCCTAAAATTAACAATTTATTTATCAATAAATTCAATACAATCTCAGTATGGCCATCTATTGCATAAAATTATAAACAATCACTGACATTTGTTAATATTTCAACATGTATTTTCAAAAATTAATATCTTAAAACTAGGGCATTAAATCGAAAAAAGTTTCAAGTAAAATTTGCTCAAAATAATATATTTTAGTTATTAATATATTAATTCTACTTATTTAGTTTTTATTTGTAGAGATATAAATGCATGCATAAATAAATCATTATCTCAAAAAGAAAATACAAATAAAATAAATTATTAGCTAAAACATATTTAAAATTAAAAAATAATAGAAGTTTATTAAAAAAAATTCTTTGTATAAAATTTTCCCTACATATATTAAACAAATTTTCATTCTACTCATTATCTCTGAAACAAAAGCAAAAATAAAAAAAAGCTTCAACAAAACTCCCCTTTATTTTTAATTATAAATAACTTTTATTTAACATATTTTGTCGAAAAGTTGCTAGTGTAGCCAGAAAATGCATTTTCTCGAATTTGTTTAAACAAAACGAGACTACTGCTGCAATCTATGATGATAATTATAAACTATTTATTAATGTTTTGTTGTAACAAAGTACGTTGTTGTATCGTGTAAATCGGCGAAAATCAATAAAAATGATTTTTTTAAATTGACCAATCATATTTCTAGATTTTTTTTGGTATTTTTTATTTAAATAAATTCCAGTGCAGACGCCTTCTTTAAGGGGCCTGTTTATACGATGCCCCTAAATGCTCATATAAACAATACATGGCAAAAAAATTGTGTCGACAGGCATGGAATGGATCGTTTGTGACGTCACGAGATCCAAAAATGAATAAAAGTGGTCATGCGCAGTACACTAAATTTAAATTTTGTGCGGTATTTGAACATAGAAATAATAAATACGAAAAAATGTGTGTGTGTGCGTTTGTGTGTGTGTGTGTGTAACAGTTTTTCTTGAAAAAACACAGTTAAATATCATTTATTGACATTTATTATAAATTTTAAAGAATACATTATTCTCCAAACAGTTAAAAAATTAATAATATAAATAATAGAATATAATATATTATATATTTTTATATATGTTACCCCCCGCCAATTAGTGAGTGATTATTTGTTGCCCAAAAATGTGTGAAGGTACAAATTTGTCTATAGCATCACTGAATTCTATAAATAAATTAGTAAAACAATATTTATCAGTTTTTGCAAAGGTCAATGAACTTATGATTATTAAATAATTAATTTAAAAATGCATCCGTCCTTCCTTGAGTAAAACTACATATTTGTTCAGAAATATTTTGACGGATGCATTTTTAAATTAATTATTTAATAATCATAAGTTCATTGACCTTTGCAAAAACTGATAAATATTGTTTTACTAATTTATTTATAGAATTCAGTGATGCTATAGACAAATTTGTACCTTCACACATTTTTGGGCAACAAATAATCACTCACTAATTGGCGGGGGGTAACATATATAAAAATATATAATATATTATATTCTATTATTTATATTATTAATTTTTTAACTGTTTGGAGAATAATGTATTCTTTAAAATTTATAATAAATGTCAATAAATGATATTTAACTGCGTTTTTTCAAGAAAAACTGTTACACACACACACACAAACGCACACACACACATTTTTTCGTATTTATTATTGCTATGTTCAAATACCGCACAAAATTTAAATTTAGTGTACTGCGCATGACCACTTTTATTGATTTTTGGATCTCGTGACGTCACAAACGATCCATTCCATGCCTGTCGATACAATTTTTTTGCCATGTATTGTTTATATGAGCATTTAGGGGCATCGTATAAACAGGCCCCTTAAAGAAGGCGTCTGCACTGGAATTTTATTTAAACAAATAATACCAAAAAAATTCTAGAAATATGATTGGTCAATTTGAAAAAATCATTTTTATTGATTTTCGCCGATTTACACGATACAACAACGTACTTTGTTACAACAAAACATTAATAAATAGTTTATAATTATCATCATAGATTGCAGCAGTAGTCTCGTTTTGGATAAACAAATTCGAGAAAATTCATTTTCTGGCTAAACTAGCAACTTTTCGATAAAATATGTTAAATAAAAGTTATTTATAATTAAAAATAAAGGGGAGTTTTGTTGAAGCTTTTTTTGATTTTCGCTTTTGTTTCAGAGATAATGAATAGAACGAAAATTTGTTTATTATATGTAGGGAAAATTTTATACAAAGAAATTTTCTGAATAAACATAAAATTTTAAAATTTGGAAATTGAAGTGCCGAGAGATATTTCCATAAATGGGGGGAGATACAAATTCATCATGACGACAGGTCTCATAATTTCTTTAAAGGTTGACCTTAAATTGTGATATGATCATCACAACACCTCCCGCCATTTAATTTTTATTACTTTAAATATGTGCTACATATGATTATTTTTTTGACAGTGACATTTATCTGTCAGTTACATACATTTGAGATCTGAACTGTGTAGCCAAGGAGTTGTGTTTAAAGCTGAAGCTAATTTTATAAATTTATCCATAAAATATATAGAAAAAGTATTAAAGCAAACCTGTAGAAAATTTAATAATCTTTAATTTTTATATTAACATTCAAAGAAAAACTATTTTGGCTTCCAGTAAGGTTATCTGATTTACTCCAAAATCTTTACACACACACACACACACACACACACACACACACACACACACACACACACACACACAGATATCATCGTGCAAATGTTAATATCGGATTGTAGGGACCTTAAAACGGGGTCATTTACCAAAATCTCGATATACGATTTTAACAAGATCCCTATATCTCCCTTACCAAGGGTAGCGGGAGGTGAAAATAAAGTATTTTGACTTACCATAAGTACTGTATAAACACATTTAACTTCACTCATATCCGGGTCTAATGGAAGGTCTCCACAATATTTTAAAATGCATTCAAAACACTCCATAGCCAGAGGTCCTAACTCGGGATCTTCCAAACGCAACAATGGACCTTCCAAAGGTCCACCCTGCCATTTAACAAGATCCGTCTGTTGTTTCCACGTCCATTCCTTTCTTTTTTCTTTACTCTTAAGGGAAGAGTCCATCTTCAACACCTCCAATCTGCAACAGAAACACATATAGAGTGATATTTTTAAGAAAAAGATCTTGAAGTTTCTCACACAAACAATAAAGATCAGTGTTGTAACTCTGGAAGAAAAGTAACGTTTTGCTTTCTAACTTTGCTACAATGTGAGTTACTCTCAATTAAGACGATGATATATGTTAATTTTTTTATGCAACAGACCGTAAAAAATAGGATTTTTTGTGTCAAACAATAAAGTTGCATAAAATTTGTTGCAATTGTATTACAGGCTATGAGAACTGAAATAATTTGAAATGTATGACAATTAATATATGTTGTGTGATTGCAATTGAAAATTAGTACACATAAAAAATCAGATTTTTATAATTTCCTGCTTGCCTAATTATTTTAGGTAAAAAAGCTTCAAATAAAAGTTATAGAGCATAAAATTCTGCATCTGAATCAATAATTTTGTATGCCTTGTAAAGGCAGAAATTTAGTTTATTTATATTTTTAACTCTATACCCATTGAATAAGATCTTCAAATAGGGTACTTCCGGTTGAACAATTATAACCAAAATCTAATCACGTCGTTATTTGGATGTAAACTTGAGGAATACGAAAAATACACACACACACACACACACACACACAGAGAGAGAGAGAGAGAGAGAGGCATACAGTTAAATTAGTAAAATCGTGTTCAAAGGACTCTGAAACCTCAGCGATTTTTTTGACGAAAGACAATACCTTACTTACCTATAAGTAGGTACGGAAGGTAAGATGTAATAGTTTGAAAAGTTTTATTTTACATGTTAAAGTCCTATTTTCGGCTGTGCCGGTCACAACCCTATATGTAGAAAAGTCCATAGAATTGAATAGAGCAACGCCCATCTGTCTATCATTTACCGTTCAGGAATTATTGGCCACCAAATTCGTCAAAATATTGTTAAATTTCCATTGAAATTGGTTGTTGCGATATCCAAGATACCATTTTTCAGATTTTTTCTTATTAATATTGTATCAGTTGGATAGGAAAATTGAAAATGAGTACACATATGTATAAAAGTCCATAGAATCCAATGGGGCAACCCACGAAACTCTATCATTTGCCGTTCATTAGCTATAGTCCGCCAAAGTTAAATAACCTTGAGAGTTCCAATTAAAAATAAAAAAATCTGTTTTCTGTTTTTCCCGTAATCAGCGGGTCTGAATTAAGGGAAAATTTAGGGGGTTTACAGTAAAAAGAAATTGAAAGATATGCGATCAAAGTCATCTACGAATTGTATGAATTAAGATTTTAGCTCCACCCATTCTGACAAATTCAGTAGTGTCGTTTACTTAGATTTTATGAGGTACATTAAATACTACTGTTATTTTATTATTATAAAAATATATGTTACAGTAAAAGCATTCAAAATTCAAAACTAAGTCAACTGGTAAGTTTATTAGCAAATGTAAAACCAAATATGTAACACTGACAGAAAATAACGATCTTCGTACGGCTATGAATCAAGGTAATGTATCTAAATTAATAAATAAACTTACGTTACAGCGAAAGTATTGTCAACAACGAGCATCGTTTTAAAATGGAATGTCCTAACTTAGTCGAAACAATATAAGAGAGATAAATGTATGCCAATTTGTTAATACATTTATGATACAGACGACCTTGATCGGACATCTTTAAAAAAAATACTGTATATCAAATCATATTTAAATTTTGAAACAAACCAACAAAATCAATTCCTACTTACTCAATATTCTGTCTGAAATGGCTCATGGCGAACTGCATCATGGAATACCTTCCACTTGGTGGTGTAGGACTACTTGCACTAGGTACTTCAGGTTCCGTCGGAGACGTTGTCCGCTCGCGATGTTTTTCCACGTGAACTGGCGAACCCAATGGAGGTTCCATCTTCTCCACGACTTGACCTGGAGGTACCACAACCGGTGGAGGTGCCTTGATAACTGAAGGTTTTTGTTGGTGCTGAAAAAGACCTTGAAGTTAGAAAAGAAAGCCAGGATTGACGCGACGCAATAGGAAGTCTGATAAATCTTTATGTAATTATGATAGAGAATATGGATAATTGTTTGTATATTTAAAAATAGGGAGAGATGGTACGATTGTTGTTTTCCCAAATTCTCGTCTCATTCCCGTATACCGTCTCCCGAGGATTTGTTGTTCAGTTGTCTGTAAGATCTATACGAGAGACTGGCGCCCAAAAAAATACCTCGTCTCACCCCGTCCCCACTGCACGCAGGCCGGACCCCAGACCACACTCGGGAAATTTTTATAACCCAAGGCTCTTAGGAACAATTTCATCTTGGAGTCATGGAGAAATATATTTAATTATTATTATCCTCTTGTAATAAATTAAACAATGTAGTATTTAAAAAGAAAATCTTGTCATTTTTAATTGCTATTTATTGCTACAAATTTCATTTTTTCAAGCTAGTAACTCACATAATACAAAATATATGGAGCGTGCAATGAATTTGAACTTCATAGATTATTTGTTCATACGCGTAACTAACGAACACTTCAACACATAATTTTCTTAACAAAGATTTCACATTAACTTATTATGAACTGCGTTTTTCTTTATTACTTTATCAAAGAATCAAAACGTGACACAATATGAACTCAGCACGTTATGGTAATTAAAAATAATTGTTAGATCTTTACAAGGATTTCTACAAGGCATAAACGTATACTTGAACTCGCAAACAATACAAAATTTGACAAAATGTTATTATATAAACAAATAATAAATATATAGCGACATTTAAAACAACAAAAGCTGGATTTCAGAGTTTGTGCATCACTGGTTAAAAAATCTGATAAGCCATTTAATTTTTAAATACATACAGTGTGTGTGTGTGTATGTGTATGTGCGTGTGTGTGTTAGAATGTTGTAGATAAAACTAAAGATCTGTTTAATTACGGGCTTTAGTAACAATTGGACAATCGGAAGTGGTAGTTTCTTAAAAAAATTCTTTAAAAATACTGTATAACTCTTTTCCAATTAATTATTGAAATATTGAGAAATTTGTACGTTCATGGACACCCTGTATATTAAATGCAATTAAATATACTGAATTTATTACATATTGTTAAAATATAGAATGTTCTATTTCCCTTGCATGTTGTCTCGTTAAGTATTAATAACAATTATTACTGTATCTTTATTACTACTTTCGAAATGTAAATTTTGAAATAAATTCATACATTTCTTTTAAAAATTTATTTAAAATGTAAACATTTCCTAGCAGGCCATGGTTACTGTTGTGTAAAATATGAAAGCAACCAATTTTAATTGTTGTAACAGTAAAAGTAAATAACAAAAATCAGTAAATCGAAATCAACTTTTTAAGAGAAACTAAAGTAAATTCTTTGTAGTAGAAAACTTGTTAGATGAATTTCTTCAATTCTTTACCATAATGGCTGTAAGTGAAAAGAATGCAGTATGATCAAGTAATATTACACCATTAAAATATATTGACTGTTACAAACAAACCATTAAGGGCCTCACGATTTCTAAACAATTTATTTATTTACTATTTAATATTTTTGTATTCTTTAAAATGTTAATGCCAAAGTTATATTCTATCATCAGTTTATATAAAGAAAAATTTGATTACAACAATAAAATTATTGATTACAATAAGGAATATTTGATTACAATAATGAAAATGACTAGTAACATAAATAATTAATAATAATAAACAATGCTGGTTAACTGCTCGCTAATATCACTTAATTTAAACTAAAGGGCGTAATGTACATTGGTTGTTCTTGCATTAAGACAAAGAAATAATAGTTGCATTAATTAAACAAATATATTTTTGTTTTCTTTGAAATCAATTTGAATTAGATAAATACATCCAGAAATGGATAACAATTAACTCAAAAATAATCCTAAATAACATTCTTCATACTAGCTTAGAGTGTCCATAAAAACGTCTAATAAACAATAAAAATATGAATGTATTGTTACAAATAAATGAATAATAACATTTTTACGATGATGTCTGTGTGTGTGTGTGTGTGTGTGTGTGTGTGTGTATTTGTGTGTGGGGTTGTTGGAGTTACGATTTCTCAAATTCTATTATACTAAAGACCTGTGTTACTACGGATTCCTCAATCTAACAGTATGGGAAGAGTTGAATAGATTCTGGCAACAATTGGACAAGCGGAAGTAGTAGTATTTTAACAAAAATCTTCTAAATATTATCACACATTTAAAAAAATTATTATACCTTCTATATATTTAAAGATATAAATATATAATCTATAAAATAATCTGTTGTAGTAAATCTCACGGCCCAAACATCACAATGGTAACTATTTGAGAAATTAAATGTCTGTAATTGACAGATAAATGCCACTAATGTTAGTGTCAAAAAATAGTACTGGAGGCTTTTTCTGGGATATTTAATATTTCTTATTGTATTATTAATTATATATTTAAAATTATAAGTATATTACATTAACCCTTCAGAAATACCGCCAATCCCGTTAATGAATTGGAAAACCTCGAACATTTAGAAGAAATGGAGAAAACTTGCTCATAGATTGAATTACCTCTTGTTGGGGTTGTTGTACTGGTTGATTCTGTTGTTGCACTTGTTGATTTTGTTGTTTTGATTCCTTTTTACTATCCCTTAAATTTTCAAAACGCGCCAAAATTTCCTTAACCGACACTTTGGGTTCCGGGCTCTCTTCCGGTATGGTTTCCATCCTTTCAACTTTTTTATCCACATTTTTCGGAAGAAAATCATAATTTTCATTTTCATCACTTGATTTACTCCAAGATTTAACACTTTCAGTATTATCATCTTGAGGTTCATAAACTTCACATTTTACCACAAAAGAATTTTTCGACTCGTTTTCCGATTCTGAAGACACACTACTACTATCGTTCGAATTCGCGAGAGAGTCGAGGGAGGTACTTCGTCTTACGGAATAATTTTGAACAGAACTCATCTTTAAACTAACAGGAGTTTTTGTTTAAAAACAACTTTAGTTATTTAAATTGATGAACTAAAGCATTGTTGTAATCAATATGTCATTGTTGAAGTGTTGTCTTCAACGGTCAAGGTTTGACTGACTCCGATGAGAATCGTACGGGTCTGATAGTCTAGATGACCTACTCATGGTCAACCATGTGTAATATGGACAGTAACTTTAAAACTAGGTCAAATGGATAGAGATTGTAATACAAGTTATAACGAAGATGACACTTGGCGTATAGGATTATGCAAAGAGTGTTTGAGATTTTTTTGACGCTGATGTCCAGTTATATAATGGTTTTCACTAAGTTGAAATAGTATTTTTCAATTTTAATCATTGTCAAATCAAAATATATTATCAAAAATTGGCGTACATAAGGGTTATGCCTAAAATTTGAGACCAAATATGTTAAGTGGTAGAAACATTGTTTGTATCAGCTACCCTTGTTAACGGAGGTATAGGGATCCTGCTAAAAATCGA
Organism: Harpalus rufipes; assembly: GCA_951394225.1. Lineage (NCBI taxonomy): Eukaryota > Metazoa > Arthropoda > Insecta > Coleoptera > Carabidae > Harpalus > Harpalus rufipes. The sequence goes on from OX596288.1 coordinate 126,031, forward strand.
ATATCGACATTTTGGCAAATGACCACGTTTTAAGGTCCCTACAATCCAATTTTAACATTTTTACGATTCTGTGTTTGTCACGATATATTACCCATTGTTGAGTGTGCCAATCTGCTTTGTACACTTCGGTAATGATGATGACATATTTGTGCCGTGCGAGCGTTTACTAGGGGTGGACCATGCAACACAGGGGTCGTTTTTGAGCTATTTAAAATTCGAAATATATAGCGTCGGCCGGAATCGAACCTGGTATTTAATTTTCATAATTATTACTTTATTGGTCCAATTTCTACAAAACAAATTATAAAACCATATTCGTTTAACTTTTTCCAGAGTTTACCATAAGTAATAAAAATGGAATAATTGCTCATTGAATAATATTAATGTATTATATAATATTATGGTTATATAATCGAGGAAATGGTGAAATTGTATTTGTATACAAATATTTTTGCCAAGTAATGGGTCATTAATTGTTACAACATAATGTTACTCTCAAAAATTCCTATGGTAAGGTATATACTTTTAATTTTGTATACAAATCTTCAGTTTAACATTTGATGCAAACCCAATGACCTAAAGCAAGATCCTCTCAAACTATTTTCCCATTCGGAATCATTATCTTTTATTCACAAACATAATCGAAGAAAATGTAAAAAATTCCTACCTTTCTAAATTCAGCCAGATATTTCGTCACCATTTCTGAAACTTGCATTGCTCTTGCTGTGTGTAGAGTGACCTTCCCTTGAGGTCCTTCCAAGGTCACTGTTGAAGGACGAGGGGCCGCACAGGACCCTATATCTTGTAAGGATATGGATGCGATGACCTTCAAAGATGTCGGTTCGCGTTTAACGAGATGTACACCCCAGTGAGAGATTGCGAGGAGTTGTACTTCTGAAAGCTAAAATAAAAGGCATAAAAAAGATTACTACACCTTTTTTTTGAGACACTTTATATTTATTTAATTTTCTTGAAGGAATGTTTAAATATGAATCTTACTATAATTGGATTTTGCAATTATAATTATAATTAGAGCACATAATAAGTGGAGGATTATTTGAATAATTATTCATATTCTAATTATCTACAGTCATAAATTAATATCGATATCTAGAACTAGAATCTTTAATCAAAATAACTTTTGTGTATGCATGCATAAATAATGATACCTATTTATTTTTATTAGTTCCTTAGTCTTTTATAATAACATATACACATATTTTTGATTGTAAGAATTGAATGAGCTGTTTAATAATTGTAGAAATGTGCATACTTATTCATTTGTATGTGTAGAATCGAGTATGTGTGTGTGCGACGAAAGTTTCGGATCGCATAACTTCAATACCACGATTCCAAAAATTATATTTTTTCGTATTCCTCAAGTTTACATCCAGAAGAACGAATGATTTAATTTTGATTATAATTGGTCAACCGGAAGTAGCCTCATTTGATAATTTAACAGTTAAATATGATTTAACGTTATTACAACTACGATTTGATTGCATTTCATACTCCATATTCAATAGATAACCAACACTTACTTGGGTAGCACCAGAAACCGGAAACAATCTTGAAAAATACAAGGGCCAGGTTCGAGCCAGTTCAACGACTTGTCTTTTAACATTGGCCCTATGAGGACCTGTAATATTTTCAGCCGTAACACCATATCCTGAAAGCATATTGACACCAGCTCTGCGATCTGATTGGTTCAAACGAAGACAAGGGGTAACTCCATAAACATCTGAAACAATCTATAAAAACAAGAATAATTATCATCATTTATAAATAGTATCATCGGTATCATCACCTGGCAGAACATTAGGTGCAAAGCTGATGGTGGGCCCAAATTTTCAGCTGGGGTGAAGACTTCTTTTCTTACGCGAAGAGTCCATGAAACCCTGTTATAAGTTACGCAAGCTGCCGCGCCCAATGGTAACAGTTTAGGGGTGGTGGTAGATATGGGAATTGGTGACTTGTTTATGGGTGGTGGTGTCACCACCGGACGCATGAATTCTGGCCATTCTGCAAAAATAAAACAAGCACCACTTGTGATATTAATTTCAAAGTATGTTATTCTCTATGCGATTTGATTGCATTTTATACTTCATATTCAATAGATATAGAGTTAAAGAATTATAAAGATATACCATGGAAACTGCTAATATATTTAGATAATTCAAATTGATAGATGTTTATATCAATGAAAAGTAAATGAATATGGCAGAGATAATGATGTTGAGACAGATGTTGGGAAAGACACGGAAAGATACGTCAAGGTAAATAACTCGAGTATTAGAAGTTTTTAGAAAGATACAAGAAAGACGATTACATCGGTTTGAACATGTCATGAGGAGAGATGAAAAATATATAGTAATAGAAGGTGGAAGAACAAAGATCAAAGATAAGATGGAAGGACTATATTATGGAAGACTTGAGAGAAAAGGAATTGAATGAGAATGACATCCATATGCAATTGGTTGCACGGAAGTACCCTCATTTGAAGATTTTAACAATTTTTCTTTGAAAAACGCTGTTAAATATTATTTTTTGACATTTAATGTTATTATAAATATTAAAGAATATTCTAGTCTATACGAATTTATTGCATTTTATATTTTATATTCAATGGATATAGAGTTAAAGAATTATTAAGAAATTAAATCTTATAAATCAGCCAGTTATACTATAACCATTGAAAGAGCTACTATATTACGAAAATTCTAATTGACAGATGTCAGTGTCAATGAAAAGAAAATGAATATGACAGAGATAAGGATGTTGAGATAGATGTTTGGGAAGACACCGAAAGATACGGTATGGAATGAAATAATAAGGGAATTGGCTCAAGGAAAAATGAAGAATATATTTATAGAATATAGCTTTAGAAGAAACAGAGGAAGACCAAAGATAAGATGGAAGGACTGTATTACTTGAGAGAAAAGTAACTGAATGAGATCGACACGCAAAATATTATTCAGTGGAAGTAGAAAATCAAGAATAGCAACCCCTAACGAACGGGAAAAGATAATGAAAAATAAGATGTGAGTGTCAAGTACAATCTACATAGTTTGTTTTTGAAATAATTTTACTGGAAATTTAGAATATTTTGGAAGAAAATTTATGTATGGAATTTATACATAATACACAGGATTGACGGAAGGTATTAGATTTTTTCTACCTACCATCAGATTTGTCTGCCTTGTCTGTAGTTATGGTTGAAACCGAATGTTTCTTTTCTCGTTCTTGCGCAATTCTACTCATTTGATGTGTCCTAAAAGTTGGTCGTTCTCCTTCAGCCTTTTGGTTTCTACCCTTATCCATATACTTCAAATTATCAATATCCCATCTTTCATTACTAGTCACAGACACATTTCTATGAGGAACTTCACTTGGGCTCATAATACTACTCTCATTAACATCCCAACTGCTTCTTGATTCCCGCCCTTTTTCATTATCATCTTTGGCCCAATTATTCACTTCATTTGTTTCTTGAGTTAAGCTACTCTGGACCTCCCAGTTGGCGCTGAAAGAATTCCTTTTTGAATTTCCAGGGATGGCTAGATTTTGATGAACCCCGAATGTGTCCCTGTCTTGTCGTTGGGCCATGAAAGAATCCCGGTCTCTGATTGGTTCGACTGGGGGTGGGGGTTGAGGAGGGCGAATTGGTGGGGGTGGTGCGGGCATTAAAGGAGCTGGGGGGAGGGAGTTTGGGCCTATAGGGGGCGGGGGTGGGACGGGACGCCAGTTTGAACTAGTCCATGATTGATTTGTTGGGGATTTGTTGTTTAAACGTAGATTTTCAGGGCTGGGGCTGTTGCTTTGACCTTGGGAGCTGTCTACGTTATCCCATCGCCCAGATAATTGTTGTTCTAACATTAATTTGCGTGTATCTTCAAGTTTATTGACTACTCGAGCTGGGGGATCAACTTTACTACTGGTACTTCGTACCGAATGGTTTGCTGTAACTTGTTCTAGTCTCTGTCGCATTTCTGAGCTTAATTTAAGCTTTCCCACGCTTCCCGGGCTTGGGCGGTTAGCGCCAACTTCAAAGCTTCGTTTGGAGTTTGTTTTTACAAGCTTTTCTGGTTCTCTGGGAACAGGTTCGAAGTCTATTTCTTCCCAATCAGCATTAGGGTGTGATTGATCTTTAGAAGGGGTGATTTTTCGGCTTTGTTGTCTTATTTTGAATTGGATGAAGTCCTCGCCGTTTTCAGGGTTTGTGGCATCTTTTGGTGGAGGCCAACGCCATTTGCCGATGCGGACGGTTTTGGCCCGACCGTATGGATCCATAAATGGACGGGTTTCGTCGCTTGGGTCGATTGGTGGGGGCATAGGTGGTGGAGGTGGTGGTTGCACCACTCCGTTACGGCTTATAACACTGATGTTTGATTCGGTACTTGCTTTTCGTTTGAATTCTTGCAGACTGGTCGACGATGGACTACTAGATTTTCTGTTGAATTTATTAAAACTTTGTTTTCTGCTTGGACTAGGGGGTTGATGAATTTGGGCATGTACAGTTTGTGTTGTTTCTACTTTAACATCAACTGTTCCTTGTTGTGACAACAATTGTTGTAAGGCTTGATTTTGAGCTAATAATTGTTGTTGTATTTGAATATTCTGGGCCATAGCACTTTGCAGAAAAGCTCGTTGTAAGTTTTGCTGGTAGGCAGTTAAATCTGTGCCAGGTGGTATACTAAAATTTTGCATGTTGTAAACTGGTACAAAACCATCTTGTTGTACCATCATTGGTTGAGGGCTGACCAAACCGGCGGACATGGGGGAGAAATTGTACCCTGAAGTACCCGCGCCAGATTGGTGGGTTGTACCACCACCTTTGATACTTTCAACTAGGGTATGTTTTTCAGCTAACATTTTAATACTATCATTAATGAATATAGGTCTGAATAAATCCGAAATATAATCATCAACACTACTGTTAGAATCATCTTGATTGTTATTAGAATTTTGTTGACTACCAGAAGTCAAATTTTCTACTTCTTGGTCCAGCATAGAACTAGATCTACTGGATGTTCTATTTCTATTACCTCCGCCTTTAATTTTAATTACTAGTTTATCCGTTTTGGTCAAATCATCAATTTCATCATCTTTTGATGATATAATGTCATCCAAAAACTTATCAAAATTACTGTTATCATACGTCCCTCCTTTTATGCTGGCAGCAAGTGATCTGGCATCGCTTAATTCGTCCAAATTTCCATCCAAAACTGGACTAAACAGTTCATCTAAGAATTGGTCAACATCTGAAGCTTGGCTTGGAACTCTAACGCGACGAACATGACTTGCCAAACTTGGTGCTTCGCTCGTATCTGACATTGCGGAACTACGTACACCAAATTCTGATTTTTCGATGTGTGCCCGACTGGAATGCGACCCGGGGGGAGCTTTTTTACCGGCATATGAGCTTTTGATGTATCTTGGACCTCCTCTGTTGGATGTGCTTATACTGGATACGTCTGGATACTCAAAATCTATTTCTTGCTTGCTTATATAGTTGCTATTAGCTATAACTGGCTCTATTGGTGCAAGTTGTTCGACGCTATGGTATCTATCGTTTAGTCTAGATTGACTAAGGCCTAAATTAGCTAATGGTGATGGTTCTTCTCCAGATAACAGATTGTCTAGACTTCTGCTTCGCACTTTTTCGACATCGAAATATCGTTCGTTCAAAGCAGAGTTTCTGGATAATGCTTCATGAGATGTCTTCCTTGTTGGGGTACTAGTATTGCCGATTCTGGGTGATTCCCGTTGGGGAGATGGACTATATTCTCGATTTTCTCGACTGGATTTACGGGATTCCGGTATGTGGTCGTGGGATATCTTCCGGGTTTGCTGCGGAGGTTCTGGAGGAGGTACCTGCAACAATTTATTGGAAATAAGAGGTGTACCTAAAAAATTGGGCCACAACTATAGGTTTAAAAATTTAATTAAAATAGTTAGTCTCTAATTTTAAGCATCACCCCTTAGAAGAATAGGTACACCTAAAAATCCTCAACGTTCTAGATTCTAGAATGCATTGACCCTTTTCTAGTTTTTCCATATACATACCTGTGGTCTTTGCGGGGAAGGATGTTCATTTTCAATAACTTTCTTCGTCCCAGTTTTCAACAATTCAAATTTAGTTACTGGAAAAGCTGGACACAATTCTAACTCTGATACTAAATCTAGAACATAGTCAAGGCCATTTCCATCTGAGAGCAATCCAGAATCATCCAGAACAACGCTCCAACCTTCTGGAGACACTCCAAGAGGACTAACAGCCATGGCAGCAGCCTGGAAGAAAAAATTATGGATAAAGTCTAATATAAGTAATGTAATAATTTGCTCTTACTTCTTCGCAGGTTGTCCAGGAGTCCACACTAACTGTTGTGACCGTACCATCAGATAATGTTAATGGCAAAGCCATGTCTGATCGTTGTTTAATACTTCTCCATTCTAGTAAGCTGGGAGGGTACGATCTTGTATGTGGATTTTTTTGTAAACCTCGTAATATTTTGCGTTGTAATGCATTACTATACCCTGGAGTAGAGTGGTCTGTTACATGTTTCAATAAATACCTGAAAGAGATTATTTTATGTAGTATGTTTCTGCGTCCTGATTTTATTCTGACAATAAAATCTATATATTTTGCAGGTGTTTAAAAGAAATGTCTAATGTAAACAACGATTTTCAGAATGTATGTATTTGAAAACATTATTCTCTTATCAATGACCTTCTACATAATTTATGGGACATACATTTTGTAATAATTCTAAGTATAAGCCTGTAAACGCGTAAAATTATTGATAAGGTGTATGAGAATACTTGGAAGATAATAGTAAAATTATGAGTAACTGATACGTTTGTTTAGTATTGTTGTATTTTATGTGAGCGAACCCTATCCCAACCGAAGGGGGCCGGAAGTAGCCGAACGAATGGGAGTGACAGTGATCGGTAATTGTGTGAATAATAATATACAAATTCATATTTTTACCTCTCGCTAAGAGAGGTGTTAGATTTATGCTAAAAACCGCATATACAGATTTTAATGATTAAGCACGTTTTAAGACCCTACAATTTGATTTCAATATTTTTACGATGATATCTGTGTGTGTGTGTGTGTGTATGTGTGTGGGGAGGTTGGAAGGACAATTTCTCAAAAACTATAATACTTAATATCTGTTTAACTACGTATTTCTCAATTTTGTAATAATTGAATAACCGGAAGTAGCAGATTCTTAAAAAAATATTCTAAATATTTTTTGTTGAAAATTTTTGTTCTTGCTTATTAAAGAAGAGTAAATTCTCTATCTGATACATATTTTATTATATCTTTTATAGATTTAGAAGTAAAGAAATATAAGGTATACAATAATCTGTTGTAATTAATCTCACAGTACAAATAATGTCATGGAAACTAATTGAAATATTAATATGTCAGTGTCAAAAATCCAGAGACATTACTGAATTTTTTTTCTGGGAAGTACATACATTATATTATTTCTTGTATTTATAGTTAAATATTTAAAATTATATGTATATTACATATACCCTTCAAAAATACTGTCAATCCCGACAATGAATTGGAAACATTTCGAAAAATTAGAATAGTAGGACAAAATTTCTTCATAGAATGAATTTAAAATTAAATCTAAGTATAAAAAATAGATGTAAGCAGAATTTTTGGTGTAGAGTATACAGGAAATGTTAAATACAATAGGGCGCGAGCAGTCATGTGACTTTGTTGGCCTTGACAAGCATATTCATTCAAAATTTAGTGATATTCCAATTCCATGTAGTTTATTTTCCTCGACAAGTAAATTCCACACTCTTGGCGACAAATTAACTACGTGAATTTAGAAAATCTTCAAATTTTTAATGAAAAATTCTGAAATTGGTATTCTGACACGGGACCCCATATCTGCTTGTCAAGGCCAACAATGTCACATGACTGCTCGCGCCTTATACTTATGTAACCAAAAACGGAAGTGGCGAGAGGTATTGTGCTAGTCATAACATATTTTTTAAACAATTTTGTGTCAAGACCCATAGCTGGATAGATCGTTTTTTTTTTTCGGGAAATAGCAAGTCGTACTCCAGGGTATTCAAAGTAAAAAAAAACTTACTTGCTCAAAGCAGTCGATGGCTGAAAACTATTCAAACAATGGCTCATCAGTTGCCATATTCTATCCGCATTATCATTCTTCCAACTTTGGTTACACAATTGCACCAATAGTTCATCCCTTAAACCCCTAGAATTCAACCCTTTATGCACTATATAATCTGCCAGAGCCCTTTCTCTAACACCCTGCATTTGGTTGTCATTAGTCCATCTCAGAATCAATTTAAAAAGTGCTACAGCGTCTTGAAAATCTTGATCTCTTGCCGCTGCTTTCGACAAGAACGGTGCTGTTATTGGTTCGCGTTTAAAGCCAAAATCTGCTCCTTTGAAATAGACTGACGAAAATTTGCCAAAAGCAAATTGGTCCAGATCGTGCGGGAGAGATATTGTGGGTGGTGCTCCAGTTATTCCACCAACAACTTTGACTAAGTTTCTTTCTGAATGTAAGGGAATGTAATTTTCAATTTTAGTGAATATAAAAGCTAATTCTGCTGGTATTTCTAAATGATGGACCGTACTTCTAGCAACCCTTTGTGATTCTCGTTGATTTTCTCTTTGTAAACGCTGTTTCGCTCTTTCTTGGGCTTGCTTCTCTGCTTCTAATCTTCGTTTGTATTCCTTCTTCCTTGCTGAGTATTTCCTGCGTTCTTTCCGGCCCCGATAAAGGGCTTGGGCCTTAATAACACCATTTTTAAGCTTTCTGTATTTTGTTCTTTGATTATACCCACGCCAAACTCGCTGTATGGCGATAGAAGATCGTTTTAAATTCCGGTATTTTTTACGGGCTAAATATCCTCGGATATTTTTTTGGATAATTAGGGTTGAGCTTCGTAAAACGTCGTTTTTCGTTTGTTCTAGTTGGCGTTGTAGGTTTTCCCGGAGGAAGACTCTTGAAGCGCCTAATTGGTAATCTGGTCCAGCTGGAAATAAATAATAATCAAACTGTTGTTTTCAATTTTTTTTTTCTCCCGTCATAACGTAGGTAAGTAACAGCGAGTTTTCAATGGAATTGGCGGGAGGTATTGTGCTGGCTACATCAAAAAAGGTATGTATTTAAAAAAGAATGAACCCTCTTATATATTAGACAAAATAAATAGGATTAATATATTAATAACTAAAATATAATATTTTGGGCAACAAATAATCACTCACTAATTGGCGGGGGTAACATATTTAAAAATATATAATATATTATATTCTATTATTTATATTATTAATTTTTTAACTGTTTGGAGAATAATGTATTCTTTAAAATTTATAATAAATGTTAATAAATGATATTTAACTGCGTTTTTTCAAGAAAAACTGTTAAAAGTTGCACACACACACACTCACACACACGCACACACACACATTTTTTCGTATTTATTATTGCTATGTTCAAATACCGCACAAAATTTAAATTTAGTGTACTGCGCATGACCACTTTTATTGATTTTTGGATCTCGTGACGTCACAAACGATCCATTCCATGCCTGTCGATACAATTTTTTTGCCATGTATTGTTTATATGAGCATTTAGGGGCATCGTATAAACAGGCCCCTTAAAGAAGGCGTCTGCACTGGAATTTATTTAAACAAATAATACCAAAAAAATTCTAGAAATATGATTGGTCAATTTGAAAAAATCATTTTTATTGATTTTCGCCGATGTACACGATACAACAACGTACTTTGTTACAACAAAACATTACTAAATAGTTTATAATTATCATCATAGATTGCAGCAGAAGTCTCGTTTTGGATAAACAAATTCGAGAAAATTCATTTTCTGGCTAAACTAGCAACTTTTCGACAAAATATGTTAAATAAAAGTTATTTATAATTAAAAATAAAGGGGAGTTTTGTTGAAGCTTTTTTTTATTTTCGCTTTTGTTTCAGAGATAATGAATAGAACGAAAATTTGTTTATTATATGTAGGGAAAATTTTATACAAAGAAATTTTCTAAATAAACTTCTATTATTTTTGTTGTAGATTTAGAATTACCAATACAAATATAAAAGACAAGGATTCATGTTTTTTGAAATACATATCTTTTTTTGACGTTCCTCAAATTTTATCTGTGTATTCCAACCTACCCGTTCCTGTAGGAGGCATCCTATCTAATATAGCCCTACACAGATCCCTATAGGGAGCTCCCCTGGGTAGCACTCCGGGTAGCAAGTACCTATATTGATCCACAAAGCTTTGAAATTTCATACGGATTGGGTAACCGGCTTGTCTTATATGAATTGTGTCTAGGAGACCTAAATATCGTAACTGTTGGAGGACCACTGGCATATCGAAACGCATTGGGGTCTTATCGCTATTGGGTTTAAGGCACCGTATGAACCAAGGGGTACATCGAGACATGGACTCGAGTAGTTGTTGAAGACTGTCACTGAATCTGAAACAAAAATAAAATAAGAATATAATTTTGACTATAATTTTTACCTCTCGCTAGGAGAAGTCCCTACAAACCGCTTTTAACTATTTTACGATGATGTCTGTGTGTGTGTGTGTGTGGATGTATGTGTGTGTGAATGTGTGTGGCACGTTGGAACGACGATTACTCAAAAACTATACGACTTAATATATGTTTAACTACGTATTTCCCAATCGGACATTAATGGGAAGAGCTGAAAAGGTTTTGGTAACAATTAGACTACCGAAAAAATATCTTTTAAATATTATTTTTGGAAAATTTTTCTTGGTATTAATAAAGAAAATTAAATTCTCAATCTGATACATTTAATTTTTTTATTATATCTCGTATAATTTTGGAGATATAGTATATAATAATATAGAATAATCTGTTGTAATAAATCTCGTTGCCCAAAAAACAGTTGAGATATTTAAATGTTTGACAGATAAATGCAAAATGTCAGTGTCAAAAATCAGATTTTTCTGGGAGGTACGAGTACATTTAATTATACCGCTAATACTGTCAATGAATTTGAAGAATTTTGAACATATTAGAATAGTAGGACAAAATTTCTCATAGAACGAAAGAAGAAATACAATTTCAATTATTTGTGTGTACAAGAAATGTTAAATTCGTTACTTATAGGGCGTGAGCAGTCATGTGACTTTGTTGGTCTTAGCAAGCAGATATCGGGATCTGTGCTAGAATGACGGCTAGTAGTTATTTACATAATGTCACAATTGTCATATGTCACAGCTGTCATTTTGACACGGGCCCCCATATCTGCTTGCCAAGGCTAACAAAGTCATATAACTGCTCGCGCCATATGCAACGTAAAATGAAAATGTCTTACCGTGCGGCAACTGTAGGAGTTCTTGGTTTCATTGTAACGAATCTACCATTTGCTCCTCGAGGCAAAGTCCTTGATTGTATTTGGCTCAATAAAGGTTTGGCAATCGCACTAACCAAAGGTTCTCTACTAGATGCCAATAATTCAACAATATCAGGTCTTAGTGCGTCTCTATTTTTGTCCAAAAAGCCATCAACACTGTACCAAACTTGTCCCGCGTAATGTTTGATCTAAAATAAAAAAATGTTACACCCATATTTGGGTTTTAGATAGGACATACCCCAAATTCTCGCCCACCCACTCGCGGTCTGCAATAAAACTCGTTAAGAGCATGGTTATAATGACATTTTTCTAAAAACGATGCATCGGACGCTCTTGGAAAATTACTCTCATCATCTAGAAGATGAAGAATACCGACAGGTTTCTTCCCTAGAAGATGTATTACAGGCGTGTTGTCTTGCCATGTTAAATTTGTCCACTCTAAACGCTCTCTGGCGTATTCTTGCTGCTCTAGTTTGAATATATGCTTGTTGAAATATAATTGAAGACTTTCTGAAGCAAAGTTGATGCATAATTGTTCGAAGGAATTTTCGGCGAGATCTTCAAAACCGAAGATGTCGAGGAGGGAAATTCGGGCGGCATCGTGAAGACCTCCGCGTTGAACGATTGAATTTACTTTTGATACAAGCCTGAAAAACAAAATCGAATCTTTAACCCTTAAATGGGTAGGTACTACCCAAATACGGGTATATATATCAATGGATTCTACGTATTTTTATCTTCCGTCACCTTTAGGTAAGGAAGGTATTGGCTATGGTCAAAAAATTCGGTGGTGAGTTTGTGCAGACTTGATTAGATTCTGGTTATAATTGGTCAACCGGAAGTACCCTCATTTGAAGATTTTAACGGTCATGTACCAATTGCATGAATTAAGATTTTAGCTCCCCCATTCTGTCAAATCCGGGGTTCGATCCCGGCCGACGCCAAAAATTACATCGAATTTTAATGGCACAAAATTGCCCCCGTTGGGTCCCCGCCAGCAGAACACGGTACAAATATAACATCATTAACGATATCTGTGTATGAAGCAAATTGGCACACCCAGCAATGGGTAATATGCAGTGATGAAATATTTTATTTATTCTGTCAAATTTTTATGGGGGTACATAAGATACTACTGTTATTTTATTATTATAAAAATATATGTTACAGTAAAAGCATTCAAAATTCATATTTATTAGCAAATGTAAAACAAAATATGTGAAAATTAAGATACTGACATGTCAGTGTCAGTGACATAGATGACCTTGATCGGACATATTCATAAGTATTCCAATTTTTATAATTTTGACTATATTGGTCCAATAAATAAAATATAAAAATATATTTTTATATTTAGTACAACTTACCAGTTGAAAAGCGCTGAATACAGAGCTTTAGCAAAAGCATCCCTTGCATCTAAAGCTTGGTCAATCCCTAAGGGTGTTAAGAGCTTTTCGGCCCTTGCTTCTGTTATTCTGGAAGTTAAGGCCCTTTGAAGTCCAGTCGAAGAAATCTACAAGAAAAAAATAACATCAAAATTTTGATTATTTTATATATCTCTACCCAGGTTTGGGTAACAAATATATACCCATTAATGGGTGTACGATACGGCATTAATTAAAAAAAATCATATTTTACCTGTAGAAGATGCGCCGCCCACTTGATTTCAGCTTCAGATCCAATTTCAACCCCTTCTTGTCCATGTCTTAATTGTCTTCTATGAAAATAAACATTCCCTAAATGCAGTACAGACGCCAATACTTTTATTATCCCTTCTTGTTCTGCTTCTCCAACCCCTAAAACTTGCATGGCCCCTTTAAGGGCGTGCCAATCCGCCCCTGACCCTGAATGTCCAGGACTACAATCGCCCCCTCCTTGATTTAAATAAAAATATTTATCTGCGTCCACCAGACCATATTTCTGTCTTTCAGAAGGGCTTAAACTCCCTAATAATTCATAGAATACGTGATAGTTTCTTTCTCCTGGAGCCTGTGTGACTATTCTAGACTTTTCTAGTAGATATTGAGTGACCTTAGCCCCAACAATGGCTCCGTGTTTGAAATAAACTTCCAGGTATTTCCCGAATCGACTACTGTTGTCGTTTTTGGCTGTTCTGGCATTCCCGAAGGCTTCTAGAAGAGGAGCTGCTTCTAGAATTTGTTCTGTTACTAATGCCTGGCCTCTAGGGGCACTTGGGGCTACAGCGGCGAGATACTGCATGACCAGTTTGGTGGATTCGGTTTTTCCGCTTCCGCTTTCGCCGGAAATGACGACGACTTGAGGGGCCGGAAGGGCGGAATAGGCGGCAGCTCCTAGAGCGAATAAGTGGGGAGGGAGGGAACCTAAAAGACGACCCTTGTACCTGGGAAATAAAAATTATACTAGTGACAGTGGTCATCTATTTTTTGATCTTCTTACCGTTGGGCAGCCTCAATTCCATAGCTAGTATCAAACATTCTATAAGGGTTGACTGCAATTAAAATACTTCCTGAATAAGTGTATATCAGATTTCGGTCATATCTTAATTTCAAGTTCCATAAAAGAGCAGCTTCATGGAGATCTGCAAGTTGGCACATGTCTTCGACACCTCCAGTACCGAGGTCCTGGCGGCGTCGAACCTGGCCCTCCCCATCGGCAAGAGCAAATGTTTGGGGCTAAAAAAGAAAAGACAGAAAATTAACCATATTTTTTTTAATTCTTTAATATTATTATTGACCAACTAATATTTTAATCTATCGTTAATCTAACTAGTGTCAAGGCTAACCAGATAATATTAATTATAGTGCATTTGACCTTTGGTAAAAATGACGTACATTTAAAGAATTCTAACAGTTGAAATAACATAAATTTTTATTAAAAATTTGAAAACCGGTCTTTCCGGCTTAAAAATAAAAGTTTGATGACATACTTTGAATAAAATTTGGGTAAAAAATATATAGACTAGAACAGCAATTCCCAAACTTTTTCAGCAACTTTTTGACAAAATTTGTTAAATAAAAGTTATTTATAATTAAAAATAAAGGGGAGTTTTGTTGAATCTTTTTTTTATTTTCGCTTTTGTTTGCCAAAAATGGATTCCTTGAGTAAAACTACATATTTGTTCAGAAATATTTTGACGGATGCATTTTTAAATTAATTATTTAATAATCATAAGTTCATTGACCTTTGCAAATACTGGTAAATATTGTTTTACTAATTTATTTATGGAATTCATTGATGCTATCGACAAATTTGTACCTTCACACATTTTTGGGCAACAAATAATCACTCACGAATTGGCGGGGGGTAACATATTTAAAAATATATAATATATTATATTCTATTATTTATATTATTAATTTTTTAAATGTTTGGAGAATAATGTATTCTTTAAAATTTATAATAAATGTTAATAAATGATATTTAACTGCGTTTTTTCAAGAAAAAAAGTTGCACACACACACACACACACACACACACTCACACACACATTTTTTTGTATTTATTATTGCTATGTTCAAATACCGCACAAAATTTAAATTTAGTGTACTGCGCATGATCACTTTGTTGATTTTTGGATCTCGTGACGTCACAAACGATCCATTCCATGCCTGTCGATACAATTTTTTTGCCATGTATTGTTTATATGAGCATTTAGGGGCATCGTATAAAAGGCCCCTTAAAGAAGGCGTCTGCACTGGAATTTTATTTAAACAAATAATACCAAAAAAATTCTAGAAATATGATTGGTCAATTTGAAAAAATCATTTTTATTGATTTTCGCCGATTTACACGATACAACAACGTACTTTGTTACAACAAAACATTAATAAATAGTTTATAATAATCATCATAGATTGCAGCAATAGTCTCGTTTTGGATAAACAAATTCGAGAAAATTCATTTTCTGGTTAAACTAGCAACTTTTCGACAAAATATGTTAAATAAAAGTTATTTATAATTAAAAATAAAGGGGAGTTTTGTTGAAGCTTTTTTTTATTTTCGCTTTTGTTTCAGAGATAATGAATAGAACGAAAATTTGTTTATTATATGAAGGGAAAATTTTGTACAAAGAAATTTTCTGAATAAACTTCTACTATTTTTTAATGATAAATATGTTTTAGCTAATAATACATTTTATTTGTATTTCGTTTTTTAGTAAATGATTTATTTATGTATGCTTTTATATCTCTACAAATAAAAACTAAATAAATAGGATTAATATATTAATAACTAAAATATATTATTTTGAGTAAGTTTTACTTGAAACTTTTTTCGATTTAATGCCCTAGTTTTAAGGTATTAATTTCTGAAAATACATATTGAAATATTAACAAATGTCAGTGATTGTTTATAATTTTAAACAATAGATGGCCATACTGATATTGTATTGTATTTATTGATAAATAAAACGTTAAATTTTGGCTTTATTATTTATTTGTAAAAAAAGTTTATTTGAAGAAAATTATTCAGAATTAAAAGTTACATTATATTGTATCAATATTTATTAATTATGCCCAAAATTTCGTTATTATTTTAACGTTATTATAACTTAAAAAATATATTATTCTCTATACGTTTTGATTGCACATGTCATGAAGAGAGATGAAGAATATATTGGAAGAAGAATGAATAGCTTTAGTAATAGAAGGTTTAAGAAATAGAGGAAGACCAAAGATAGTGCGGAAGATTTGAAAGAAAAGGAAATGAATGGGAATGACACGCAAAACAGAAATGAGTGGAAGAAGAAAATAAAAAATAGCGAATGAGAAAAACTAAAGATGTCAGTATCAAGTGCAATTTGCATAGTTTGTTTATGAAATAATTTTACTGGAAATTTAGCATCTTTTGCAAGAAAATTTATACATAAAACGGAACAAACTTTGGGAACCACTGGAGTAGGACATAGCAGTACATTTAATAAAAACAATAGTTTATATTTTAGAAGATACACAGATACTACGGTTAATTTATAGTATATTGTGTTTAAACAAATACTTGAAACTAGAATTATTTAATTGTATTGTACTGAGCTAAGAAATTTATTTCAAGATCTTTTATAGATAAATATATTGTTGTAATCAATATAATTTATTCATTGTTAAAGTAAAAGAATATTTTCTACTATTTATTTTTAAATATTTTCTTCACACGATTAATTTTTATATTTAAAATAAATTCATGAAAGTAAATTTGCTAATTTTTCGAAAGAAATTCGCATATAATTTTGTGAAACAATATACGTACTTGTATTAGACTATGAGAAAATTGTAGAACTTTCTACGTAAAAATAACTATTTCAATTAGTATTTGTGGTATGGCATGTTTCTCCGAAATAATAAGGTAATTAGCTATACTATAACAAAAACTTTTAAAAAGTAATGAGACATAATGTACCTATCCCAAAATAGTTATAATATTTTGTTACGAATATATTAATTAATTGTTGTCATCAATCAATTTAAACAATATTACTGTACATTTAATATCATGACATTTGTGCATAAATCCACCAGGGTTGGAATCCTTTTTTTCCTAATTTTCATCCTGGTTCGTCTCCCACACAGGTCCGTACTCTTAGATTTTTCAACTCCAGGAAAACTGCACTGACGACGCACATAATTTTCTTCGATAATTTCATGGTGTAGTTTAAACGAAACCCGCATCACATAATGTTTAAACAATGAATAACAATACTATATTTTAATATTTTAAACGATTATAATATTTTAACAATTGTATAAGTACAAGAAACATTTTGGTTTAAAAATTTGGTGATTTATAAGTATTTATTTTGCACGAGATTTTCTAATAGTTATTTGAAACTACACTAAAATAATTGTATAATAATTCTAAGACTTTTCTAAGATGTGTCTAAGGTACATTATGCTTCAGACTGACAGAATTCTTCACGTCTTGTACTTGGAAGATATCCATATGTGTGTGCGTGTATGTTTGTCTTGTACATGGAGTTAGGTCACCGACCAGATGAAAATGCGTTTCTCAGAGGCGTACAACAATATTTTCTTTATGGACTTTCCTTTGACTTTATTAAACAAGGTGTTCATATTTAATATAGGAAGCCATGCTCGACTAAGATCTAACCCGTCACAATAATTGAGATTATTATTCTTGGATTGAGAAATGACTTCTCTAAATAATCTGTTGTTTAGGTGTGTTGGTCTCGCTAGTATTTTTGTTTCTTCAAATACGGTGGAATTCTTCCAGGGCATGATCTGCAATTGAAGATTTTTCTGGCTGGTTCAATCTGATCGTTGGTATTCATTCAATCTTGTTCAAATAAAGGGTTTTCCAATAAGAGGTGTTATTTTGAATAGCCCGCTATTTCGGTAGATGTCGCTTTTGAAGCTGTCATTTTTTGACATTTGACAAGTAGAAACTACGCCATTAATAAAAATGGAACGATACACGCTTCAACAACGCATTGAAATTATTAAAATTCACTATAAAAATGGTGAAAATTTGGCAGAGACGGTTCGTAAAACTCGACAATTTTTGGGTCGTCGTGAAGCACCTTGTCGGACCGCAATACAGAAATTGGTGGAAAAATTCGAGCTGTTGGGACAAGGTAGTGATGTGAAGAATAAAACCCGTGCACGTCGCTCAAGAACAGCCGAGAATATTGCTGCTGTAGCCGAAAGTGTTGAAGAAAACCCAGGTTTATCCATTCCTCGTCGCTCTTTGGAATTAGGCATTCCACAAACGTCATTACACCGTATTTTGCATAAAGATTTGGGTCTTAAGGCTTATAAAGTCCAGTTAACACAAGAACTCAAGCCGGCCGATCATCAACAACGTCGTGTCTTTGCTGATTGGGTCGTTGAAATGCATGAAAATGATCCGGAATTCCATCGAAAAATCATCTTGAGTGATGAGGCCCATTTCCACCTCGGTGGCTTCGTCAACAAACAAAATTGCCGCATCTGGGGCTCAGAAAACCCAAGAGTTATTGTTGAAAAGCCTCTCTATCCTCAACGTGTGACTGTTTGGTGCGGTTTATGGTCCGGCGGAGTCATTGGACCTCACTTTTCGAAAATGAGGCTGGAGCAACAGTTACGGTGAATGGATTGCGCTATCGAGAGATGATTAACGATTTTTTATGGCCGGAACTGGATGGTATTGATCTGGACAACGTTTAATTTCAACAAGACAGCGCTACGTGCCACACAAGCAACGAAACCATTGATCTTTTACGGGAAAAGTTTCCGGACCGTGTTATCTCTCGAAGAGGTGATCACAATTGGCCACCGAGATCTTGTGATTTAACACCTTGCGACTTGTTTCTTTGGGGCCACGTGAAAGAGAAGGTCTACGCCAACTGCCCAGCGTCGACTCAAGACCTAAAAGATGAAATTCGTGAGGCTATCGAGGACATAGGACAGCCACTTTGCGATTTGGTTATGGAAAATTTCATGAAAAGGATATTGTCCTGTCAGCGTGGTCGTGGTGGTCATTTGCCTGATGTTATTTTCCACTATTAACGGCATACCTTCCTCTTTATAATGAAATAAACATCCGATCATTTATATTAAAAAATGGCATTTTTCTTTGAATATCAAAATAACACCTATTATTGGAAAACCCTTTAGTTCTGCCAGTCTGGCTAATGTGTCCCGCAGACACATGGAATCTGGTAAATCCTTGATGATTCTTATGAAAAATTCTACCAATCTTGTCCGTGATATTTTTGATATAAGGAAGTGAAGCAAACAGTACGTCCCTTTTATTAGCATTGTTAATAGGTCTTTTCGGTTTCAAGCATTTTTCGATAGAAGATTTAGGAAAACCATTATTAATAAAATGTTCTTTATTTCTTTCATATCTTCTTCTACTCGTATATAGTATTTCCCGGATTAAAGAACACACAGTATACTATTTGAAATCTTGCAATATCATATATCTGTCTTTCTCGGTTATACAACTATTACACAATATGTTTTTTTGCAGCGATACTATTTCTGGTTCATTAGTTAGCAAAATAATTATTTCAAGACGACAACAATTAATTAGGTAATTACTTGTAGCGCTAGCGAGAAAATTTTACAATGAAAATACTTTGAAGTTTACTGTAATTAAAGGATATTAACAAAATTAAGTTAATATCAACAGATATTAAGAACATCTACAATGGTGTTTGTATATTAAGTTAATCCTTAGAGCATCTTTAATGTGCTGTTAATTTCTTTTTAATTCTCTGTAAGCAGAGGGCTTATAGGAGTTTAATTTGTATCATTATAAGTAATAACATTTTCATTATCCTTATAACGGAAATTCAAAACGATGATAAAATAAATTTCCCTTTACAATCTTGGCGTGGTGGTCTACTATTTTTTTTTATAAAACAAGAGAGCTGAACTAAATGTAGAAAATGATTAATGTAAATGTGTTATATTATCAATTTACTGGATTTTAAGAGAAGGTTCAGGCCCCCTGCTGAATACGCCACTGCTGAAACTGTGATTTTGACGAAAAGAATACAAAATAAAGCTTTTATTCTGTCTACGCTCATGGAAAAGTAGTTTGCACAAACAGGTTATTTCTTTTCCCTTTTTTACGGTATAAATATCTATCATTGCAATTCTGAATCTTGTGAAAATCTATAGAAAATATATACAGTATACAGAAATAGCCTACAATATGTATTATTTTAATTATTTATATCCATATATTGCTCCATCTAACATGTCGTGGGAAACGTCGCATTAGAATATAATTAGAATAATTTCTAAGAATTTGATTGTGCTAAAAAGATAGCTTTGACTCATATTTAATTATGTGTTTCACAAGATCAGCCTTAATAAAAACATTTATAAAAAGATTTTCTGTATCTACCACTGAGAAATATTAAATAAACGGAATACAGGTTTTACAAAATTGCAAATATTGGACTCAAGAACAATGGCATAGCGTCATTTGGAGTGATGAGCCCAGATTTGAAGTTTGCCTGTTTGGTTAAAAAAGTTAAATTCCTGCAAACGTAATGGTTTGGTGTTGTATGCCTCGAAGGATTGGAAAGCTATATTGTGGGTAATATATTGACTGTGATGTAAATGTGTTAATTACTCGAAAACTCAGTCAAATAGCATTTATTTTTAGTCTACCAATGTTTCGGAACACCTTGCACCTTCTTCAGGGTCTACAACAATTATAGACATTATCACACTTACAGTAAGATCTTACATATTGTTACAATTCATGTACACAAAATACATTCGTACAAAACATTCAGTTAATTTATTAAATCGTACAAAAAATTCAAAGAGCATACACACATCCCTCTCAAAAATGATAACCGAATAATATGGAAAATAGCCGGATATATCCTATAAGAGGTTTCTGGTGATTAATACGGACTCCTATTGGTTGTCTGTATACCAATAATAATGTAGCAAGTTGTAGGAATTTAGATACAGTATAAGGAATTTAATGGAACTCAGTTTGGCCTGAAATTTGCCTTTCCTTTTTGAACTTTTCCAATACACCAGAATATACGCTGTTAAGTCCTTGAATATCAGTTCTTGCATTGATGTTATTGCAATCAACCCTAATATGTAACATTTCAAGAAACATACCTTTGGAGTAATTCTGCTCTTCCTCCAATAAATTGTATATTTCAGGGTAATAACATAATTTTCGTAGATGCTATCAACATCTCCTATTCATTTGTTCTCGACATTCAATTGTTGAATTCACTTCTTTTGGTTACAGTGAGTGCTTCAGTGCTCCCGACGTCCGATGTGCCATTGTTTGGGAAAGAATAGGCTGTTCATCGTTTGTGTTTTGTTGTTGGTCAATGCTATTTTATTTTGTTGATTGTTGGTCGTCATGGTGATTGGAAAATGTTGTTAAGGAAACGATTAGATGATTCCGCATTACAGAAAGTGAAAATATGTCTAATTTGAATGTTTGAGAGAGGAAACTGTTATTATTTTGTCGTTAGGTAGCTAGCGATGAGGATGAAAGTGGTTGAAAGAAAAGTGCATTGTTTCTATGATTGTTGCAATCATAATATAATTGTGGTATTCTGTATAGTTCGTACTCTTTAATATCATTAATGCTACCTTCAGCAATGGGTAATAAACCACTTTTTTAACTTTCATATAACAATTATATAAATTATATCATCTTCAAAGAATTTCTATCATAGACTTTTTAGCAATGTTCAATAAATTCCAAATACAAGTCTCATAATATATTTGACATTTTTTTTCTTACCTTTCGTCACCTTTAGGTAAGGAAGGTCATTCAATGATGAGTTTTTAGTGAATAAGCATATTTTAGAGTCCCTATGATACGATTTTACCATTTTTACGATGTTGTCTGTATGTATGTATGTACGTATGTATGTGTGTGTGTGTGTGTGTGTGTGTGTGTGTGTGTGTGTGTGTGTGTGTGTGTGTGTGTGCTGTGGATGGAAGGACTCTATTGCGGAAGATTTGAGAGAAAAGACAAAACAGAAATGAGTGGAAGAAAAAATAAAAAAAGCGACCCCTAACGAATGAGAAAAGCTAAAGAAGAAGAAGATGTCAGTGTCAAGTGCAATTTGCATGGTTTGTTTATAAAATAATTTTACTAGAAATTTAGACTCTTTTCAAAGAAAATTTATGTATGGATTTTGTTAATAATGCACAGGATTGACGGAAGGTATTGTGCTGGCCACATCAATTTATTTTGAATAGTTTAAAGTTAAGATATACACTACTACCTTGCCATTAATAAGAGCTTGTATAGTGACGACATTAGCGGTCCTATGGCACTCAAGAACTTCTCCAGGGAGCCAATGGCCGACTCCTGGGTCGAACCACACCAGGTCCCCAGTGTTCCAGTCCAGAGTTGACGTCATGGCACCTGGGGGACTTCGTCAGACGGTAGGGAACATTCTGCAGGTCTGGAAAAGAAAATAGAAATAACATTTAAAGGTATTTTTCGAAGAAAAACTATTTTGAGCATCAAGTAAAGTGCCATTTTTGGTAATCTAATGGTTTTCCATATTAGAATAAGGTACAAATACAAGGTTTCAAATTTTCTGAACGATAGTATTCGAGTTAGAGCGTAAAGAGGATCCACACATACACCCACATACATCATCCCTTACCAAACTTTAAGCAAATGCATTTTTATTATGAAATCATTCATTCAGCAAATTTCGTTGATTTAGAAATGAAGTACAAATATTAAAATAATTTGTCTAATACATAGGGCAAGAATATTAATAAGTAGAAGCTATTTTTATTGTTTCGTGAATTTTTTATTCAATAATAACTGACGCCAAAAATATTACGTATTTTAAATGGCACAAAAGTGATCCCTGATGTGCACTTTCCACACCATAAAAGAGTGCCCGTGGGGCGATCCGTAAGGTGACGCCTGGTAAACGCCCACACGGTACAAATATATCATCATTACCGATATCTGTGTACAATGCAGATTGGCACACCCAGCATGGGCAATATGCCGTGATGATATATTTATTTTATACATTATTCCAAAATTTATAGTGGGTCCACGTATATAGAAACTCCAACTAAATTTAGAAATTAGAAAATTTTCGTATTATACAAATGTTGGTGGGAAAAATATTTTCATGCAATCCTTGTTTTAAGAGCCGTTGCCAAGACGTGAAGTAAATACTTATGTTCGAGGAGTGTCCCTCCTACAATGCCTAGCCTAAGGAATTCAAACCCGAGTACAATAGAACGATGACATACTATTAAACATTCGGAGCATATTGTTTTATAAGGGATAGTTTATTTCAAGAATAGAAGATTTATATTTGAAGAAATTAAATTCATAGGGATTTTAGATTTTAGTGACATTTTTATTGCTCGTTGCCATTGGTAAGGGAGGTCTAGGAATCGTGCTAAAAATCGCATAACAAGATTTTGGTTTAAGGTCCCTACAATCCAATTTTAACATTTTCACGGTGATGTCTGTAGATGTGTATGTGTGTGTGGATCCTCTTTAGGCGCTAACTCAAATAACCGGAAATGGTACAAGTATTACAAACCGTTTTTATTTTATGTATTAATAAAATGTACTGAATTTAAATACAATGTTATTAACTAAATTTCTCATTTAAACAATAATCTACGGACAAATACGTGACAAAAGACACGTCCCAAATTTTTCGTTCCAACAGTAAATAATACAATATTTATGTTAGTATTATCTATAAAACTGAGGGTAAAGGTAACTGACAATTTTTTTTTTTTTATTATTTAAGCTTGATTGGCTTTTCGTCCTCAGAGGACACTCTCGCCATAGTTTCTATATTTTGGTTTTGTTTATAATTCTATTTGACATTTAGAAATATAAGTAGCAGCTAGGAGGGGGGTTATCTATATTCTTTTTGATGATATAACTTTCAACATGTACCGACAGGTATGATATAACGCGATACTACAATGTAATTATATCGGAGGACAAGCGAAGGAAAATACAATATTTATGTTAGTATTATTTATAAAACTGAGGGTAAAGGTATCTGACAATATACTCAATTAATTGCCATCTTAAATATTATTACTTTATTAAAAAATATTTGCGAATTATTAAAGACGAAAACATTTGTGTTAACTATTGTAGTCTGAAAATTTATTTTTTATTGTTGTTAATATATTTATTTCAGAGGGTACGAATACATTTGGGGTTGGGCTCGTACAAAAAAAAATGTCAGTACTGAAATATAAATCGACACACTTAGTAATACAACAATTGAATATTCGCGCTTTTAATATAAACATTACGAATTCATGGTTTTAACTTGTTCAAAATAGTTTATTAGGTGACGCTTAACAGATCAGTCAATATTTTATGTTTCTCTGTTGTTTTTTAGTGGTTATATACAATTTATTGAAATGAAATATTGTTTATAATGAACATTATATACTTTTTATGTGTGTATTTAATAAATATATAAGTATATTTATGTTTTAAATTGTTACAATGCTCAGACTATGTGAACTATATATAAATTATTATAAACTTTCGTGAGTGTTTGTGTGAGTTTGGGAAGTGAATATGTGAACTTTAAAGACTTATAGGACCTTACAGGACTCTGGATATTACGAAGAGGATAGGAAGGACTCCAGGACATCGAAAAGTAAGTCAAAAATAATTATATTTTTCATATTTTTATTTATTTATAAACTGGATCATTACATTGAAACAATATGTAATATTTTGTTATTATTAGCTTTAACATTTTAAATATATTAATTTATATATGATTTATAAAGTCAAGCAGCTGTGAATACGGTCAATATCTGAATGGGTAATCGCTGCAGAACAATATATATATACGAATTTAATCTTATTTACAGTTATTACCCCAAAATAATGTTTAATTTTATTCTTTTCGTTGTTGTATACAAATGATGGGGGCAAATATGGCCCACCGTAATTAAAAATGAAATATTTGGGTAATTAGTAATCAGGCATTCCGAAATTTCTGTATATTCTCCAAAAACCTTCTATGGGACGACCAATGGTACTTTTTGATCAGTTAGCCACTTTTGAGTTTGTGTTGCCAGAAAATAAGATCATCCCCAGCGTGTTCTTCAATAAAATTGACCAATTAATTTTGTTAGATGTATGACCACATTCGGCCCACATAAGGGATGGATACACCCCTTAATTTTTGACTCAGTGTCCGAGAAAATGTCGTCCAAAATGCTGGATGTCTCTAGAATGTTGTGCCTTGTGGAAGAACACACCCATCTATAATTTTTTTTAACTTGATTCATATTTTTTGGCACCAAATTTACTAGGCCTTATTTACCCCCGGGGTAATAGCATAAATAAAGTTTATATTTACTAAGTATTTTCTTAAAACAATAAAAATGATCTTGTTTCACAAATTATTAAGTAAATTCTAAGCTACGACTAATAAAAATGTGATATTCGGTACATGGATCGTAATACTGGACCTTATTTACACAAGGTTCCTTATTTATAATTTATAAAAACTTAAGCATATTTACACTCCATTTATAAACCTTTAATAATACAGTAACTCTAGTTATTTTTTTACTCTTATACATAGTCAAATCGCACCCATTCATTTGATGTATTTCATTGAAGAAAGAATTCAGCTTTCTCAATTTTGACCCAGATCTGGCAGACGCAGTTATCTTAGACTACGTGAGTCAGTCTACATACTTCGTAAGGTTTCACTTATAGTAAAGGAAATACGTGGTACTACGCTAGTCAAAAGATGCTTAATTGTGTACGAATTACATCCATTGCTTCTTATTCTTTGCCATTTTCCTAGAGTCTTAAATCGTTGCGTTTTTCTTCTCCAAGATCTTCAGTATAATCCTAGTTGTCTTGTTCTTTTTACCTTTCGTCATCGCTAGGTAAGGAAGGTATTGTCTTTGGTCAAAAAATTCGGTGGTGTTGTGTGACTATAATTTCGGCCGCGATATCTCCAATACTAGAATTCCAAAAATTACAATTTTTACGTATTCCTATTCCTTACATCCATATACAGACTTGATTACATATTGGTTATAATTGGTACACCGGAAGTACCATCATTTGAAGATTTTAAAAGGTTTTCTTGACATTTAATGTTGTTATAAATATTAAAGAATATTCTTATCTATACGAATTGATTGCATTTTATATTTCATATTCAATGGTTATAGAGTTAAAGAATTATAAAGAAATTAAATCTCATCAGCCAGCTATGCTATAACCATGGAAACAGCTGCTATATTAAGAAAAGAAAATGAATATGGGGGATATGAGGATGTTGAGATAGATTTTTTTTTATTATTTATACTGACATCTGTCAATTTAAATTATATGAATATATTAGTAGTTTCCATGTTTAGCATAGCTGGCTGATTTATAAAATTTAATTTCTTTAATATTCTTTAACTCTATATCTATTGAATATCTTTATAAAATGCAATCAAATCGTATAGAGAATAATATGTTCTTTAAGTTATAATAACGTTAAATGTCAATAAATCAAATTTAACTGTTAAATCTTTAAATGAGGCTACTTCCGGTTCACCAATTATAACCAAAATCTAATCAGTTATTCTTCTGGATGTAAACTTGAGGAATACGAAAAAAATAATGTTTTGGAATCGTGGTATTAAAGTTATGCGATCCGGAACTTTTGTCACACAGAGACACACACACACACACACTCACACACACACACACACACACACACACACACACACACACAAACACACACACATACATACAGACATCATCGTAAAAATGGTAAAATCGTATTATAGGGACTCTAAAACATACATATTCACTAAAAACTCATCATTGCATTTTTTGACCAAAGACACAGTATTGTCTTTATCTAGAGGTGACGGAAGGTAAAAATACATATGAGTATAGTACGAAGTAAATAAAGAGTGCATCAAATGGATATTACTATAGTTGTTAACAATAAATAATTGATTATATTTCTCTTTTTATATGCAAACTTTCTAGTAAAACAATAATTTCTAATCCATTTCTCTTAAACAAACAATTATTTTAATTTATTTGACGTTCCAAAATTCCGAGTAGGTCACCATATGTGAATTATTTACAAATATTTACAATTTATGATCCACTTTATTAGAAATTTATATTGTAACAATGTACAAAACAATATAACATTTCATTGTTTACATTCTTATAACAATATTAATGACATAATGAGATATTTGAACAAAAACATTATATATTGTAAACCATTCCATGAAAATGTCGTTTACTTGAAAATTAGTAGAGAAAACAATCTATTTCAACAGAAGCCGGAGGCGTTATTTTAAAAGTTATTGTACACCTCTGACATCATTCTTACGCATACAATACACGTAGTTGGTATCCGTGTTTGTCGTTAAATTTGACCTTAAATTAAACTAGAACTTTAAGAATAAATATTCATTACATGGCCTTAAAGTTGGTCTACTTCCTCTTGTAAATATCTTTCAAATATTGGCTAGGACGCCAACACAAAAAAAATTAACATCTTGTGTATTCATTGAATATAAATTTAAAATAAATAATAGTGAAAAAGTCGTAAAATATACGGTATAGTACAAAAAGTATCTATAATAGTTTTGTTTTTAAATAAATACAAATTCATAGTTTAATAACAAATGAAAGTCTTCCTAGAAAATCTTCTACACTTCAGCTGTTTCTTCCTCTGTGAAATTGTAGTTTTTGTTCGTAATTATTATAATTAATTGTGGTTAAAATTACAAAACTCTTGTAACATGAAATACAATCAGTTTCCTTTATTAATAATTCTTGTAACATTAAATGCAGAATAACTGTATTTGTTTTATGTACATTAAACTTAAATTATTTACTGTTATGGAGTTTTTTTCAATAAAGTTATAAACAAAAATCTGACGTGGCCAATATATACATTTTCTTGCAAAAGAATCTATATTGAAATTAATTCATAAGCAAACTATGTAAACTGTTTTTAACATTGACATCTTCTTCTTCTCCTTTAGCTTTTCCTATTCGTTAGGGGTTGGTATTCTTGATTTTCTACTTCTATTTCTATTTTGCGTGTCGTTCTCATTCAGTTCCTTTTCTCTCAAGTAAAACAGTCCCTCCAACTTATCTTTGGTCTTCCACTATTTCTTCTAGCTTCTGAAACTAAGCTATTCATTCTTCTTCCAATATATTATTCATCTCTCCTCACGACATATTATCCAAATCAATGTAATCGTCTCTCTTGTACCTTTCTAGAAACTTTTATCCTGTCTTTCCGTGTCTTCCCCTTTTCATGACGGATTGACGGAAGGTAATGTGCTGGCATCATCAGGCTTCTCAATTCATAGACTTAATCTTATATAGATTCTATTGTAACTATATACTTTCATTTTTATGTTGAAAGGACAGTTCAAAAACTTATGCTAATCTTCAAGGACTCTTGTAGGATTATAGAGTATAATAGCAGGATTTTTAACGGTAATTCAAGGTCCTGTATTGGGAAACAAACTCTGTTATTAAATTATAAAATGTAGTAATTTTGTTGCTCATTCAATGTGACGACTATTCTTTTACAAAATATTGAAAGATGCTTTGAATAAATAATAATAGGAAATACGCCTGAGGAAGGATTATACGGCATTTCCGGTTGATATTACTATGACAAGAATAATTATTTACTTAGGGTACGTGGAAAAAATTACTCGTATCCATATAGAAATACATCTGTTGTGGCCAGCATAAATATAAATCTCGCCACTTTCGTTTTTGGTTACATTAAAAATTTCAAGGTTTTCTAAATTCACGTAGTTAATTTGTCACCAGGAATGTGGAATTTACTTGTCGAGGAAAATAAACCACATGGAATTGGAAAATCACTAAATTTAGAATATACATAATTACTAGCTATCATTTTGACATGGGCCCCATATATGTTTGTCAAGGCCAACAAAGTCACATGAGTCGCGCACTTGTATTTAGCATTTCTTTTATATCTACATTTTTCTTTATATATAGATTTTTTAATTTTACATTCATTCTATATGAAGAAGATTTGTCCTTTTCTAATTTTTCGAAATGTTTCCAATTCATTGTCGGGATTGACAGTATTTTTGAAGGGTATATGTAATATACCTATAATTATAAATATTTAACTATTAATACAATAAGAAATAATATGTGTGTACTTCCCGAAATAATCTTCAGTAATGCCATTATTTGGGCTCTCTAAATTTAAACTCCTTTTACTAACAAGTACAAAAATTATCAAAAAATAATATTTAGAAGATTTTTTTTAAGAATCTGCTACTTCCGGTTGTCCAATTATTACCAAAATCTTCTCAACTTTTCCTAGTATTGTCCGATTAAGAAATACGTATAGTTAAACAGATATTAAATATTGTAGTTTTTGAGATAACGTCCTTCCAACTTCCCCACGCACATACACACGCACATACATCCACACACACACAGACAGATATCATCGTAAAAATATTTAAATGCTTAATCATTAAAATCTGGATATGCGATTTTTGGATGAATCCAATACCTCTCTTAGCGAGAGGTAAATTTGTTTCTTACCTTCCGTCACCTTTAGGTAAGGAAGGTATTGTCATTGATCAAACAAATCGGTGGTGAATTTTCAATGAATAAGCATGTTTTAGGGTGCCTAAGCACTGCAGTTTCCAAAATAATTCTACGGAATTTTTAGAAGAAAAATCTGGATCACTTGTCATTTGTGTTGGTTTTATAATTTGTTGAAAATGTCAACATGCCGAAGTATTATGAGCTTAGGTTCGTACATAAATACTAAGGAACTATTAGAGACGCATAATGTAATTTTCCTTTCTCTTGATGCTAAGATAAGATGATGTAAAATTTATGCTCTAATTCCTAATTTTGTGTGTGACAATTTTATTCTTTGCTTTAGAAATAAGAACTGTGACCAAAAGATAAAAAAATAGATATTTACACAATTATATAATAGGAATTTTGAGTGATATATACATATAAAAAGGGCCTTGGCTGCCGGCGCCGGTTATCATGAAAAAACAAAACAATAAACAGGAAGAAAAATACGTGATTAATAATTAACAAAATTAATCATTAAAAAATATATTAATATTATTATTATTACAAAATAATTTAAAATTAATGTAGTTTAATGTAAAAACAACCATTTCATATTTTTTGGATTAATAATCAATTAATTTATACATAAAATAAAATCGAAACTTCTAGTACCATCTTGTGTTCATTTCTGAATTAATTACATATATATTTCTTGTTTAAAAATATTAGAAAATAGTGCAAAACCTCGCTACTTCGCGTAGTAATTGTTGCACATATTATTTAAACATATTTTCTAAGCCTAAACAAGTAGTTCCATATATTTCTATTTCAAACACAACTCAACAATGTAACAATCTAAAAATACAATTTTGGTTTGTGCAAGTCTGCTACACCCCAATGTTAACGCGCGCTGCATAAATTCACGATTTTATTAATATTTTATTTTATTGAATTTATTTATAAAAATTGCGAATTTGGACACGTTGGTGCTGCCACCAAGCAACAAAAAAATATACTACTAGGCTCATAGAATGTTTGAATATATTAATATAACATACAATTATGTTTTTAAAGTTATTTTTGCGGTGTTTTTTCCACTATAGCTATGAGTGCCTGTGGGGTGAGGCCTGATAAACATTCTCATACAATCCATAAAATGTTTATATTTAACTCAAATGTTTAAATATAATAACACAATTGTATATATGTTTTAAAAAGAATTCTTGTGATGATTTCTCCATGCCAGCTGTCGGTGCCTGTGAGGTGATGTCTGTTACATTTTGGGTGAACTAATGATTAAAAAGAAAAATGATCAAGAATAAGGGACTAATTTATTAGTAATAAAAAATCGAAAATTCAACCAGTGGTTCTTAAATAGTAGTACAAAATTTTATTTTATTAAATGGTACCCTATATAATTCTTACCTCCCGCTACCCTTGGTAAGGGAGGTATAGGGATCGTGCTAAAAATCAAATATAGAGATTTTGGTAAATGACGTTTTAAGGTCCCTACCCTAGAATTTTAACATTTTCACGATAATGTTTGTGTGTGTGTGTATGTATGTGTGTGTATGTGTGTGTGTGTGGATGTGTTAGTTTGTCGGAGGTATGGTTTCTAAAATTATATAAGACTAAAGACCTGTGTAACTAGGGATACATCAATCTAATAGTAATGGGAAGAGTTGAATAGATTCTGGTAACAATTTGACAACCGGAAGTAGTAGTATTTTAACAATAATCTTCTAAATATTATTTTTTGAATATATATGTTATTACAAATATTAAAAAACAAAATTCTCTATGCGACACATTTAAATTTTTTATTATATCTTCTGTAGATTTAAAGATACAGATATTTAATCTATAAAATAATCTGTTGTAGTAAATCTGTGTGTGTGTATGTGTGTGTGGATCTTATTTACGCTATAACTCAAATACTATCGTTCAGAAAATTTAGAACCCTTGCATTTCTACCTTCTAATATGGAAAGAAATCATTAGATTTTGATTTGTAGTAAATTATTATTTGACTATGTATAAATACAAAAAACATATACAATTTATTTTAACCGTGGAGAGTGTAGATTCAGTTTATCTTTTCATCAGTTGAAATGATATCATCAAACT
Source organism: Harpalus rufipes (assembly GCA_951394225.1). Classification (NCBI taxonomy): domain Eukaryota; kingdom Metazoa; phylum Arthropoda; class Insecta; order Coleoptera; family Carabidae; genus Harpalus; species Harpalus rufipes. The sequence continues at coordinate 157,612 of OX596288.1, forward strand.
ATTAAAGGTCATTATCATTGATGATATATAGAAAATAATTCTTATAAGCATGGCAAAAAATGATGACTAAAATATATTTATAAATGACGTATTTCTGACACATATACAGGCAATTTAAAGGTCAGAATATTACACACATTGCAGAATAGTTTCAATTACAAATATTCAATTATATATCAAATGATAAGCAAAATAAATTATTCATTTTTATTCTATATTGGGGTCGAATTAATTAGTTAATTAACTAATTAACAAATGTGGAAATTCCTGACTATATTTTATGATTATTTCTTAATGAAAACTTTCTGTTTACAATATGATTTGTGTTTCACAATGCCATCATACTTCTGACCTAAAATATTCAATATGGGACCCTGCATATATGCGATGGAAAATGTAAATATGTAGTGGCAATAACCTTTACTTACAGAGAAAATAAACTAGATCTATTAACTGGAATTACTTATTAGGAGTTGCCTTGGTTACCCTACTTGTTTTTGTTTACATATTATTCGTATATTTATTAACTTTGTTTTTTTATCTAACAGTATAGATATTTTATAAAATAATGTACAATAATTTAACTTTTTTATTAGTAATTCATTCACCTGTGGATGTAAAGAAGACGAATTATGTGTAAAAATATTTGTAATTTTGTTGTATACAGTTGAATAATTTCTCTTCTAGTACTATCCATATACCCGGCCCTGAATATATGTACATATTTCCAAGATTCGAACCAAGATTCCATTCACAAAATATACCTCTTTAATTATCGTACTTTTCCTTGTGGCTTTTGAAGGACGCTAAGCATTCTTCGAATACTTCTTTCATGTCTTGTATTCGCATTGTAAGAAGGCCATGAAAACAGTTGAACTGTCCAGCTAGTCAACTGTTAACAACGGAATACCTACGTGGACATTTCCTAATTCGTGACAACAAACCGGAAGTAACGACATTAGTTCCGATTCAAAAATAACAGTAGTTTGGTCGAAACTAGAATTCTAACTATTGTAAGATTTATAGTCAGAAAGTTAGTAATAAAAGTTTATAGGCTGTACATAAATTTCAATATTTGTTTAAATAGTTATCTTTGGAAAGTGGTGTACCACTTTTTTAAAACTGCTGATATGTGTAATTATACACACTTATAATAACAATTTTTTATTTTATTTATTAATATTTATCCGAACATTTCTATATTATTAAAGATTCAATAAAATACTATAAGACACTCTTATAGAAGACCAAGGGAGACATCCTATTAGTGAAGAAAATATTTTTTTAAACCAGTGGTTCTCAACTTGAAAAAAATTGACATTGTTTTAAATAAATATTTTTAAAATCTATATGGATTAAGATAAAATTATGAAAATTGGTACACATACCAAAATATGCTAAATTCAGTGGTATAAACAGATTTTAATTATATTCCATAGTTTTTGATTAATTAAGGGTTAAAAACAAAAATGGATGAAATATTTTTCTTCTACATTGTAAAATTTGATGTATTTTTTTTTATTATATTTATTGTATTAGTGGTCAAAAAAGTTTGAAACTTATCATACTTATGTAAAATTATCCAAGGAGTCTAAATATGATATCAAAAAAATTATCCCACCCCTAATTTCAGAGATATGAACCCCAAACAAATTTTTAATTTTGCCATTTTTCAAATATTAATTCACAACCCCCATACCAGCCATTCAAAAAATTTAAAATTCATCATCCCTATGTAAAATACATTGGGGAATCATCCCCCGCTATTAATGTTCACCTCCCGCCAATAGTATTCGCTTTACGAAGGCCTAAATTCCCCCAAAAATTTTTTATTACTCAACCTATTTTTCTGTGCGTTCTCATCGTATAAGAATGTGACATTGTGATGATACGATGTTGCTGCGTTGCAATTCAGTCGGTTTGAGGTCACCTGGAGGCCCCAAGCGTCCAGGGGCGTGCGGAAGGGGGGCACTGACCAGGTGACGTGAAGATATGAGGCACGCCTATGTGCGAATTTCGAAATAAAGATATGTTTATTTCTATACAATGTTGGTTATAGATGATTGCGTAAAATATATATGAAAATATTAAAATGAACACCCTATATACTATAATTAATTTTAAATTTTGTTTCATATGTATTCGTCACAAAAAATAATTATTTACCAAGCGATATGTTTGTGTTTTTAAGATAAGTACCTTGGTAACAATACTAACTATACATATGAATGAGTAATGAATTATTTATTTTATATTGTTTAATAAATTTAAAAGTAAAATTGCAGTGTTTGTATTTTCCTAACCATGGCTCATCCATCATTTTGCAAAGTATTTTGTAATAAGCAATTAAAAAACATTTATATTTTGCCCACATCCTTACAAGAAATTATGGTTAAAGTATGGTTCTTTAATAGACTATAAACATATTTATATTTGTTGTATATATCATAAGAAAATTATATTTAAAAATATAATGTTTAAATTGCCGCCTTTTCTGGCGCCTGATTACGTCAGCAAAGTACTAACCAATGAGGGAGTGGCTTACATTTAAACAAGAGACAGCCGTGACATCTTATATACTAGCTATTAGCACAGAGCACAAATTAATAATAATAATAATAATAATGTACTGATCTGTGCTATTAGTTCTATCCATATTACTAATATTTATATTTTGTAAACACTCAAACATGGTTGTAGAAAAGAGTTTTGTGCCATTTACAAAATCAAAGTTTCATCCCGTGAACATAAATATTTTTATAATTGTGAAAAGGCATAATGCGCAGTTTCTATGGCATGTTTTGAATATAGACCAGAGGGAACAGACGGCTAAATTTTACTAAGTTAGCAAAAATGCATAGCTGGAAGTTCTATACCGATGGTAGGACGAATCAATCAGATGAAATCTGTCTCAATATTATGACACGCTCTGTGTCACGCTCACGCGAATAAGAATTCGCACATTTCGACATCAAACTACGCTTATCTTTGACATATTCGCCCCGCGTTTAAGCTACGTATTTGTTATAAGCATTATTTATATTTTTGTGTTCACATTATCATTATTTTACTTTAACATATTTACCAATTTAAAATCGGTGTTGGTATATTTTAAATTAAACCTAAAAAACACTGTGAAGTGCAGTGAAGTGGAATCCACAAGGTTCCAGCCGCTTAGCCCAACAGTTCCGTGACGTACGTCTGGTACGGGATAAGTACCCCTTCCCCACATTTTGCCTGCTCCCATTTTCGGTCCAACCTGCCCCCAACGCAATAGGTGGTTCCACAACCCTTCGCTAACCACCGGAACAGGTTGTAATAAGCCTCCCCTTCACCTAGGCTACAATGAGAAGGCTGGCCTAAATTATTGTAAACTGTTACACTTGGGGGTAGTAGTCGGGACGATATATTTTTTAAATTTTATCTTTCCAGTTCTATAATTGGTTAGTGTTTCTTTGACGTCACAGGTATTGTAATTTGGCGCCAATTCAAACAGTATACTTTTAAATTGTTACTGTATTTAATATATACAGAAATTTGAACAGAAAATCATGTAAAAAAATCTACTCGCAAATTACCCTTCATCAGTTTTTTATGCTAACAAGTACCAACTATTTTTATTATTATTGTTTAATAGTATTTATATTTTTATACTATTGCACAGTAATATAAACATATATAAATGTACAAATTACATCATATTTATTTATATATATGTTTATAAAGAACTCATACTCATATTTATTATTCATAAAAGGTATATAATATTTAATGTTAATGTTATCGTTATCAGCAATAATAGCTAATATTATTTTTCGCATAAATAGCTTCTTTGTGAAAAGTATGAGAAAAATTAACACATAATACTACAGCATAATAATGTGCGGTTCTTACCACCCCCACCATAGGGTGGCACTACCTGGTATTAAGGGTGGATTTAGTATCATTTATGGAGACTGGTTTATTATAGTTTGGTTAAATTGGCGATTGGATTCTCAGCAGGTATTCCACAAGAGGATTAAAGTAATTTATGGGGCCATACCAGGGTAGTATTTAATAATATTTTGTTCACTTGAGTTTTTCATAAAGGGATGCAAATGATAACAAAAAGAGAATAAATTTTGCAGGAAACCAAATAATTATTTTACTTTGATACGTTTACAATATAAGCATCATTTCTGTGTTTTTTGAGAAGTACACCTTCACTAATTACCTTTCTAAGTTTTTGATATTGGCGCACTCTCGTTATCCTCACTTTTTAAAAAGTTAAACACATTCAGAAATATTTGTTTTACATCGTCTGATAAATGTTTGCGTTTTTGATTCGCGTTTGTGAATTTAAATTTAAATGTGTCGGATAGAAAATTTTGTTTTTTAATATTTGTAATAACAAATTTAAGATTTTTGTTAAAATACTACTACTTCCGGTTGTCCAATTGTTACCAGAATCTATTCAACTCATTACTGTTAAATTTAGGAATCCGTAGTTACACAGGTCTTTAATCTTATAGAATTTGAGAAATTGTACCTCCAATAACCACACACACACACACACACACACACACATCATCGTACAAATGTTATTATCTATTATCCATCTATTATTCACTATAATTTGGATATGCGATTTTTAGCATGAATCCAATACCTCTCTTAGCGTGAGGTAAAAATTGGACCTCTTTCTGCGAACTGGAATTATTTAATAATATATAACTATAGGTTTAAAAATTTAGTTAAAATGTTTGTATTTAACTATGTGTTTACTTTTTAATATCAATTTTAAATTAACAATTTATGTATTTTAAATATGAAAAACATATTTTTGTTGTCAAACCCGTCAAAGTGTAATAATATTGAAAACAAAAATGTGTCTTAATCAGTATATGTTTACAAGAAGAATTAAATTACAGGTACTACAGTAATTTTAAATAAATAAATGTAATTAAAAAAGGAAATAAAGTATTAGGCAATGATCTGGAACAAAAGTTTTAAATACTGTTGATCTGTAGCAGTTACTTTGTTATTACAACATATGTAAACTAAATTACACATTTATCTTTATATTTATACCATTGAATCAACAAAAATCATAACATTTATGAATATTTTCATCAGTACAATCCTCAAACAACAAAATAATTCATCATTAATCTTGTTAAAATCTTTAAAATTTCCTTCGTTCATCACTCGTGACCCATCATTGAAATCTCTTCGAAAATATCATCCCCAGGATTCTCGCAGTATTGTAAACTAGTCTAAACATATTCTGTACCTTTTCTTCCCGGGATTAAATCCTTTTTACACACTTTTCACAACACAAACACACTAGAACTCTTCAACATTACGTAGGCAATCATCAACTGAGTATAACGTACCGTTACCTGGCTACCAAACCAAGGTGGGAGAGTATACGATCGACGAGAGTTGTTTTGAAATTTACCTGTAGAAGAATAAATATAGGGTTGGGAAGAAGACAGTTTGAAGGGGCAGTTGGATTCGTGTACAGTTTCAGATAAAATTTAACGGGAAGTTTATTTCGGTTTGAAAAATATTTTAAAGGTTTCTTGTAGGGATTTGATGTTTCTTGTGGTGCTGTCTGTGTGATAGAGTCGAGGACGCGTGAGGTAACGCCTGGTAATCGCCCTTAACGCGGTACTAAGGTATCATTATAGTATCATTCGCTAAGTAAAGTGTAAAAATAAATATTATAATTTTAATATAAATTTCTTGGTATGTCTTGATTGTTGGTGTGATGTTAAGGTTAAAGATAAATAATTGGAGCTGCAGTCTTGGTGAAAAATGTTTATTAAGTTTTCATCTATTTAACAATTCATTACAATACGAAAATTAAATAATAAAAAGCTGTGTGGCCACCACAATACATTCTGTCAATCCTGTGTATTATGTATAAGATTCTAAATTTCCAGTAAAATTATTTCATAAACAAACTATACAAATTGCACTTGATACTAACATCTCTACTTCTTCTTTAGCCTTCTCCATTCGTTAGGGGTCGCTATTTTTTATTATCTTCTTCATTTCTTCTCATGAGATTTTCAAACCAATGTAATCATCCCGCTTGGATCTTTCTAGAAACTTGTAACACGAGAGTTATTTCCTTACCTATCTTTCCGTGTCTTCCGCAACATATACTTCAACATCCTCATCTCTGCCACATTAATTTACTTTTTATTGATACTGACATCTGTCAATTTGAATTATATATTAGTAGTTTCCATGTTTAGCATAGCTGGTTGAATTATAAAATTTAATTTCTTTCTGTATCTATTGAATATGAAGTATAACATGTAATCAAATCGTATAGAGAATAATATATTCTTTAAGTTATAATAAAATTAAATGTCAATAAATCAAATTTAACTGTTAAATCTTCAAATGAGGCTACTTCCGGTTCACCAATTATAACCAAAATCTAATCACTTGTTCTTCTGGATGTAAACTTGAGGAATACAAAAAAATTATAATTTTTGGAATCGCGGTATTCAAGTTATACGATCCGGAACTTTTGTCACACACACGCACAGACACACACACACACATATACATACATACAGACATCATCGAAAAATGTAAAATATGCTTATTCGGAAGGCAAAAATATAAAAACATTTATTTTTTAAAAAAAATGTCAATAATCAACACATATCTTTTCATGTTTTCCTATATTTTCCGGTTGTAAATATTTTCTCCTCAAAAGTGAAAATCTCCATAACACCTGTAGTATTAATTAAGCCTTAGGCCAAAATTTTTCAAATATTTCTATTGATAAAAATGATGAAATTTTATGCTGGTACGTACATATGAATTATAATATATGAGAATATGAAATAATATGAATATATGACTTAGTTAGAAGTTGAGGCCACCTGTGAGTAGAATTTAAATTTAAAGCAGGAATTTAAAGTATGTTTAAAGTAGGGCGTGGAGAATAAAAAATAAATAAATGGAGGAATTTTAGTATAATAGAAAAAGATTTATAGTAAGTTTAATTGTATTATAACAATAATTATAAATGTACATATATGGTTTAATATAATAATTGATAAATATACAAACAAATATTTAATTTATTATATAATATATAGACTATAAAGAATATTTTTACAAAAATATATATGTTATATTATAATTTTTTGATTTATTATAAAAATTATATACAACTTTCGCAGGAATCTATTTTATATTTATTCCTGCTGTTTCTACTACAGAACGGCCAACTGTTCGTGCGTGTTGAAACCGAATAAAGGCTTTCCTATCAAGCGAGAGATGGCAGCAGTACAACGTTGAAAAATTAAACTTTATTGACTAGGATTTCAACGAAGCGGCATTATTAATCTTTGACTTACAGTAGTAAAGAGTTTTAACAATTTACTTAGGTAATGATTTGCCTACCAGTATAAACAGAACTATGATTTCTACACACGCAAAATTAGGGAAACGCCAAGAAAAATATGTGTTTAAAAAATATAAACCCTCTGTCTTACATATTTATGTTGGTAATTCTATATCTACAAGAAATAATAAATGAGGATATAACAACTAAATATAGCCATCTAATAAAGATTGATTATCATTTATCCAGGTGTAAAATATTACTTGGACTTTAGTTTTATTAAATATGGGTGTTTAATTCGTATTCACTGTAGATAAAGAGTTAACAATAATTTCTGCTTCTTTAGTTAAAAACGATTAATAATTTATAAATAATGGTAAATATTTGGTTCACTGAATTTATAAATTTATTTAAATATTAATAGTTCGACCGGCATTCAAAGGGGGTTTGATTACATTAAAGAAATACTTGATTACAACAAAGATATGCTTGATTACAATAAATACACAGTGTCAGTATTTTATTTTTCACATATTTAGTTTTACAATAATTACAATTATTTTACAAATAACTGTAAATGTCCGTTGAATTTTTTGTATTTGGTATTTTTACAATAATGAATCCTTCACGTTCTTCTATATCTTTGATAGTCATATTGTATAATTCTTCTCTCCTACATGCACCGGATACTCCTAATATCATTCCCAGCTAAAAATACACAAAAAAATAATATAATTATTCCCTACATTTTACAAGTAATCTCAACATACCTTATGAATTAAAAATTCCTGGTCTGGTGCTTCATTCAAATTTTTTGTCATGTCTTCCTTAGTGAAAATACTAGGTTTCTTAGGTCTATAGCCAACATTTTTACTTCCTTGTACGTAAGTAAAGGAAGTATTGTAATCGCGAAAAATTTCGGTTTTCAGATTTCAGCGGAAATATCCATTTTGATCATCCCTGAATCCATTTTGACTAATTTCGTCGTGACGTCTGTACGTACGTATCTCGCATAACTCAAAAACGGTAAGCCGTAGAAAGTTGAAATTTTGTATTTAGGACTCCTATAACATCTAGTTGTGCACCTCCCTGTCTGGTTATTCACAATTTCCAGAAGTGGCACTTTACATGAAGCCTATAATAGATTTTAATGAAAAACTGTTTTAAAATATAATCCAAAACTTTTCAAATTTGGTATACAAGACTTTTATGTCAATCGAAATAACATAATAGATTTTGGTTAAAATAGGCTAACTGGAAGTGGTACATTACTTGAGGTTGTTAACAGTTTTTCTTGAATAAAATGATTTTATTTTGATTTTAGAAATAAATGCTTCAAATAAAAGTTTTAGAGAATTAATTTCTGCGTCTTGCACATCAAGTATTATTAAATTAGCCCATTGTATAAGCGAGATATGTAAATTTAAAAATTATATACTTTTTTGTTTTTGTAATAAAGCTTGCTATGGATTAGGACAAAAAAAATGTTCATGTTAAATTACGTTAAATACGTGCAATTTTATTATTCGTACAATAACAAATATTATATTTTTATTGTGAAATTAGTCATATTCATTGTTGTAATCAAATATTTCTTTGTTGTAATTAAAACTCTCTTTAAAAAGAACCGGATTAGATTATGGTCGCTATATATCTTACTGTTTTGAAGTTAAAATTAATATTTTGTAATTTATTTATTAAAAAAAATATGTATAGTTTAATAATAAGTTTAAGGTGCTTTTAGTTTCTTAGATCTCTGAACCATATAGGCTAGCAGAACTTTTTCGTTTATACCAGCATTCTTTGCACTACATTATTCTTTGAAAATTTTGTCTTCGATCGGTAAACTGTCCTTACCGATCTTGATATTTAATATACTATATTTGAATTATTTTAAATCGTATACAGAGCATAATAAAATAATAAAAATTGGGTGATGCTCATTATAGAAGAAAAATGATTATAATAATTATTAAATATGATATTAATTAAAATGGCGGACCTACCAAAAATGGTAAAAGTATTTTAATCATTGTCTAAATATATTTTTCTTTAGAGCATTGTGAAAGTAAATTATTTTTTGATTAATGACAAAATTAATATAGTTTTAACAATCTTAGAAAGCTAATTCATATTCTTTTAATTACACTAGAAATTAATTCCAAAACAAATTTTCTTTTATTTTTTAATTATTTCTTCAAAACGGCCAAACTTTTCTTCTCAAATTTAAAAGTTACAATCGGAAATAAATCTCCGAATGATTCCTTCCAGTTTTCCAGCCATTTATTCATTTGATTACCCCATAAAAGTTCCTCCAATTCTTCTGTGCGACTATATATTATTATTGTGAAAGTTTTATAGAGTTTGAATATAATTTTTGTGTCGCAAAACGCTGTTCAAAGTTAGGTAATAAATATCGAACATAAGTTATAGTAAATTGAATGTCTCGTACATGTTCGAGTTTCTGATAGAACAACACGCGAGGATATCACGCATGTTTTCCGGACCTGTCAGAAAAATCACAAAAATAATAGCCAAGGGTTGTTTTTATATAATTTTGATCTAAATTCGAAATTGTTATTATATTTATGGTATAATTTCCACAAAACATATCTACTACAAAACAAAATTCAACGCAGATGTTGTTTAATATATGACGATTAAATGATTAAAATTTCGCATAAATCAAAAATACAGGAAATGAAATGTTTTGAAACCATGTATTTCTACCTTATTCTAATATGGAAAGAAGCCATTTTGGTGGCAATCGGATAACCGAAAATACCTTTAAATGTATTTTTTTCGCAATTTGTTATAAAAATTAAAGATTATTTCATTTTCTACAGCTTTAATACTTTTTCTATATATTTTATGGATAAATTTATAAAGTAATATAAAAATTATATCTCGGAGCTTATGCTTTAAACACATCCCCATGGTTACATAGTTCAGCTCAAATGTATGTAATTGACAGGTAAATGTCACTGTCAAAAAAATAGTCATTTTAAATTAATAATAGTAACGTTTTAAAAGGAAAATTGTAAATAGAACAATAGTTTTATGGAAAGCAACTTAAATATCTAGCATTAGTATATATGCAGGTATTTAAATAAAGAAATATATTATCACGGCATATTATCTATTGCTGAGTGTGCTAATCTGATTTGTACACACATTTCGGTAATGATGACGACATATTTGTATTGTGCGGGCGTTTACCACAAGGGTTAATTTTATGCCATTTAATATTCGAATTATTTGGCGTTGATCGGGATCGAATCTGATTCCCCAGATTCGCGACCAGACCAGGTAAATTGCGGGAGGTAAAATTAAAACCAAAATCTATTCACGTCTGCATTTGGATGTAAGGAAGAGGAATACGAAAAAATTGTAATTTTTTAAATTGTAGTATTGGAGTTATTAGATCCGAAAGAATCGTCACACATACATACATCATCGTAAAAACAGTAAAATTGTATTATAGGGACCCTAAAACGTGCGTATTCATTGAAAACTCAACACTATTTTTTTTTTTTGACCAAAGACAATACCTTCCTTACCTACCTAAAGTGACAGAAGGTAATAAGTAAAGTGCAGGATTTTTGAGAAATATTTTGAATTTTTCTAAAGACACCAATCTTTTCAAAATGAATAAACAACTACCCTTATTTGGGAAAAAAATCTATCGTGTCTCCTTCGTCTATTACCTAACAGGCAAACCGTTTACTCTGAAGAAAAATCATTAGATCTTTTAACAATTACTTGACACCTGAAATGCCCTCTATTTCACAGTCAATAACGCTGAGGCCGTCCTGTTGCTAAGAAACCATTGGGCGTGGCTTCATTCTTCCCGCCCACATTTCTCGCACAAAAAATACCATTAAATTATTCCGTATTTTATGTACAGTAATGGATAATATATGTTATATGTACCGACAAAAGAACTTAAACGATATGTGTAGTAACATTAAGTACCAATCTGGTGGTGGTGTTGTCTTTGTCTATCCTATAGGGGGATGGGGGAGTTAAGAGAGAGATAAAATCGCCGTATGGTGTTTTGTGAACAATGGAATTAATTTTAGATTTGAATTGTCATCGGCTACAATGAATTATATGTTATTGTGTTTGGAATAAGATGTCATTTGAATAATCAGGTGAGTTTGACGGCTTTATAAACGCCGAAAGGGGCAAAGAAAAAAATCTGATGTGGCCAGCACTTTACCTTCCGTCAATCCAGTGTATTATATAAAATTATTTCATAAACTATGCAAATTGCACTTGACAATGACATCTTCTTCGTCTTTAGCTTTTCCCATTCGTTAGGGGTCGCTATTTTTTATTTTCTTCTTCCGCTCATTTCTATATTGCATGTCGTCTTCTCTCAAGTCTTCCGCAGTATAGTCCTTCCATCTTATCTTTGATCTTCCCCAGTTTTCTTCAAACTTCTATTACTAAGCTAGTCTAGTCATTCTTTTTCCAATATATTCTTCATCTCTCCTCATGACATGTTCAAAACAATATAATCGCCTCTGTCGTATCTTTCTAGATCTTTCTCAACATCCTCATCTCTGCCCCATTTATTTACTTTTAATTGATATTAACATCTGTCAATTTGAATTATATAAATATATTAGCAGTTTACATGGTTAGCATAGCTGGCTAATGTATGAAATTTAATATATTTATAATTCTTTAACTCTATATCTATTGAATATGAAATATAAAATGCAATCACATCGTATAGAGAATAACATATTCTTTAAAATTTATAAACATTATATGTTAATAAATAATATTTAACTGCGTTTTTTCAAGAAAAACTGTTAAAAGTTGCAGAAGAGGCTACTTCCGGTGAATCAATTACAACCAAAATCTAATCACGTCTGCATATGGATCTAATCTCGAGGAATACGAAAAAATTATAATTTTTGGATTCGTGGTATTGGAATGATGCGACACACACAGATACACATACATACAGACATCCAAAAGAAGTGTGTCCTCATTTGAAGATTTTAACAGTTTTTCTTGAAAAAACTCGGTTAAATATTATTATAACTTAAAGAATATATTATTCTCTATACGATTTAATTGCATTTTGTCCTACATATTCAACAGATATAGAAGAATTATAAAGATATTAAATTTTATAAATCAGCCAGCTATGCTAACCATAGAAACTGTTAATATATTTAGACAATTTTAATTGACAGATGTCAGTATCAATGAAAATAAAATGTATGTGGAAGAGAGATATGGATATTGGGTTAAATCTGGATATATATAGGATAAGGGAACTGGCTCGAATGTTAGAAGTTTCTAGAAAGATACAAAGAGACGATTACATTGATTTGAACATATTATGAGGAGAGATGAAGAATATATTGGAAGAAGAATGAATAGCTTTAGTAATAGAAGGTTGAAGAAACAGAGCTGCATGAGTGGAAGAAAATAAAAAATAAAAAAAATAAAATGTCAGTGTCAAGTGCAATTTGAATAGTTTATGAAGTAATTTTCCTGGAAATTTAGAATCTTTTGGAAGAAAATTTATAAAGTATTGTACCGTTGAGGGCATTTTTACAGGCGTGACCTTACAGGCTCCCAAAGCTTGGAAAATGCACCATAATGTATTTCATAAACATATGATGCAATTTTAGTGTTTATAATAAATTACAATATTTTGACACATCACTGTTAGATATAATTCAAATCTAATTAAATTTCTATGTCATATGTGAAAGATATATTGATTAATTTTGCTAACTAATGGTTTAACAAATTGTTGAAAGTTCTGAAATTAGTAAAATGTCATTTATGAACTGACAGAGTCTATAAATTATTTCTGCAATGATTAATTTCATTTCTCTTCTTTACTTCAGATACATTTATCATATATGTTCAGTATTTTACAATTAATATACAAAATCAATATTTGAATTTATAATCTGTAATTGTTTTAAGATTATAAAGTATAATTTTATATAGGAAATAGTAAATAAATTTATATAATCGTTGGAAATGTTTGCCAGTCTATATATTTAATGTAATAATTTTATCACCCACTTGAATTATATATTGGTACTTATTTTATCTATTTACAAAAATCTCTGCCATTATCTATATTCTCTATAATCTATAGTAGCGTTATTTAAATATTTAAAACTATTTCTCATTGCACATAGATTGCCGTTAGGCGCCAAGTATTTAGAAATCTTAAAAGTGATTAATTATACACAAATTACATCAGCTTTCCATATTCGGAGCGAAATACTTTCGAGATGATTTTTGTTGGTCCTTTAATTTAAAAAGAAAATTTATCATCACGAAATATTCACCATTGCTGGGTGTGCCAATTTGATTTGTACACATATTTCGGTAATTTTCCCGGTGTATTTAACAACCCCAAACATTTCTTAACTAATTCGTATTCAAATTCCTGCCGTTTCCTAGTATACTGCGCTAATCCTGCAGGCCCAATATCTGGTACACTTAATGTGTAGTGTGAATACCTGCTTCGTGAGCAGGAGACACAGCAGGAGAATGGTGTGATCTTCACGTAAATGAAGCGAATGGACGATAATTAGTCCTGCACTTGGTATAGCATGCAGTATTAACATAATGGACTCGCACGCGCTCACCTCCAGTGCAGGACTCAGAAAATATTTAAGAAAATTTAGGAAAAACTACCGGCGCCAAATATTTCGTATTTTAAATGGCACAAAAATGACCCCTGCGGTGCACTCTCCACGCCAGCAATAAGTGCTCTTGAGGAACAAATATGCGTACAAAGCAGATTGGCTTACACATCAATGGGTTATATGCCATATGTATGTTTTTATACCTACATTTTTACATATTTACTTATGCTAGGAACTGTATTAAGTTCCTTTCCATATAATTATTGTTCCATTTACTATTTTCTTTTTAAATGTTAATATTATTAGTTGAAATTAGTTTGTTAACAGTGACATATATCTGTCAGTTACATACATTTGAAATCTGAATTGTGTAACCGTGTATGAGTTGTGTTTAAAGCGTAGGCTTCGGAATTAAAATTGTAAATAGTTTTATAAATTTATCCATAAAATATATAGAAAAAGTATTAATGCTAACCATAAATCTCGAAAAAAGAACATTTAAAGGTATTTTCGGTTATCTGATTTACTCCAAAAACTAATGGCATCTTTCCATATAAGAGTCGGTAGAAATACAAGGTTTCAAATTTTTCTGAACGATAGTATTGACTTAGAGCGTAAAGAGGATCCACACACACACATACACACAGACATCATCGTAAAAATATTAAAATTGGATTGAATGGTCTTAAAACGTGGTCATTTACCAAAATCTAGACATGCGATTTTTAGCATGATCCCTATACCTCTCTATAACCAGATGCTACCGTCAATGAAAAGAAAATGAACATGGGAGTGATGAGGATGTTGATATGGATGTTAGAGAAGTTATAGAAATTTGTAGGAAGATACAAGAGAGACGATTACATTGGTTTGGACATGTCATGAGGAGAGATGAAGAATATATTTTTTAAATTTGTGTAAAATCTTCCGCACTTTTTTCGTCTTCTTTATATAGTCGACAAAGGCTACAATCACAATAAGATGATACCATTCTAAGGTCCTATTTGCTTAAATCTAATAGCAAGAAACGAATATTTCTGCCGCAAGTCTATCTAATGTTTCTTCCTCAGTCGATCTCCTCCTAGATGTGATTCTGTGGCGATGTTGGCTTGTGTGCTAATTACATCTCTCGTCTGTTGTGTAAGCCTTATGCGCGAAGCGTCGTTTAACCACTTGCGAAGTCAGTGCTTCTGCACATGCAAATTGGATGCTTAGTGTTATTGGGTCTTGTTCTCTGTCATACAACTCTTCTACGAGTGTCTCCACACATTCTAATGAGCCGGCAGTCAACAATTTGCCATTTGATCTAGGAAAGATGATTCTAGGAATATACGACATACAATTTATAAATACAAGATTGAAAATCGCAGACGACACAAAGAAGTTATTGGTTATTCAATAAGGCTGTTGCAAGAAATTTTATAACTTTTTAATATTAAGTATAACAATAAAGACATTTTAAAACTACAAATCGCGTTTAGCTAGACAATTTCTAAAAACAAAATTAAAAAATCTGTTGTGGCCAGCACAATACCTTTCGTCATTCTCGTGTATAATGTATAAATTCCATAATTTTTCTTACAAAAGATCCTAAATTTCCAGTAAAATTATTTCATAAACAAACTATTCAAATTGCACTTGACACTGGCATCTTCTTCTTCTTTAGCTTTTCCCATTCGTTAGGGTTCACTATTTTTGCATGTCGTTCTCATTCAGTTCCTTTTCTCTCAAATCTTCCACAATACAGTCCTTCCATCTTATATTTGGTCTCTGTTTCTTTAACGTCCTATTACTAAACTATTCATTCTTGTTCCAATATAATTCTTCATTTCTCCTCATGACATGTTCAAACCAATGTAATCGTCTTTCTTGTATCTTTCTAAAAGCTTGTAACACTAGAGTTATTTTCTTACCGTATCTTTCCGTGTATTCCCCAATATCTACTTCAACATCCTCATATCTGCCACATTAATTTACTTTTTATTGATACTGACATCTGTCAATTTGAATTATATGAATATATTACTAGTTCCCAAGTTTGGCATAGCTGGCTGAATTATAAAATTTAATTTCTAATTCTTTAACTCTGTATCTATTGAATATGTAGTATAAATTGTAATCAAATCGTATAGAGAATAATATATTCTTTAAATTAAATGTCAATAAATCAAATTTAACTGTTAAATCTTCAAATGAGACTACTTCCGGTTGACCAATTATAACCAAAATCTAATCAGTTGTTCTTCTGGATGTAAACTTGTGGAATACGAAAAAATTATAATTTTTGGAATCGTGGTATTGAAGTTATGGAATCCGGAATTTTGTCACACATACACAGACACACAGACATCGTAAAAATGGTAAAATCGTATTATATGGACCCTAAAACGTGCTTATTCAGTAAAAACTCATCATTGAATTTTTTGACCAAAGACAATACCTTCCTTACCTAAAGGTGACGGAAGGTAAAAAATAATGGAGGATCTCATTTTAGAAAATAAGCCCTCAATATTTAAAATAAATTCCGGAGGACTCCCTCCCCGTCAAAATTCATAACTTCCTTCCTTCATTTTTGCTCGAAATCCCTAGAGATCCCAACATATTGAACCGACATCGTAACAATTCTAATGCGAGACCCTGTCGCGGCAAACTAATTTAAATTAAATCCTAGTGAATTACCACGTAGTCCCTACCACTTTTCCACTAGAGCGGTGTGCGGAGAAGCCTTTCATCCTAATAGCCTTCCATAACGATGGAGAGAAACCGCTCAATAAGGATGGGGGTTTCTCAAGCGACAATTTAAATGAAATCCTGGAGAATTGCCATGGAAACCATGCCATAACGCACAAGTCAAGACTGGAAGGAAGAGGGATGATAAATCATGGAGGGATGTTCATTTTAAGCTTATTACATACTATTTTTTATATTTATTGTTGGGGTGTATTTCCTAGAACATTCATTTATATGTTAAAGTTCTATGTTCCGGTATCGAGGACAACACCCTGTTTAGGGTGTTTCATTTAAAAATATAAATTAATATTAACAATTACTCGAAAATTCAAATTCAATCAAACAGCATTTATTCTTACAATACCAAAGTTTCGGTGGACCCTTGCACCTTCTTCAGGGCCTACAACAATTATAGAAAAATGTAATACATACAAAATAACATGGACATTATTACACTTACAGTAAGATCTTACAAAGTGTTACAATTCATGTACACAAAATACATTCATACAAAACATTCAGTTAAATTATTAAACATATAAATCCTATCAACACTGCAATCATTTTGATAGTTAATAGACTTACATGGAAAAATATGGAGAATGTAATGGTGTAATTAACAAAACTGTATCTCTACCCAGTTTTGGGTATGAAATATATACCCATAAATAGGTGAGACATACTTATTTAATTGTTTCACCGTTGGAAAATACGAGAATGAATTAAATATAAACGGGATTGATTTCTTTTTAAATCCCGAGGGGTCATAGTTCCGTATGGAGTTGATTAGTAGGTAGCTTGGGTTGTTAGGAAGGGGGTAGACATGACCCCAATTCGCTTAGGTCTCTTTAGTATTAAAGAAAACCATGAGCGAACAAAAAAGGCATGTCTCCGTGGACCAACGGATTGTTACCAAGTTTTTGGCCAAGGAAGGCGTAAGTCCAGCCGAAATTTTGCGGAGCTTGAAGGCCCAGTGCGGGGACAACACGTTTTTAAGGTGTTTTTGCTTGGCATAAGGAGTTCTCTGGAGGGTGAGAATCAGAGCCATGATTGCCGCCAAAGGATGACCGTTACCGAAGTCAACATCGAGGCGGTTCGGAATCTCATGAAGACTGATAAACGCATAATGATCAACGCACATTTAATGCGCAATATTATTCCAACTTACAAGATGCCGCTAAATTGTTCTTTCGAAGGAAAAGAAAAACGCAAACTGTCAAAAATGTTATTTTGCTTCAAGCAAACACTACGAAGCAATCTCCCAATCTGTTGGGAAAAATGCGTTTTTATGTAGAAAAATAATGTTTTTGTATACTTTTTAAAATAAACCCAGAATTTTAAAAAAAGTCCGTCATATATACAATATTTCGTCCAAATTTTTTAGCCTTCTTCAGCTCACCAAAAATTTAAAATTGATAAAATCTAAAGCTAATTACTTCAACTTAGTCGTAATGCCCTTTTAGGGCCAGGGTAGTATCAGATACATTTTATCTATCTATATAAAAGTTTACAAACATAATATTATGGTTCTTTCCACGTACATGTTGTATTTTTTCATTATGTTATCTGTATATATATATTTTACGAGTAAATCAGTGTTATCACTAGATGATAAAAGGAAGGGACACAGCGAAATTTCCAGTGGCGTAGAGCAGGTTTTTTTGTTCGGGAAGTTTTCGGATATTTGCTTAATAATATTGTATTAGTTGGAAACGAAAATTGAAAATTAGTGGACTTTGTAGAAAAGTCTGTAGAATCCAATAGAGTAAAGTTCGTCTATCTATCATGTACCGTTCAGTAGTTATTAGCCATTAAAGTCAAAAAAAATAATTATAAAATTTTAATGTTTAAATTAAGTATATACCCAAAACTGGGTGGAGTTACAGCTTTGTCAATATGACCTTTAAATTCTGCATATATTTTTGTATAAGTATACCAAATTTCAAATATATTACTATAGTAGTTTGTAATTTATCGAAAAAATTGTAAAAATATATTTTACAATATTTCAGGTGAAGTTTATACATATATTTTTGTACAAGACGCCATTTTTATCATCCCCTTCTGCTATTTTATTCGTTCCTGCTATGATTCCTGCCCCCGTCACTGGTCGATCTTCCTCCCGCGTTATGTCTCGGTAAACGAGGAATAACGTTTAGAACGTGCGTCTGAAGCTAATGTAATTTTTAAACCGCTTCGCTATAACTCATCGCAGATGGCGCTGGGCGTCCCGACGCCTCGATGCGCCTGCCGCAGCCTCCGCGATCAATTATTCACCATCACTGCACTGCCTTGATAGAATATAAAATGCCTTGCAACACACAACGGAATGGAGAATGTGTTGAGACTAAACATATTCATAAGAAAGCAGATATAAGTAGTGAGGTATTATTGGGGTCGAACGTTGTGGTACATAACGAATTTAACATTTCTTGTACATACAAATAATTCAAATTGTATCTATTCTTTCGTTCTATGAGGAATTTTCTCCTACTCTTCTAATATATTCAAAATTCTTTATATTCACTGACGGTATTAGCGGTATTTCTTAAGTGTAATAATATAATAACACACACACAGACATCATCGTAAATATCTTATACTAGGATGCGGATATGTGATATTTAGCATGAATCCAATACCTCTCTTAGCGAGAGGTAAAAATATTTTTAATGTATGTCCCTTTAATTAATAAATTCCAGAAATATTGCATCTACAAGGAGGAAATAAAAACGCTCCGGTGGATAATTTGAGGTCGTAAATTTTCGCGGTCGTAAAGGTTATTTTTCAGGGGAAGTTTTGTTGCGTTTCCGGAACCGGAACCGAGGGCGACACTAGCGCATCCGGAAGATCTATAGTCCCCGGAGATCCGCACAGTGTATTTTTAATGCATTACAGTACATATATTACACTTATAATATCAAAATAACTTTTAATAAACAAAACTCAAGCAGGTAGACATTTTTATACGAGTAACTTTATTTTGAATGCTGGTAATTTTTTTCGGAGTTACGACAAAAATAATAATTTATTCATGTACAGTAAAAAAAGTAAAAAATTGTATAATTTATCTCTCATTTGCAAAGACTACAAGCGTATGCGATAAAGATGGATGTAACACACTTGTCTTTCAATATTCAGTTACTAAGCTATTCATTCTTCTTCCAATATATTCTTCATTTTTCCTCATGACATGTTCAAATCAATGTAATCGTCTCTCTTGTATCTTTCTGGAAACTTGTAATACTAGAGTTATTTCCTTACCGTATCTTCAACATCCTCATCTCTGCCACATTCATTTTCGTTTCATTGATATTATCTGAATATATTAGCAGTTTCCATGGTCCACTGGATCACTGGCAACGCATTTGCATTATTTTATCTATTACACAATTATTTTCGTTAAAAATGCTATTTAATTTAATTATTAAGAATAATATCTTATACAACTAATTTTGAATGTATTTTTGATAACCATATTTTTATTGAAATATGAATTAAAACAGAAGTAAAAAAAAGTTTCCTTAAGAAAAGTCGAATTTTCGTTGTTCAAATTTTAAAAAAATTCTTTCAATTTCGTAATCTACACATGTCATACTACTTACCCTTAAACTTATGATATTAAGTTCGTTTCCACCCTGTATTTATAATTCTTTAACTCTATATCTATTGAATATGAAGTATAAAATGCAATCAAATCGTATAGAGAATAATATATTCTTTATGTTATAATAACGTTAAATGTCAATAAATCACTTGTTCTTCTATATATAATTTTTGGAACCGTGGTATTGAAGTTATGCGATCCGAAACTTTCGTTACACACACACAGACACACTCACATAAAACGGTAAAATCGTATTATAGGAATCCTAAAACATGCTTATTCACTAAAAACTCATCATTGAATTTTTTGACCAAGCAAAGACAATACCTTCCTTACCTAAAGGTAAATTATTATTATTATTATTTATTTCTAATTTTTTTGACGTAAATATAAAATGCATTTGTATATCTGTACTGATCTAAATTATTGGTATAGATAAAACATTTTAATAAATTTTCCTGAAATATATTTACCCATCAGATTGTCAAACTTTCTGGCTATATATTTCATTGTTAATTAACCTGAAACACATAAATATTTCTGAAAATTATATTTACATTCACTGAAAAACATGTTGGTAAAAGAGCAATCTAGGCTTTTAGCGAGCGCCCATATTAAATTATCATCTGTCAACGTTATAATCATACGTTAATAAACGGAATTTAAAACGGGAGAATATGTTTAAAAGTAATTTATTTATTACGGCCATTTGTTGTGTTTTAAAAGCATCACATTTTTAAATGCACCATAAATTATCAGGTATAAATGCAGTGATTTTAATAAAAGTTTTATTAAAAGTTATTTTGATTTTTTAATAGTAATATATGCGGCGTATGCATTTGCAAAACATTATTATTGAAGCTATATTTTTTGCATTTAACATAAATTATCTTATTTATCTTTTACTAGGTATTAACCAAATAAAAATCTCTCTTAGCTACAATTCTGTATCGCAACCTATACAAAATATACACCCAACGCAGAAGGCGTCCATCATCAATTACGATTACGTTTCGAATTGAAATTGAACTTAAACCGGAGCTGAACACTGAACCAAAATTTGAAACCCGGTTCGGTTCCGACTCGGGTTCAACTGAAAAATATATCTAAGGTGCGGTTAAGGGTTTGGGTTTGCTAAAATATTACGGTTTTGTTCGGTTCAGGTTCGGGTTCGATGCCCGGAATAATTGTTTAAATTCATGCCAAAACTTTTAGAACATTCGTTATTTATATGCATAGAGCATTTCAAATTTATTATTGTTTCATTTTCAAGTATAGAAATTCTAAAGAAAAACTCTGTTGTGGCCAACACAATACCTTCCGTCATTCTCGTGTATAATGTATAAATTCCATAATTTTTCTTACAAAAGATTCTAAATTTCCAGTAAAATTATTTCATAAACAAACTATTCAAATTGCACTTGACACTGGCATCTTCTTCTTCTTTAGCTTTTCCCATTCGTTAGGGGTCGCTATTTTTGCATGTCGTTCTCATTCAGTTCCTTTTCTCTCAAATCTTCCGCAATACAGTCCTTCCATCTTATCTTTGGTCTTCCTCTGTTTCTTTAACGTCCTATTACTGAACTATTCATTCTTGTTCCAATATAATTCTTCATTTCTCCTCATGACATGTTCAAACCAATGTAATCGTCTTTCTTGTATCTTTCTAAAAACTTGTAACACTAGAGTTATTTTCTTACCGTATCTTTCCGTGTATTCCCCAATATCTACTTCAACATCCTCATATCTGCCACATTAATTTACTTTTTATTGATACTGACATCTGTCAATTTGAATTATATGAATATATTACTAGTTCCCAAGTTTGGCATAGCTGGCTGAATTATAAAATTTAATTTCTTTAAAATTCTTTAACTCTGTATCTATTGAATATGAAGTATACATTGTAATCAAATCGTATAGAGAATAATATATTCTTTAAGTTATAATAACGTTAAATGTCAATAAATCAAATTTAGCTGTTAAATCTTCAAATGAGACTACTTCCGGTTGACCAATTATAACCAAAATCTAATCAGTTGTTCTTCTGGATGTAAACTTGAGGAATACGAAAAAATTATAACACACAGAACACAGACACACATACATACAGACATCATCGTAAAAATGGTAAAATCGTATTATATGGACCTTAAAACGTGCTTATTCAGTAAAAACTCATCATTGACCAAAGACAATACCTTCCTTACCTAAAGGTGACGGAAGGTAAAAACAACCTTCTCGGCGAAGTATATTTCATCCCTTAAAAATGATTTCTGCATTTCCAGTAATGTGAAAACATGCTCGCCATAAATATGTTTTTAAAAAAAGTATACGAACATTGCGCGATGTATACACGTAAAGAATATGTATGTACAACTAGAACACGTTGTAATATACGTACATACATTCATAATGCAATGGGAACAGCCGGAGGCGAAGTGATACACTGCTAGTCAAGAGTTATTTACAGTGTTTTGATGCGTTTTTGCAGTCTGTAATCGATTTATGTCGCCCGGTTGGACATATCGGCCCCTCGATGAGGTTTTATTGTTCCGAAAGCCGATAAATATGCCCCCAAATGCCCGCCTCGCACGCCCATGAGCGAAAAAAGCGGAAAATTGGGACGTGCTGTTTGATTTTTAGCGGTAGATTTATTTGAATTATAGATAAACGCACTTCAGATAAAAGTGTAATGTATTTTTAATGTTAATTTATGATGTACAAATATAAAAGAGGTAAATTTCAATGGAATATGCACACGGGTAAACAAAACAAAAACGCATTTTGGGACGAATAAAATACTGTACTTAATATAACATATAATTGTTTTTGTACTATTGGACAGCAAATTTCATGTACTTTTCATATTTGAATAAATATATAGGATGTTAGTATATGAAAGAAGTAAATTGGTGACTGAGTGCAATGTGTTGGTGGATGGAGTGAAACTGGAGCAGGTAAATGAGTTTGTATATTTGGGTAGCATGATGTCAAGAGATGGTCGAATTGATCGAGAGATAGAAAGGAGAGTGAGTGCGGGATGTAAGGTAATGGGTGCTCTGGGTACGTTTGCACGAAATGTTAACGTATTAAAGGATGCTCGGTTGAGTGTATATAATGGAGTGCTAGTGCCTGCTTTGATGTATGGAAGCGAATGCTGGGCATGGACGGGGAAGCATAAAAAGAGAGTGACTGCCGTGGAAATGAGGTATTTACGTGGTGTATGTGGGTATGTCAGACGGGATCGCGTGAAGAATAATTTAGTATATGGTTGGGAACAATGTTGTTAAGAGAGATGGTGTGAGTCAGTTGAGATGGTTTGGGCATGTGGAGAGAATGGCGAGTGAACGGCTTGTTAAGCGTATATATCTTGGTGAAGTTGAGGGTTTTCGATTGCGTGGCCGACCAGTGTGTAAGTGGATGGATGTGATTGGTAGGGTGCTTAAAGAGAGAGCGTTTCTAAGTGTGAAGAGAAGAAGAGCATGTATGAATGCGATTATGAGTGTGGCCGAGGTGAAAGAAGTCTGCTTAGATAGGAATGTGTGGCGAAGGATGATTGTTTCCTAACTATTATTGTGATCCGGATGCGGTATTTCGCTACCGAAAATCGGTCACTTTAATATGTTTAAGAGTAAGGATTTGTTGTATGATGTTGATGTTATTCTTATTGTTATCGGGTGTGTGCGAACCCCCTACGTGGGACACGCGTGATTTTATGTATGTATGTATGTATGTATGTATGTATGTATGTATGTATGTATGTATGTTTGAATTGAAAATATATATTTGCATATCATTCTGTAGTAAAATCTATACTGCAGATTTATACATAGTAAATATATAAAAGAGGAAAACGCTATTAGAAATATTGTTACTGTATAACATTACTTCATATTTTCTTCTAATTTGTAGCAACATCTGTGTAATATACATTTGTATTCGTAAAATTCCATTTGCATATATTTCAAATATGTTACATATTGACATACGAAGCAAAAAACATCCGTAATAAATGAAATAACAAATAAAGAATATTACTTAATATTCCTTGCATATCAATAGGGGTGTTATATGGCACATATGTCCATTAAAACTTGCCCTTCATACGGAACAAAAAAGGCGAAAAATCATTTACATATGCAGACCAAAAGTCATGTAGACATTCGTCAAAACAGAGCATGTAATAATGACTATGACAGGGTGGGGAACACCCTTCTTTTCCTGAAATTAATGTGGTAACTGGTAACTGCACACAGAATAATTGTATCGTAATAATTCGGCCGGTGTATATTTTCAACAAATTATAAAATGGTGAGACATTTCTACAAAAATCTTTCGACTAAAATTGTGGACCAAATGATGGGCCGTAATAGTTCGACCGGCATTTAAAGAACTTGTGGATATAAAGCCTACCTAAATAGTTTATTTATCTACAGAAACCTATTTGAATGTACTGTCTATCCAGGTACAATGCAATCCATTTGACGGGCAATATGTTATTTGGTTAAGCGTAATTTAAAATCATGCGGGACCGAATGCGGTATGTCTATCCTGTCGCCCTGCTGCATCCTCCTGCTGTCCTGCATTACGTCACAACATCCCGCAGGAATATCCCCAGGGCGGCAGATGGCCACGCAATCAAACAATCCCGAGGGATGCGTTGCTTGGTAACGGATGACAACTGCGAGATGGGATCTATGATCTATATATGTGATTATTGCACTCATAGACTAGGGAATTAGATAGGGATACAGATTCTTAACTTTAGGATTAAGTACTTGTACCAGGATCTAGAGATAACGTAGCAGATTGATGAGAAAAAATATTAACATAAGAAACAAAAGATTCTATATTTCCAGTAAAATTATTTTATGAACGTTAGGGGTCGCTATTTTATATTTTCTTTTCCACTCATTTCTGTTTTTCGTTCGTTCTCATTCAGTTCCTTCCGCAATACAGTCCTTCCATCTTATCTTTGGTCTTCCTCTGTTTCTTCAACCTTCTATTACAAGCTATTCATTCTTCTTCCAATATATTCTTCATCTCTCCTCATGACATATTTAAACCAATATAATCGTCTCTCTTGTATCTTTCTAGAAACTTGTAACACTAGAGTTATTTCCTTACCGTATTTTGCCGTGTCTTCCCCAACAACTACTTCAACATTCTCAAAATTATCTGAATATATTAGCAGTTTTGATGGTTAGCATAGCTGGCTGATTTATAATATTTAATATCTTTATAATTCTTTAACTCTATATCTATTGAATGTGAAGTATAAAATGCAATCAAATCGTATAGAGAATAATATATTCTTTAAGTTATAATAACGTTAAATGTCAATAAATCATATTTAACTGTTAAATCTTTAAATGAGGCTACTTGCGGTTCACCAATTATAACCAGAATCTGGATGTAAACTTGAGGAATATGAAAAAAATATAATTTTTGGAATCGTGGTATTGAAGTTATGCGATCCGAAACTTTCGTTACACACACAAACACACAGGCATATAACTTCTAGGGTAGTATTAGTGTTTTTAAGGATTTTTTGAAGAATGATTTTTTTGAAAAATTCAAAACTCCAGTGTTTATTATCAAATTTTAACCAAATTTGGGGTACATACGTAAAAAATGTGTAGAATTCGAAAATCGTATTGCCGGGGCTGTAAAATCACCCAGTTTTGGGTATGACGAAGTTATTTCGCGCAGTGAAAAATATTGACGAAAATATTATGTTTAAGTAATTTTATGCTCTAAAAATTATCCAATACGTCTTTGATATGAATTTGGGCCTGACCTTGATGATGGACCGTAATGTATTATTTCTTCATATTAAGTTGTTTTAATATTACGCATTAAAAATACAGGTGATATAAAATTATACCAATTGATAGACACAATTTTATTAATAAATTTGGTACTAGTTGCACTAAAATTTTGAAACTTGACCTGAAGATATTATTTATTTAGATGGATGTTTATACATTCTTTAGTTTCTGTATTTCAAACAGAGGCGTCTCATATGGGGTAGCAAAAAGGTACTACAGTCCAGGCACCAAATTTCGACCTATACTGGAAAAGTAAAGTTTTGTTATATTTATATATTTGTTGATATGTTGTTCATTCCCTGAAAAAGGAAGTTTTATAAAAATAAACAGAACTGAAGCTAAAATGGTTGTATCATTTTAACGTATATCACTTCATAAATATTAAAGTTTCCACGTCCTACTTAGTGTAAAATAAATGTTCGATCAAATCAAGTCATCCAGGTGTGTTCAACTGTTCTCATCTCATGATCTGAGTCCGTGGCACCCCCCGTAGATTGCGCTGTCCAGGTAACACCTCTTGACATGGTCGGTATCTTCAAAGAACCGCAGGAGGTCACAAAAAAGATCCAAGAGGACTTGAACGTCTAAAATCGTAGAGTGAAACTTTACATTGTGTTTGTACTTTGCTAAATAATAAATAGTCTTCGTTACAAGTCGTAAAATTCCCTAATGGTCAACATATGCATAAGTTGGACATAAAGTAAATAATTTATATTTACTAAAATGGACACAAACACAATAAGAATTATAGTTTATTGTTATTGCTTTCTTGAAACGTATGTCAAAGTTATAATTGTTTCGAATATAGTTTTTAATTTATAAATTACATAGAAAATTATATTTTGTAATGGAAAATCATAAATCTTTTTTATTGCACACATGTTAACATATGTTAAGTACATATGTATATTAATTTCTATTCGGTATAGTTCTAATCTAACAGTAATGGGAAGAGTTGAAAAGGTTCTGGCAACAATTGGATAACCGGAAGTAGTAGTATCTTCTAAATATTATTTTTTGAAAATTTATGTTATTCTCTATCCACACATTTAAAAATTTTAGTATATCTTCTATAGATAATCTATAAAATAATCTGTTGTAATAAATCTCACAGGCTGCTCACAGCCCAAACATCTTCATGGTAACTACTTGAGAAATTAAAATGTCTGTAATTGACAGATAAATGTCACTATTGTCAGTGTCAAAAATTCAGAGATAGTACTGAAGGCTTTTTCTGGGATATTTCTTATTGTATTATTAATTATATATTTAAAATTATAGGTATATTACATGAACCCTTCAGAAATACCGCCAATCCCGTTAATGAATTGGAAAAACCTCGAACATTTAGAAGAAATAGAAAACACTTGCTTATAGAATAAATTTAAAATTATAGAAAATACGTAAATATAAAGCCTTCTACTACAACTGACGTAAATGTAAATGGTGTTGCAATTATCCTTATATTTTATTTAAGAATGTTTAAATTTTGTCTTTTGACTGTATACTGTATGTGTATTATCCTTAAATTAATTGGTATGATTTTCCGTCTGAGTGTACCTGTAAGTATACGTATGTAAATATGTAATTTTCTCCGCCTATCGTTCAAAAGGGCTCTAAAGTTGAACCTCTCGTTATAGACTTGTCCTAAGTTATAATTTCGACAGTGTATAATTTTATTGAAACGTTGTTCACAGTTGGGCCGTTAATAAAGCTATTACTTCGTTCAGGGTGCTTTACAAAGATTCTATTTCAAGTGTAGGTGGAGACAGGGACGTATTAGATTGAAATTATTATTAAAAATCTGTTGTGGCCATCACAATATCTCTCGCACCCTTTTCATAGTGGTATATATAAGTATTGTATTCAACATTTCTTGTACACACAAAAAAATCTAATTACACCTTTATATTTACGTATTTTATATAATTTTAATTCTATGAGCAAGTTTTCTCCATTTTTTTCTAAATGTTAGAGGTTTTTCCAATTCATTAACGGGATTGGCGATATTTCTGAAGGGTTCATGTAATATACATATAATTTTAAATATATAATATATAATACAATAAGAAATATTTAATATCCCAGAAAAAGCCTTCAGTACTATCTCTGAATTTTTGACATTTATCAGTCAATTACAGACATTTTAATTTCTCAAGTAATTGTCATGGAGATGTTTTGGCTATGAGATTTACTACAACAGATTATTTGATAAATTATATATCTATTTCTTTAAATCTATAGAAGGTATAATAAAAAAGTTAACACACACACATACACACATACAGACATCATCGTAAAAATATAGGATTCTAGGGACCATAAAACGAGCTTATTCACTAAAATCTGGATATGCGATTTTTAATATGATGCCAATACCTCTCTTAGCGAGAGGTAAAAATAATACTTAATATGGGTGTAGGATTTCAAAATTAATTTTGCTCAAGAATGTTTTAATGTAAAAACCTTAAATAATATTTATGGCATTTACATCTTTTTGAATAGTTGAATGTGAATTTAAACGTTAAACACTTTCTACTGTCAAAATATATAGTAATTACTAATAAAAAAAATTGACAGACTTAATAATATAACAATTGAATACTCGCGCTTTAACGATAAACTATACGCACATGTGGTACTTGTTCAAAATACTTTAATGTTGTATTTCTGTTTATACATATTTTATTTCAATGAACTATTGTTTATAGTGAACGTTATATACTTTTTATGACGTTTATATAATAAATATATAAGTATATTTATGTTTTAAATTGTTAAAGTGCTCAGATTATATGTAAACTTTATACAAACTATGTATAAACATTTGTGAGTGTGTGTGTTTTTGAGACAAGAATATATGAACTTTAAAGACTCAATTCATTTTACAGGACTCTGGATATTACGACGAGGACAGTAACGACGGCAGGACATCGTAAAGTAAGTCAAAATTAATTGTATTTCTTTGTGAATTGCCAAATTTGCGTACAATAACTTTTATATAATTGGAGTTATTGAAGGTCAAATATTTTAGTAGAAATTTAGTTCAACTTTAAACGACTATTCTGAAAAAACTTAGTCAAATAATTTTTTCGTTGCCGGATTCGTATTTGTCATGGTTGAAATATATTATTAGCATATATAAATAAATATAAATCGATACTTTTAATTTATGACCCAAAAAAATTTTTTCTAAGGGGTACCCCTTAGGATTTTTACAAATTTTTTTTTTGCTTATATATGATTGTTATTCGTTATAAGTATACTACCCATAAAGATCTAATGAATTGCTAAATTTGGGCCCAATGACTTTTATATAATTGGAGTTATTGAAGGTCACAAATTTGACTCAAAATTTTGTTCAACTTTGAACGACTATTCTGAAAAAACTAAAGGTCAAATAAATTTTTCGTTGCCGGATTCGTATTTGTCATGGTTGAAATATATTATTAGCATATATAAATAAATATAAACCGATACTTTTAATTTTTGACCAAAAAAAAATTTTTCTAAGGGGTACCCCTCAGGATTTTTACAAAAATTTTTTTTTGCTTATATCTGATTGTTATTTGTTATAAGTATACTACCCATAAAGGTCTCATGAATTGCCAAATTTGGGCCCAATGACTTTTATATAATTAGAGTTATTGAAGGTCAAAAATTTGACTCAAAATTTTGTTCAACTTTGAACGACTATTCTGAAAAAACCATAGGTCAAATAAATTTTTCGTTGCCGGATTCGTATTTGTCATGGTTGAAATATATTATTAGCATATATAAATAAATATAAACCGATACTTTTAATTTTTGACCAAAAAAAAATTTTTCTAAGGGGTACCCCTTAGGATTTTTACAAAAAATTTTTTTTGCTTATATCTGATTGTTATTTGTTATAAGTATACTACCCATAAAGGTCTCATGAATTGCCAAATTTGGGCCCAATGACTTTTATATAATTGGAGTTATTGAAGGTCAAAAAGGATAACTCTGGGCCAATAATAGCCAGCCGTCACAATAGAATATTTCAACGTTTTATTAGTTTTAGATACCTGTTCCCCTGAAATATTTAACGAAATGATATTTCTTGTATTGCTTATTAATCCAGCAATGATTTTACATACGTTTCATTTTGTCAGTAACCTTCTTAGGATAACTCTGGGCCAATAATAGCCAGCCGTCACGATAGAATATTTCAACGTTTTATTAGTTTTAGATACCTGTTCCCCTGAAATATTTAACGAAATGATATTTCTTGTATTGCTTATTAATCCAGCAATGATTTTACATAGGTTTCATTTTGTCAGTAACCTTTTTAGGATAACTCTGGGCCAATAATAGCCAGCCGTCACGATAGAATATTTCAACGTTTTATTAGTTTTAGATACCTGTTCCACTGAAATATTTAACGAAATGATATTTCTTGTATTGCTTATTAATCCAGCAATGATTTTACATAGGTTTCATTTTGTCAGTAACCTTTTTAGGATAACTCTGGGCCAATAATAGCCAGCCGTCACGATAGAATATTTCAACGTTTTATTAGTTTTAGATACCTGTTCCCCTGAAATATTTAACGAAATGATATTTCTTGTATTGCTTATTAATCCAGCAATGATTTTACATAGGTTTCATTTTGTCAGTAACCTTTTTAGGATAACTCTGGGCCAATAATAGCCAGCCGTCACGATAGAATATTTCAACGTTTTATTAGTTTTAGATACCTGTTCCCCTGAAATATTTAACGAAATGATATTTCTTGTATTGCTTATTAATCCAGCAATGATTTTACATAGGTTTCATTTTGTCAGTAACCTTTTTAGGATAACTCTGGGCCAATAATAGCCAGCCGTCACGATAGAATATTTCAACGTTTTATTAGTTTTAGATACCTGTTCCCCTGAAATATTTAACGAAATGATATTTTTTGTATTGCTTATTAATCCAGCAATGATTTTACATAGGTTTCATTTTGTCAGTAACCTTTTTAGGATAACTCTGGGCCAATAATAGCCAGCCGTCACGATAGAATATTTCAACGTTTTATTAGTTTTAGATACCTGTTCCCCTGAAATATTTAACGAAATGATATTTCTTGTATTGCTTATTAATCCAGCAATGATTTTACATAGGTTTCATTTTGTCAGTAACCTTTTTAGGATAACTCTGGGCCAATAATAGCCAGCCGTCACAATAGAATATTTCAACGTTTTATTAGTTTTAGATACCTGTTCCCCTGAAATATTTAACGAAATGATATTTCTTGTATTGCTTATTAATCCAGCAATGATTTTACATAGGTTTCATTTTGTCAGTAATCTTTTTAGGATAACTCTGGGCCAATAATAGCCAGCCGTCACGATAGAATATTTCAACGTTTTATTAGTTTTAGATACCTGTTCCCCTGAAATATTTAACGAAATGATATTTCTTGTATTGCTTATTAATCCAGCAATGATTTTACATAGGTTTCATTTTGTCAGTAACCTTTTTAGGATAACTCTGGGCCAATAATAGCCAGCCGTCACGATAGAATATTTCAACGTTTTATTAGTTTTAGATACCTGTTCCACTGAAATATTTAACGAAATGATATTTCTTGTATTGCTTATTAATCCAGCAATGATTTTACATAGGTTTCATTTTGTCAGTAACCTTTTTAGGATAACTCTGGGCCAATAATAGCCAGCCGTCACGATAGAATATTTCAACGTTTTATTAGTTTTAGATACCTGTTCCCCTGAAATATTTAACGAAATGATATTTCTTGTATTGCTTATTAATCCAGCAATGATTTTACATAGGTTTCATTTTGTCAGTAACCTTTTTAGGATAACTCTGGGCCAATAATAGCCAGCCGTCACGATAGAATATTTCAACGTTTTATTAGTTTTAGATACCTGTTCCCCTGAAATATTTAACGAAATGATATTTCTTGTATTGCTTATTAATCCAGCAATGATTTTACATAGGTTTCATTTTGTCAGTAACCTTTTTAGGATAACTCTGGGCCAATAATAGCCAGCCGTCACGATAGAATATTTCAACGTTTTATTAGTTTTAGATACCTGTTCCCCTGAAATATTTAACGAAATGATATTTCTTGTATTGCTTATTAATCCAGCAATGATTTTACATAGGTTTCATTTTGTCAGTAACCTTTTTAGGATAACTCTGGGCCAATAATAGCCAGCCGTCACGATAAAATATTTCAACGTTTTATTAGTTTTAGATACCTGTTCCCCTGAAATATTTAACGAAATGATATTTCTTGTATTGCTTATTAATCCAGCAATGATTTTACATAGGTTTCATTTTGTCCGTAACCTTTTTAGGATAACTCTGGGCCAATAATAGCCAGCCGTCACGATAGAATATTTCAACGTTTTATTAGTTTTAGATACCTGTTCCCCTGAAATATTTAACGAAATGATATTTCTTGTATTGCTTATTAATCCAGCAATGATTTTACATAGGTTTCATTTTGTCAGTAACCTTTTTAGGATAACTCTGGGCCAATAATAGCCAGCCGTCACGATAGAATATTTCAACGTTTTATTAGTTTTAGATACCTGTTCCCCTGAAATATTTAACGAAATGATATTTCTTGTATTGCTTATTAATCCAGCAATGATTTTACATAGGTTTCATTTTGTCAGTAACCTTTTTAGGATAACTCTGGGCCAATAATAGCCAGCCGTCACGATAGAATATTTCAACGTTTTATTAGTTTTAGATACCTGTTCCCCTGAAATATTTAACGAAATGATATTTCTTGTATTGCTTATTAATCCAGCAATGATTTTACATAGGTTTCATTTTGTCAGTAACCTTTTTAGGATAACT
Source organism: Harpalus rufipes (assembly GCA_951394225.1). Classification (NCBI taxonomy): domain Eukaryota; kingdom Metazoa; phylum Arthropoda; class Insecta; order Coleoptera; family Carabidae; genus Harpalus; species Harpalus rufipes. The sequence continues at coordinate 190,618 of OX596288.1, forward strand.
CTGGGCCAATAATAGCCAGCCGTCACGATAGAATATTTCAACGTTTTATTAGTTTTAGATACCTGTTCCCCTGAAATATTTAACGAAATGATATTTCTTGTATTGCTTATTAATCCAGCAATGATTTTACATAGGTTTCATTTTGTCAGTAACCTTTTTAGGATAACTCTGGGCCAATAATAGCCAGCCGTCACAATAGAATATTTCAAAGTTTTATTAGTTTTAGATACCTGTTCCCCTGAAATATTTAACGAAATGATATTTCTTGTATTGCTTATTAATCCAGCAATGATTTTACATAGGTTTCATTTTGTCAGTAACCTTTTTAGGATAACTCTGGGCCAATAATAGCCAGCCGTCACGATAGAATATTTCAAAGTTTTATTAGTTTTAGATACCTGTTCCCCTGAAATATTTAACGAAATGATATTTCTTGTATTGCTTATTAATCCAGCAATGATTTTACATAGGTTTCATTTTGTCCGTAACCTTTTTAGGATACCTCTGGGCCAATAATAGCCAGCCGTCACGATAGAATATTTCAACGTTTTATTAGTTTTAGATACCTGTTCCCCTGAAATATTTAACGAAATTATATTTCTTGTATTGCTTATTAATCCAGCAATGATTTTACATAGGTTTCATTTTGTCAGTAACCTTTTTAGGATAACTCTGGGCCAATAATAGCCAGCCGTCACGATAGAATATTTCAACGTTTTATTAGTTTTAGATACCTGTTCCCCTGAAATATTTAACGAAATGATATTTCTTGTATTGCTTATTAATCCAGCAATGATTTTACATAGGTTTCATTTTGTCCGTAACCTTTTTAGGATAACTCTGGGCCAATAATAGCCAGCCGTCACGATAGAATATTTCAACGTTTTATTAGTTTTAGATACCTGTTCCCCTGAAATATTTAACAAAATGATATTTCTTGTATTACTTATTAATCCAGCAATGATTTTACATAGGTTTCATTTTGTCAGTAACCTTTTTAGGATAACTCTGGGCCAATAATAGCCAGCCGTCACGATAGAATATTTCAACGTTTTATTAGTTTTAGATACCTGTTCCCCTGAAATATTTAACGAAATGATATTTCTTGTATTGCTTATTAATCCAGCAATGATTTTACATAGGTTTCATTTTGTCAGTAACCTTTTTAGGATAACTCTGGGTCAATAATAGCCAGCCGTCACGATAGAATATTTCAACGTTTTATTAGTTTTAGATACCTGTTCCCCTGAAATATTTAACGAAATGATATTTCTTGTATTGCTTATTAATCCAGCAATGATTTTACATAGGTTTCATTTTGTCAGTAACCTTTTTAGGATAACTCTGGGCCAATAATAGCCAGCCGTCACAATAGAATATTTCAACGTTTTATTAGTTTTAGATACCTGTTTCCCTGAAATATTTAACGAAATGATATTTCTTGTATTGCTTATTAATCCAGCAATGATTTTACATAGGTTTCATTTTGTCAGTAACCTTTTTAGGATAACTCTGGGCCAATAATAGCCAGCCGTCACGATAGAATATTTCAACGTTTTATTAGTTTTAGATACCTGTTCCCCTGAAATATTTAACGAAATGATATTTCTTGTATTGCTTATTAATCCAGCAATGATTTTACATAGGTTTCATTTTGTCAGTAACCTTTTTAGGATAACTCTGGGCCAATAATAGCCAGCCGTCACGATAGAATATTTCAACGTTTTATTAGTTTTAGATACCTGTTCCCCTGAAATATTTAACGAAATGATATTTCTTGTATTGCTTATTAATCCAGCAATGATTTTACATAGGTTTCATTTTGTCAGTAACCTTTTTAGGATAACTCTGGGCCAATAATAGCCAGCCGTCACGATAGAATATTTCAACGTTTTATTAGTTTTAGATACCTGTTCCCCTGAAATATTTAACGAAATGATATTTTTTGTATTGCTTATTAATCCAGCAATGATTTTACATAGGTTTCATTTTGTCAGTAACCTTTTTAGGATAACTCTGGGTCAATAATAGCCAGCCGTCACGATAGAATATTTCAACGTTTTATTAGTTTTAGATACCTGTTCCCCTGAAATATTTAACGAAATGATATTTCTTGTATTGCTTATTAATCCAGCAATGATTTTACATAGGTTTCATTTTGTCAGTAACCTTTTTAGGATAACTCTGGGCCAATAATAGCCAGCCGTCACAATAGAATATTTCAACGTTTTATTAGTTTTAGATACCTGTTCCCCTGAAATATTTAACGAAATGATATTTCTTGTATTGCTTATTAATCCAGCAATGATTTTACATAGGTTTCATTTTGTCAGTAACCTTTTTAGGATAACTCTGGGCCAATAATAGCCAGCCGTCACGATAGAATATTTCAACGTTTTATTAGTTTTAGATACCTGTTCCCCTGAAATATTTAACGAAATGATATTTCTTGTATTGCTTATTAATACAGCAATGATTTTACATAGGTTTCATTTTGTCAGTAACCTTTTTAGGATAACTCTGGGCCAATAATAGCCAGCCGTCACAATAGAATATTTCAACGTTTTATTAGTTTTAGATACCTGTTCCCCTGAAATATTTAACGAAATGATATTTCTTGTATTGCTTATTAATCCAGCAATGATTTTACATAGGTTTCATTTTGTCAGTAACCTTTTTAGGATAACTCTGGGCCAATAATAGCCAGCCGTCACGATAGAATATTTCAACGTTTTATTAGTTTTAGATACCTGTTCCCCTGAAATATTTAACGAAATGATATTTCTTGTATTGCTTATTAATCCAGCAATGATTTTACATAGGTTTCATTTTGTCAGTAACCTTTTTAGGATAACTCTTGGCCAATAATAGCCAGCCGTCACGATAGAATATTTCAACGTTTTATTAGTTTTAGATACCTGTTCCACTGAAATATTTAACGAAATGATATTTCTTGTATTTCTTATTAATCCAGCAATGATTTTACATAGGTTTCATTTTGTCAGTAACCTTTTTAGGATAACTCTGGGCCAATAATAGCCAGCCGTCACGATAGAATATTTCAACGTTTTATTAGTTTTAGATACCTGTTCCCCTGAAATATTTAACGAAATGATATTTCTTGTATTGCTTATTAATCCAGCAATGATTTTACATAGGTTTCATTTTGTCAGTAACCTTTTTAGGATAACTCTGGGCCAATAATAGCCAGCCGTCAGGATAGAATATTTCAACGTTTTATTAGTTTTAGATACCTGTTCCCCTGAAATATTTAACGAAATGATATTTCTTGTATTGCTTATTAATCCAGCAATGATTTTACATAGGTTTCATTTTGTCAGTAACCTTTTTAGGATAACTCTGGGCCAATAATAGCCAGCCGTCACAATAGAATATTTCAACGTTTTATTAGTTTTAGATACCTGTTCCCCTGAAATATTTAACGAAATGATATTTCTTGTATTGCTTATTAATCCAGCAATGATTTTACATAGGTTTCATTTTGTCAGTAACCTTTTTAGGATAACTCTGGGCCAATAATAGCCAGCCGTCACGATAGAATATTTCAACGTTTTATTAGTTTTAGATACCTGTTCCCCTGAAATATTTAACGAAATGATATTTCTTGTATTGCTTATTAATCCAGCAATGATTTTACATAGGTTTCATTTTGTCAGTAACCTTTTTAGGATAACTCTGGGCCAATAATAGCCAGCCGTCACGATAGAATATTTCAACGTTTTATTAGTTTTAGATAACTGTTCCCCTGAAATATTTAACGAAATGATATATCTTGTATTGCTTATTAATCCAGCAATGATTTTACATAGGTTTCATTTTGTCAGTAACCTTTTTAGGATAACTCTGGGCCAATAATAGCCAGCCGTCACGATAGAATATTTCAACGTTTTATTAGTTTTAGATACCTGTTCCCCTGAAATATTTAACGAAATGATATTTCTTGTATTGCTTATTAATCCAGCAATGATTTTACATAGGTTTCATTTTGTCAGTAACCTTTTTAGGATAACTCTGGGCCAATAATAGCCAGCCGTCAGGATAGAATATTTCAACGTTTTATTAGTTTTAGATACCTGTTCCCCTGAAATATTTAACGAAATGATATTTCTTGTATTGCTTATTAATCCAGCAATGATTTTACATAGGTTTCATTTTGTCAGTAACCTTTTTAGGATAACTCTGGGCCAATAATAGCCAGCCGTCACAATAGAATATTTCAACGTTTTATTAGTTTTAGATACCTGTTCCCCTGAAATATTTAACGAAATGATATTTCTTGTATTGCTTATTAATCCAGCAATGATTTTACATAGGTTTCATTTTGTCAGTAACCTTTTTAGGATAACTCTGGGCCAATAATAGCCAGCCGTCACGATAGAATATTTCAACGTTTTATTAGTTTTAGATACCTGTTCCCCTGAAATATTTAACGAAATGATATTTCTTGTATTGCTTATTAATCCAGCAATGATTTTACATAGGTTTCATTTTGTCAGTAACCTTTTTAGGATAACTCTGGGCCAATAATAGCCAGCCGTCACGATAGAATATTTCAACGTTTTATTAGTTTTAGATACCTGTTCCACTGAAATATTTAACGAAATGATATTTCTTGTATTGCTTATTAATCCAGCAATGATTTTACATAGGTTTCATTTTGTCAGTAACCTTTTTAGGATAACTCTGGGCCAATAATAGCCAGCCGTCACGATAGAATATTTCAACGTTTTATTAGTTTTAGATACCTGTTCCCCTGAAATATTTAACGAAATGATATTTCTTGTATTGCTTATTAATCCAGCAATGATTTTACATAGGTTTCATTTTGTCAGTAACCTTTTTAGGATAACTCTGGGCCAATAATAGCCAGCCGTCACGATAGAATATTTCAACGTTTTATTAGTTTTAGATACCTGTTCCCCTGAAATATTTAACAAAATGATATTTCTTGTATTGCTTATTAATCCAGCAATGATTTTACATAGGTTTCATTTTGTCAGCAACCTTTTTAGGATAACTCTGGGCCAATAATAGCCAGCCGTCACGATAGAATATTTCAACGTTTTATTAGTTTTAGATACCTGTTCCCCTGAAATATTTAACGAAATGATATTTCTTGTATTGCTTATTAATCCAGCAATGATTTTACATAGGTTTCATTTTGTCAGTAACCTTTTTAGGATAACTCTGGGCCAATAATAGCCAGCCGTCACGATAGAATATTTCAACGTTTTATTAGTTTTAGATACCTGTTCCCCTGAAATATTTAACGAAATGATATTTCTTGTATTGCTTATTAATCCAGCAATGATTTTACATAGGTTTCATTTTGTCAGTAACCTTTTTAGGATAACTCTGGGCCAATAATAGCCAGCCGTCACAATAGAATATTTCAACGTTTTATTAGTTTTAGATACCTGTTCCCCTGAAATATTTAACGAAATGATATTTCTTGTATTGCTTATTAATCCAGCAATGATTTTACATAGGTTTCATTTTGTCAGTAACCTTTTTAGGATAACTCTGGGCCAATAATAGCCAGCCGTCACGATAGAATATTTCAACGTTTTATTAGTTTTAGATACCTGTTCCCCTGAAATATTTAACGAAATGATATTTCTTGTATTGCTTATTAATCCAGCAATGATTTTACATAGGTTTCATTTTGTCCGTAACCTTTTTAGGATAACTCTGGGCCAATAATAGCCAGCCGTCACGATAGAATATTTCAACGTTTTATTAGTTTTAGATACCTGTTCCCCTGAAATATTTAACGAAATGATATTTCTTGTATTGCTTATTAATCCAGCAATGATTTTACATAGGTTTCATTTTGTCAGTAACCTTTTTAGGATAACTCTGGGCCAATAATAGCCAGCCGTCACGATAGAATATTTCAACGTTTTATTAGTTTTAGATACCTGTTCCCCTGAAATATTTAACGAAATGATATTTCTTGTATTGCTTATTAATCCAGCAATGATTTTACATAGGTTTCATTTTGTCAGTAACCTTTTTAGGATAACTCTGGGCCAATAATAGCCAGCCGTCACGATAGAATATTTCAACGTTTTATTAGTTTTAGATACCTGTTCCCCTGAAATATTTAACGAAATGATATTTCTTGTATTGCTTATTAATCCAGCAATGATTTTACATAGGTTTCATTTTGTCAGTAACCTTTTAAGATAACTCTGGGCCAATAATAGCCAGCCGTCACGATAGAATATTTCAACGTTTTATTAGTTTTAGATACCTGTTCCCCTGAAATATTTAACGAAATGATATTTCTTGTATTGCTTATTAATCCAGCAATGATTTTACATAGGTTTCATTTTGTCAGTAACCTTTTTAGGATAACTCTGGGCCAATAATAGCCAGCCGTCACGATAGAATATTTCAACGTTTTATTAGTTTTAGATACCTGTTCCCCTGAAATATTTAACGAAATGATATTTCTTGTATTGCTTATTAATCCAGCAATGATTTTACATAGGTTTCATTTTGTCAGTAACCTTTTTAGGATAACTCTGGGCCAATAATAGCCAGCCGTCACGATAGAATATTTCAACGTTTTATTAGTTTTAGATACCTGTTCCCCTGAAATATTTAACGAAATGATATTTCTTGTATTGCTTATTAATCCAGCAATGATTTTACATAGGTTTCATTTTGTCAGTAACCTTTTTAGGATAACTCTGGGCCAATAATAGCCAGCCGTCACGATAGAATATTTCAACGTTTTATTAGTTTTAGATACCTGTTCCCCTGAAATATTTAACGAAATGATATTTCTTGTATTGCTTATTAATCCAGCAATGATTTTACATAGGTTTCATTTTGTCAGTAACCTTTTTAGGATAACTTTGGGTCAATAATAGCCAGCCGTCACGATAGAATATTTCAACGTTTTATTAGTTTTAGATACCTGTTCCCCTGAAATATTTAACGAAATGATATTTCTTGTATTGCTTATTAATCCAGCAATGATTTTACATAGGTTTCATTTTGTCAGTAACCTTTTTAGGATAACTCTGGGCCAATAATAGCCAGCCGTCACAATAGAATATTTCAACGTTTTATTAGTTTTAGATACCTGTTCCCCTGAAATATTTAACGAAATGATATTTCTTGTATTGCTTATTAATCCAGCAATGATTTTACATAGGTTTCATTTTGTCAGTAACCTTTTTAGGATAACTCTGGGCCAATAATAGCCAGCCGTCACGATAGAATATTTCAACGTTTTATTAGTTTTAGATACCTGTTCCCCTGAAATATTTAACGAAATGATATTTTTTGTATTGCTTATTAATCCAGCAATGATTTTACATAGGTTTCATTTTGTCAGTAACCTTTTTAGGATAACTCTGGGCCAATAATAGCCAGCCGTCACAATAGAATATTTCAACGTTTTATTAGTTTTAGATACCTGTTCCCCTGAAATATTTAACGAAATGATATTTCTTGTATTGCTTATTAATCCAGCAATGATTTTACATAGGTTTCATTTTGTCAGTAACCTTTTTAGGATAACTCTGGGCCAATAATAGCCAGCCGTCACAATAGAATATTTCAACGTTTTATTAGTTTTAGATACCTGTTCCCCTGAAATATTTAACGAAATGATATTTCTTGTATTGCTTATTAATCCAGCAATGATTTTACATAGGTTTCATTTTGTCAGTAACCTTTTTAGGATAACTCTGGGCCAATAATAGCCAGCCGTCACGATAGAATATTTCAACGTTTTATTAGTTTTAGATACCTGTTCCCCTGAAATATTTAACGAAATGATATTTCTTGTATTGCTTATTAATCCAGCAATGATTTTACATAGTTTTCATTTTGTCAGTAACCTTTTTAGGATAACTCTGGGCCAATAATAGCCAGCCGTCACGATAAAATATTTCAACGTTTTATTAGTTTTAGATACCTGTTCCCCTGAAATATTTAGCGAAATGATATTTCTTGTATTGCTTATTAATCCAGCAATGATTTTACATAGGTTTCATTTTGTCAGTAACCTTTTTAGGATAACTCTGGGCCAATAATAGCCAGCCGTCACGATAGAATATTTCAACGTTTTATTAGTTTTAGATACCTGTTCCCCTGAAATATTTAACGAAATGATATTTCTTGTATTGCTTATTAATCCAGCAATGATTTTACATAGGTTTCATTTTGTCAGTAACCTTTTTAGGATAACTCTGGGCCAATAATAGCCAGCCGTCACGATAGAATATTTCAACGTTTTATTAGTTTTAGATACCTGTTCCCCTGAAATATTTAACGAAATGATATTTCTTGTATTTCTTATTAATCCAGCAATGATTTTACATAGGTTTCATTTTGTCAGTAACCTTTTTAGGATAACTCTGGGCCAATAATAGCCAGCCGTCACGATAGAATATTTCAACGTTTTATTAGTTTTAGATACCTGTTCCCCTGAAATATTTAACGAAATGATATTTCTTGTATTGCTTATTAATCCAGCAATGATTTTACATAGGTTTCATTTTGTCAGTAACCTTTTTAGGATAACTCTGGGCCAATAATAGCCAGCCGTCACGATAGAATATTTCAACGTTTTATTAGTTTTAGATACCTGTTCCCCTGAAATATTTAACGAAATGATATTTCTTGTATTGCTTATTAATCCAGCAATGATTTTACATAGGTTTCATTTTGTCAGTAACCTTTTTAGGATAACTCTGGGCCAATAATAGCCAGCCGTCACGATAGAATATTTCAACGTTTTATTAGTTTTAGATACCTGTTCCGCTGAAATATTTAACGAAATGATATTTTTTGTATTGCTTATTAATCCAGCAATGATTTTACATAGGTTTCATTTTGTCAGTAACCTTTTTAGGATAACTCTGGGCCAATAATACCCAGCCGTCACGATAGAATATTTCAACGTTTTATTAGTTTTAGATACCTGTTCCCCTGAAATATTTAACGAAATGATATTTCTTGTATTGCTTATTAATCCAGCAATGATTTTACATAGGTTTCATTTTGTCAGTAACCTTTTTAGGATAACTCTGGGTCAATAATAGCCAGCCGTCACGATAGAATATTTCAACGTTTTATTAGTTTTAGATACCTGTTCCCCTGAAATATTTAACGAAATGATATTTCTTGTATTGCTTATTAATCCAGCAATGATTTTACATAGGTTTCATTTTGTCAGTAACCTTTTTAGGATAACTCTGGGCCAATAATAGCCAGCCGTCACAATAGAATATTTCAACGTTTTATTAGTTTTAGATACCTGTTCCCCTGAAATATTTAACGAAATGATATTTCTTGTATTGCTTATTAATCCAGCAATGATTTTACATAGGTTTCATTTTGTCAGTAACCTTTTTAGGATAACTCTGGGCCAATAATAGCCAGCCGTCACGATAGAATATTTCAACGTTTTATTAGTTTTAGATACCTGTTCCCCTGAAATATTTAACGAAATGATATTTCTTGTATTGCTTATTAATCCAGCAATGATTTTACATAGGTTTCATTTTGTCAGTAACCTTTTTAGGATAACTCTGGGCCAATAATAGCCAGCCGTCCAATAGAATATTTCAACGTTTTATTAGTTTTAGATACCTGTTCCCCTGAAATATTTAACGAAATGATATTTCTTGTATTGCTTATTAATCCAGCAATGATTTTACATAGGTTTCATTTTGTCAGTAACCTTTTTAGGATAACTCTGGGCCAATAATAGCCAGCCGTCACGATAGAATATTTCAACGTTTTATTAGTTTTAGATACCTGTTCCCCTGAAATATTTAACGAAATGATATTTCTTGTATTGCTTATTAATCCAGCAATGATTTTACATAGGTTTCATTTTGTCAGTAACCTTTTTAGGATAACTCTGGGTCAATAATAGCCAGCCGTCACGATAGAATATTTCAACGTTTTATTAGTTTTAGATACCTGTTCCCCTGAAATATTTAACGAAATGATATTTCTTGTATTGCTTATTAATCCAGCAATGATTTTACATAGGTTTCATTTTGTCAGTAACCTTTTTAGGATAACTCTGGGCCAATAATAGCCAGCCGTCACAATAGAATATTTCAACGTTTTATTAGTTTTAGATACCTGTTCCCCTGAAATATTTAACGAAATGATATTTCTTGTATTGCTTATTAATCCAGCAATGATTTTACATAGGTTTCATTTTGTCAGTAACCTTTTTAGGATAACTCTGGGCCAATAATAGCCAGCCGTCACGATAGAATATTTCAACGTTTTATTAGTTTTAGATACCTGTTCCCCTGAAATATTTAACGAAATGATATTTCTTGTATTGCTTATTAATCCAGCAATGATTTTACATAGGTTTCATTTTGTCCGTAACCTTTTTAGGATAACTCTGAGCCAATAATAGCCAGCCGTCACGATAGAATATTTCAACGTTTTATTAGTTTTAGATACCTGTTCCCCTGAAATATTTAACGAAATGATATTTCTTGTATTGCTTATTAATCCAGAAATGATTTTACATAGGTTTCATTTTGTCAGTAACCTTTTTAGGATAACTCTGGGCCAATAATAGCCAGCCGTCACGATAGAATATTTCAACGTTTTATTAGTTTTAGATACCTGTTCCCCTGAAATATTTAACGAAATGATATTTCTTGTATTGCTTATTAATCCAGCAATGATTTTACATAGGTTTCATTTTGTCAGTAACCTTTTTAGGATAACTCTGGGCCAATAATAGCCAGCCGTCACGATAGAATATTTCAACGTTTTATTAGTTTTAGATACCTGTTCCCCTGAAATATTTAACGAAATGATATTTCATGTATTGCTTATTAATCCAGCAATGATTTTACATAGGTTTCATTTTGTCAGTAACCTTTTTAGGATAACTCTGGGTCAATAATAGCCAGCCGTCACGATAGAATATTTCAACGTTTTATTAGTTTTAGATACCTGTTCCCCTGAAATATTTAACGAAATGATATTTCTTGTATTGCTTATTAATCCAGCAATGATTTTACATAGGTTTCATTTTGTCAGTAACCTTTTTAGGATAACTCTGGGCCAATAATAGCCAGCCGTCACAATAGAATATTTCAACGTTTTATTAGTTTTAGATACCTGTTCCCCTGAAATATTTAACGAAATGATATTTCTTGTATTGCTTATTAATCCAGCAATGATTTTACATAGGTTTCATTTTGTCAGTAACCTTTTTAGGATAACTCTGGGCCAATAATAGCCAGCCGTCACGATAGAATATTTCAACGTTTTATTAGTTTTAGATACCTGTTCCCCTAAAATATTTAACGAAATGATATTTCTTGTATTGCTTATTAATCCAGCAATGATTTTACATAGGTTTCATTTTGTCAGTAACCTTTTTAGGATAACTCTGGGCCAATAATAGCCAGCCGTCACAATAGAATATTTCAACGTTTTATTAGTTTTAGATACCTGTTCCCCTGAAATATTTAACGAAATGATATTTCTTGTATTGCTTATTAATCCAGCAATGATTTTACATAGGTTTCATTTTGTCAGTAACCTTTTTAGGATAACTCTGGGCCAATAATAGCCAGCCGTCACGATAGAATATTTCAACGTTTTATTAGTTTTAGATACCTGTTCCCCTGAAATATTTAACGAAATGATATTTCTTGTATTGCTTATTAATCCAGCAATGATTTTACATAGGTTTCATTTTGTCAGTAACCTTTTTAGGATAACTCTGGGTCAATAATAGCCAGCCGTCACGATAGAATATTTCAACGTTTTATTAGTTTTAGATACCTGTTCCCCTGAAATATTTAACGAAATGATATTTCTTGTATTGCTTATTAATCCAGCAATGATTTTACATAGGTTTCATTTTGTCAGTAACCTTTTTAGGATAACTCTGGGCCAATAATAGCCAGCCGTCACAATAGAATATTTCAACGTTTTATTAGTTTTCGATACCTGTTCCCCTGAAATATTTAACGAAATGATATTTCTTGTATTGCTTATTAATCCAGCAATGATTTTACATAGGTTTCATTTTGCCAGTAACCTTTTTAGGATAACTCTGGGCCAATAATAGCCAGCCGTCACGATAGAATATTTCAACGTTTTATTAGTTTTAGATACCTGTTCCCCTGAAATATTTAACGAAATGATATTTCTTGTATTGCTTATTAATCCAGCAATGATTTTACATAGGTTTCATTTTGTCAGTAACCTTTTTAGGATAACTCTGGGCCAATAATAGCCAGCCGTCACAATAGAATATTTCAACGTTTTATTAGTTTTAGATACCTGTTCCCCTGAAATATTTAACGAAATGATATTTCTTGTATTGCTTATTAATCCAGCAATGATTTTACATAGGTTTCATTTTGTCAGTAACCTTTTTAGGATAACTCTGGGCCAATAATAGCCAGCCGTCACGATAGAATATTTCAACGTTTTATTAGTTTTAGATACCTGTTCCCCTGAAATATTTAACGAAATGATATTTCTTGTATTGCTTATTAATCCAGCAATGATTTTACATAGGTTTCATTTTGTCAGTAACCTTTTTAGGATAACTCTGGGCCAATAATAGCCAGCCGTCACAATAGAATATTTCAACGTTTTATTAGTTTTAGATACCTGTTCCCCTGAAATATTTAACGAAATGATATTTCTTGTATTGCTTATTAATCCAGCAATGATTTTACATAGGTTTCATTTTGTCAGTAACCTTTTTAGGATAACTCTGGGCCAATAATAGCCAGCCGTCACGATAGAATATTTCAACGTTTTATTAGTTTTAGATACCTGTTCCCCTGAAATATTTAACGAAATGATATTTCTTGTATTGCTTATTAATCCAGCAATGATTTTACATAGGTTTCATTTTGTCAGTAACCTTTTTAGGATAACTCTGGGTCAATAATAGCCAGCCGTCACGATAGAATATTTCAACGTTTTATTAGTTTTAGATACCTGTTCCCCTGAAATATTTAACGAAATGATATTTCTTGTATTGCTTATTAATCCAGCAATGATTTTACATAGGTTTCATTTTGTCAGTAACCTTTTTAGGATAACTCTGGGCCAATAATAGCCAGCCGTCACAATAGAATATTTCAACGTTTTATTAGTTTTCGATACCTGTTCCCCTGAAATATTTAACGAAATGATATTTCTTGTATTGCTTATTAATCCAGCAATGATTTTACATAGGTTTCATTTTGCCAGTAACCTTTTTAGGATAACTCTGGGCCAATAATAGCCAGCCGTCACGATAGAATATTTCAACGTTTTATTAGTTTTAGATACCTGTTCCCCTGAAATATTTAACGAAATGATATTTCTTGTATTGCTTATTAATCCAGCAATGATTTTACATAGGTTTCATTTTGTCCGTAACCTTTTTAGGATAACTCTGGGCCAATAATAGCCAGCCGTCACGATAGAATATTTCAACGTTTCATTAGTTTTAGATACCTGTTCCCCTGAAATATTTAACGAAATGATATTTCTTGTATTGCTTATTAATCCAGCAATGATTTTACATAGGTTTCATTTTGTCAGTAAGCTTTTTAGGATAACTCTGGGCCAATAATAGCCCGCCGTCACAATAGAATATTTCAACGTTTTATTAGTTTTAGATACCTGTTCCCCTGAAATATTTAACGAAATGATATTTCTTGTATTGCTTATTAATCCAGCAATGATTTTACATAGGTTTCATTTTGTCAGTAACCTTTTTAGGATAACTCTGGGCCAATAATAGCCAGCCGTCACAATTGAATATTTCAACGTTTTATTAGTTTTAGATACCTGTTCCCCTAAAATATTTAACGAAATGATATTTCTTGTATTGCTTATTAATCCAGCAATGATTTTACATAGGTTTCATTTTGTCCGTAACCTTTTTAGGATAACTCTGGGCCAATAATAGCCAGCCGTCACGATAGAATATTTCAACGTTTTATTAGTTTTAGATACCTGTTCCCCTGAAATATTTAACGAAATGATATTTCTTGTATTGCTTATTAATCCAGCAATGATTTTACATTGGTTTCATTTTGTCAGTAACCTTTTTAGGATAACTCTGGGCCAATAATAGCCAGCCGTCACGATAGAATATTTCAACGTTTTATTAGTTTTAGATACCTGTTCCCCTGAAATATTTAACGAAATGATATTTCTTGTATTGCTTATTAATACAGCAATGATTTTACATAGGTTTCATTTTGTCAGTAACCTTTTTAGGATAACTCTGGGCCAATAATAGCCAGCCGTCACGATAGAATATTTCAACGTTTTATTAGTTTTAGATACCTGTTCCCCTGAAATATTTAACGAAATGATATTTCTTGTATTGCTTATTAATCCAGCAATGATTTTACATAGGTTTCATTTTGTCCGTAAACTTTTTAGGATAACTCTGGGCCAATAATAGCCAGCCGTCACGATAGAATATTTCAACGTTTTATTAGTTTTAGATACCTGTTCCCCTGAAATATTTAACGAAATGATATTTCTTGTATTGCTTATTAATCCAGCAATGATTTTACATAGGTTTCATTTTGTCAGTAACCTTTTTAGGATAACTCTGGGCCAATAATAGCCAGCCGTCACGATAGAATATTTCAACGTTTTATTAGTTTTAGATACCTGTTCCCCTGAAATATTTAACGAAATGATATTTCTTGTATTGCTTATTAATCCAGCAATGATTTTACATAGGTTTCATTTTGTCAGTAACCTTTTTAGGATAACTCTGGGCCAATAATAGCCAGCCGTCACGATAGAATATTTCAACGTTTTATTAGTTTTAGATACCTGTTCCCCTGAAATATTTAACGAAATGATATTTCTTGTATTGCTTATTAATCCAGCAATGATTTTACATAGGTTTCATTTTGTCAGTAACCTTTTTAGAATAACTCTGGGCCAATAATAGCCAGCCGTCACGATAGAATATTTCAACGTTTTATTAGTTTTAGATACCTCTTCCCCTGAAATATTTAACGAAATGATATTTCTTGTATTGCTTATTAATCCAGCAATGATTTTACATAGGTTTCATTTTGTCAGTAACCTTTTTAGGATAACTCTGGGCCAATAATAGCCAGCCGTCACGATAGAATATTTCAACGTTTTATTAGTTTTAGATACCTGTTCCCCTGAAATATTTAACGAAATGATATTTCTTGTATTGCTTATTAATCCAGCAATGATTTTACATAGGTTTCATTTTGTCAGTAACCTTTTTAGGATAACTCTGGGCCAATAATAGCCAGCCGTCACAATAGAATATTTCAACGTTTTATTAGTTTTAGATACCTGTTCCCCTGAAATATTTAACGAAATGATATTTCTTGTATTGCTTATTAATCCAGCAATGATTTTACATAGGTTTCATTTTGTCAGTAACCTTTTTAGGATAACTCTGGGCCAATAATAGCCAGCCGTCACGATAGAATATTTCAACGTTTTATTAGTTTTAGATACCTGTTCCCCTGAAATATTTAACGAAATGATATTTCTTGTATTGCTTATTAATCCAGCAATGATTTTACATAGGTTTCATTTTGTCCGTAAACTTTTTAGGATAACTCTGGGCCAATAATAGCCAGCCGTCATGATAGAATATTTCAACGTTTTATTAGTTTTAGATACCTGTTCCCCTGAAATATTTAACGAAATGATATTTCTTGTATTGCTTATTAATCCAGCAATGATTTTACATAGGTTTCATTTTGTCAGTAACCTTTTTAGGATAACTCTGGGCCAATAATAGCCAGCCGTCACGATAGAATATTTCAACGTTTTATTAGTTTTAGATACCTGTTCCCCTGAAATATTTAACGAAATGATATTTCTTGTATTGCTTATTAATCCAGCAATGATTTTACATAGGTTTCATTTTGTCAGTAACCTTTTTAGGATAACTCTGGGCCAATAATAGCCAGCCGTCACGATAGAATATTTCAACGTTTTATTAGTTTTAGATACCTGTTCCCCTGAAATATTTAACGAAATGATATTTCTTGTATTGCTTATTAATCCAGCAATGATTTTACATAGGTTTCATTTTGTCAGTAACCTTTTTAGGATAACTCTGGGCCAATAATAGCCAGCCGTCACGATAGAATATTTCAACGTTTTATTAGTTTTAGATACCTGTTCCCCTGAAATATTTAACGAAATGATATTTCTTGTATTGCTTATTAATCCAGCAATGATTTTACATAGGTTTCATTTTGTCAGTAACCTTTTAAGATAACTCTGGGCCAATAATAGCCAGCCGTCACGATAGAATATTTCAACGTTTTATTAGTTTTAGATACCTGTTCCCCTGAAATATTTAACGAAATGATATTTCTTGTATTGCTTATTAATCCAGCAATGATTTTACATAGGTTTCATTTTGTCAGTAACCTTTTTAGGATAACTCTGGGCCAATAATAGCCAGCCGTCACGATAGAATATTTCAACGTTTTATTAGTTTTAGATACCTGTTCCCCTGAAATATTTAACGAAATGATATTTCTTGTATTGCTTATTAATCCAGCAATGATTTTACATAGGTTTCATTTTGTCAGTAACCTTTTTAGGATAACTCTGGGCCAATAATAGCCAGCCGTCACGATAGAATATTTCAACGTTTTATTAGTTTTAGATACCTGTTCCCCTGAAATATTTAACGAAATGATATTTCTTGTATTGCTTATTAATCCAGCAATGATTTTACATAGGTTTCATTTTGTCAGTAACCTTTTTAGGATAACTCTGGGCCAATAATAGCCAGCCGTCACGATAGAATATTTCAACGTTTTATTAGTTTTAGATACCTGTTCCCCTGAAATATTTAACGAAATGATATTTCTTGTATTGCTTATTAATCCAGCAATGATTTTACATAGGTTTCATTTTGTCAGTAACCTTTTTAGGATAACTCTGGGCCAATAATAGCCAGCCGTCACGATAGAATATTTCAACGTTTTTATTAGTTTTAGATACCTGTTCCCCTGAAATATTTAACGAAATGATATTTCTTGTATTGCTTATTAATCCAGCAATGATTTTACATAGGTTTCATTTTGTCAGTTACCTTTTTAGGATAACTCTGGGCCAATAATAGCCAGCCGTCACGATAGAATATTTCAACGTTTTATTAGTTTTAGATACCTGTTCCCCTGAAATATTTACCGAAATGATATTTCTTGTATTGCTTATTAATCCAGCAATGATTTTACATAGGTTTCATTTTGTCAGTAACCTTTTTAGGATAACTCTGGGCCAATAATAGCCAGCCGTCACGATAGAATATTTCAACGTTTTATTAGTTTTAGATACCTGTTCCCTGAAATATTTAACGAAATGATATTTCTTGTATTGCTTATTAATCCAGCAATGATTTTACATAGGTTTCATTTTGTCAGTAACCTTTTTAGGATAACTCTGGGCCAATAATAGCCAGCCGTCACGATAGAATATTTCAACGTTTTATTAGTTTTAGATACCTGTTCCCCTGAAATATTTAACGAAATGATATTTCTTGTATTGCTTATTAATCCAGCAATGATTTTACATAGGTTTCATTTTGTCAGTAACCTTTTTAGGATAACTCTGGGCCAATAATAGCCCGCCGTCACAATAGAATATTTCAACGTTTTATTAGTTTTAGATACCTGTTCCCCTGAAATATTTAACGAAATGATATTTCTTGTATTGCTTATTAATCCAGCAATGATTTTACATAGGTTTCATTTTGTCAGTAACCTTTTTAGGATAACTCTGGGCCAATAATAGCCAGCCGTCACGATAGAATATTTCAACGTTTTATTAGTTTTAGATACCTGTTCCCCTGAAATATTTAACGAAATGATATTTCTTGTATTGCTTATTAATCCAGCAATGATTTTACATAGGGTTCATTTTGTCCGTAAGCTTTTTAGGATAACTCTGGGCCAATAATAGCCAGCCGTCACGATAGAATATTTCAACGTTTTATTAGTTTTAGATACCTGTTCCCCTGAAATATTTAACGAAATGATATTTCTTGTATTGCTTATTAATCCAGCAATGATTTTACATTGGTTTCATTTTGTCAGTAACCTTTTTAGGATAACTCTGGGCCAATAATAGCCAGCCGTCACGATAGAATATTTCAACGTTTTATTAGTTTTAGATACCTGTTCCCCTGAAATATTTAACGAAATGATATTTCTTGTATTGCTTATTAATCCAGCAATGATTTTACATAGGTTTCATTTTGTCAGTAACCTTTTAAGATAACTCTGGGCCAATAATAGCCAGCCGTCACGATAGAATATTTCAACGTTTTATTAGTTTTAGATACCTGTTCCCCTGAAATATTTAACGAAATGATATTTCTTGTATTGCTTATTAATCCAGCAATGATTTTACATAGGTTTCATTTTGTCAGTAACCTTTTTAGGATAACTCTGGGCCAATAATAGCCAGCCGTCACGATAGAATATTTCAACGTTTTATTAGTTTTAGATACCTGTTCCCCTGAAATATTTAACGAAATGATATTTCTTGTATTGCTTATTAATCCAGCAATGATTTTACATAGGTTTCATTTTGTCAGTAACCTTTTTAGGATAACTCTGGGCCAATAATAGCCAGCCGTCACGATAGAATATTTCAACGTTTTATTAGTTTTAGATACCTGTTCCCCTGAAATATTTAACGAAATGATATTTCTTGTATTGCTTATTAATCCAGCAATGATTTTACATAGGTTTCATTTTGTCAGTAACCTTTTTAGGATAACTCTGGGCCAATAATAACCAGCCGTCACAATAGAATATTTCAACGTTTTATTAGTTTTAGATACCTGTTCCCCTGAAATATTTAACGAAATGATATTTCTTGTATTGCTTATTAATCCAGCAATGATTTTACATAGGTTTCATTTTGTCAGTAACCTTTTTAGGATAACTCTGGGCCAATAATAGCCAGCCGTCACGATAAAATATTTCAACGTTTTATTAGTTTTAGATACCTGTTCCCCTGAAATATTTAACGAAATGATATTTCTTGTATTGCTTATTAATCCAGCAATGATTTTTACATAGGTTTCATTTTGTCAGTAACCTTTTTAGGATAACTCTGGGCCAATAATAGCCAGCCGTCACGATAGAATATTTCAACGTTTTATTAGTTTTAGATACCTGTTCCCCTGAAATATTTAACGAAATGATATTTCTTGTATTGCTTATTAATCCAGCAATGATTTTACATAGGTTTCATTTTGTCAGTAACCTTTTTAGGATAACTCTGGGCCAATAATAGCCAGCCGTCACGATAGAATATTTCAACGTTTTATTAGTTTTAGATACCTGTTCCCCTGAAATATGTAACGAAATGATATTTCTTGTATTGCTTATTAATCCAGCAATGATTTTACATAGGTTTCATTTTGTCAGTAACCTTTTTAGGATAACTCTGGGCCAATAATAGCCAGCCGTCACGATAGAATATTTCAACGTTTTATTAGTTTTAGATACCTGTTCCCCTGAAATATTTAACGAAATGATATTTCTTGTATTGCTTATTAATCCAGCAATGATTTTACATAGGTTTCATTTTGTCAGTAACCTTTTTAGGATAACTCTGGGCCAATAATAGCCAGCCGTCACGATAGAATATTTCAACGTTTTATTAGTTTTAGATACCTGTTCCCCTGAAATATTTAACGAAATGATATTTCTTGTATTGCTTATTAATCCAGCAATGATTTTACATAGGTTTCATTTTGTCAGTAACCTTTTTAGGATAACTCTGGGCCAATAATAGCCAGCCGTCACGATAGAATATTTCAACGTTTTATTAGTTTTAGATACCTGTTCCCCTGAAATATTTAACGAAATGATATTTCTTGTATTGCTTATTAATCCAGCAATGATTTTACATAGGTTTCATTTTGTCAGTAACCTTTTCTAGGATAACTCTGGGCCAATAATAGCCAGCCGTCACAATAGAATATTT